>CM067359.1:168034758-168267258 GCA_034401795.1 Chaetoderma sp. LZ-2023a
GAAAAATGAGCAGATTGACATTGCTTTGATACAGGAAACAAAAATTCAGAAGTCAGAATTATACGATAATTTAGAAAAGATTTCTGGATCCAGAATATTCTATTCGTTATGTCAAGATAATAGTGCAGGCGTAGCAATTGTTATACTCCATCGTTGTTCAGCCTATGTACATATAATCCCTGCAGTATCAGGTGCAAATGGTCGCTGGGTGAGAGTCACGCTAGATATACAACAAACACATTTCACGTTGCTATGTGTATATGCACCTGCATCTCATCAACTACGTCGTAATTTTTTAAGGAGATGTCTACAACATCACTAGATAACATCACTGAAAACCTAGTAATGGGTGGTGACTTTAATTGTGTCGTAGACAAAGAAAATGACAGGAATGCAACTTCAACTTATACTGATACATCACATCGACTCTTAAAAGAAATATGTGATAATGAAAATTTAGTTGACACCTATAGAATATCAACACCTCATGGTAAAGATCTTACATGTTTTTCAGCAGATGGTAAAGTTGGTTCAAGGATCGACAGAATTTATGTGAATAGTTTGTTGACAGGGTACTGGAGAGATGTTAATATTAAGCCAGTCGCATTCTCAAATCATAACATGGTTTGTGTAACCTTAGCCAATGCTGATTGGGTAACAAAAGGGGTTGGGTTTTGGAAATTAAACACAACACTGTTGGGAGAAGAATTTTATAAGAATAATATAGAGAGTTGTTGGCAACATTGACTTAGTAGGAAAGCATCATATAAGAGCACATTGCAATGGTGGGAGGATGTAAAACTGGATTTAAAGTATGTTTCCTGAAAGTATGCTATTAGAAAAGCAAGAGAAATACGCAAACGCAAGAAAACACTTCATCGATCACTGATGCAAATTTATGCTGAAGTAAATAATGGTGAAGATAATTATTATGAATTACTGGATAAAATAAAAATAAAAATACGAGATATAGAACAATATGAGTTTGAGGGTGCAAAAATTAGTGCAAGAGCCCAGATGCACGCAGAAGGGGAAAAGCCAACCCGATATTTGTGCACATTAGAAAAAGCACGGGCAATAGATAAGGTGATGTGCTCATTAAACATGCCGGATGGTTCAACCATCTTTACCAACAATGAAATGAGTACTATTGTATGTAATTACTGAGTTATTGTACAAGTCAGAGGGAATTGATGAAGATGCAAAATTGGATTTGTTAGCAAATATAGACAAAAAAGTGTCAGACACAGGTAGTGAATTTTGTGATCAACCCTTAACACTAGAAGATTTAACTAAATCCCTTAAAGGTATGAAACTAGAAAAATCACCGGGGTGTGATGGCCTTCCAGTTGAATTTTACCAAACGTTTTGGCACCTTGTAGGTCCAATAATGGAAGAATTAGCCACTGAAACTTTTTAGAAAGGCCATTTACCACCAACTATGGCTAGGGCATACGTAAGGTTAATATATAAACGAAATGACAGACGTCTAATTCAGAATTACAGTCCAATTTATCTACTATGTGTAGACTACAAAATAATATCCAGAGCACTAACATTGAAACTAGGTAGTGTTTTAGGAGAAATCATTGGAACAGAGCAGACATGTGCTGTACCTAGGAGGACAATTTTAACCAATACCATGTTAATAAGAGACATTACACAATTGGTTGAGAAGGATAGCATCCCTTCAGCTGTGATTGCCTTGGACAACGAAAAGGCATTTGACCGTGTGGAATGGGACTTTCTTTTAAATTTTTTGCAATCGTTTGGGTTAGGCTCAAACTTTATTAAATGGGTTAAGATTTTATATACGGATATCAAGAGTAGCTATTTAGTTAACAATCAATTATCCAGAGAAATTATCTTAGAACATGGTGTTAGACAGGGGTGCTCCGTATCGCCATTATTATTTGTTATTGTGATGGAATTTCTTGGCATAGCATTGAGGCAAAATAATAACTTTCAAGGCATATGTATTCGTGGCATAGAAAGACCACTTAAGCTGTCACAATATGCTGATGACACAACTGTGTTTGCTAGTTCAAACACTGATTTTGTAATTTTAAACCATGTGCGAGAAAAGTTCCAAAATGCATCTGGTTTGAAAATCAATAAAGGAAAATCCAAAGGATTATTTTTGGGGCCATGGAAAGAGCGGAATGACCAGCCACTTGAAATCGATTGGTCTAATGATACCATTAGGATTTTAGGCATCTATTTTAGCAGGAAACCGAATACAACACAAAATTGGAATGAACGAGTATCTAAGCTTAAGAGAATATTAGCAAACTGGAAGCGTCGTCGTCTTTCAATTTTTGGTAGAGTGTTTGTTGTCAACAACTTGGTATTATCTGGGCTATGGTATACCGCATCTGTTGTACACATGCCAAAACATGTAGAAAAGGAGGTTAATGAGTTGATATTGTCATTCATATGGGAAGAAAAGAATCATTTAGTTTCCCATCGTGTTCTCAATAATGCTATGTTTGAATGATCTTTTTATATCAGATGAGACGTGGGCATGCGTTTCACGAGCTCTCATGGAGAGAATTGTAGAACCATTTCTGGCGGAGCATGTTTTTACCTCAAAGACGCCACCTCCGAATGGCCAAATGATACCAGATGTATTTAAAGATCAAGTTAAGGAGTTAGAAATATTTGACAGATACATGCCTCCACCTACGTTCTGGAAGGAAGTACTAGAACAGCAATTGTGGGGCAATAGTAATATATGTTCTAACAATGCAATACTTTATCTACCGTCCTTTGAAAAATATGGCATTCAACATTTATCTGATATGATACAACCTCAAACACGTGGATGGATTTCAATGCAAGAAGTAGCTAGAAGAACACATATGAGGCATATAGATGTCCAGCAGTTGCTAAATAAAATAAAACATGCTGTACCAATTGAATGGTTTCGTCTGCCAAATGTAAATAATAATAGTTTGACTCCACAACCTGCATTAGTTCTTGATGATGAGATGTTAAAATACAAGATGAGATCCAAGGAATGGTACCACATTATGAGACGAAAACAAGTAACACCTCCCATAGCAATTAGGAGATGGGATGACTCAAGCTATAAACCATCCAGTTGGAAAAATGTATGGAAAATCTTACATTCTCCATACATACCAAATATGGCTAGTGATTTATTGTGGCGATTACTACATCGACGGCTATGGGTGGGACACTTGACATACAAGTGCAATATTACGACTTCTGATAGGTGTTACTTATGTCAAACAGACGAGGAAACAATCGAGCATTTATTTGCGGAATGTCCAATATCGTCACAATTTTGGGACTATATCAGCCAAATCTTGGCACAATTTGGAGCGAAGCCCATTGTTCTAGAAACGCACGTGGTCTTATTTGGAGAATTTGTATCAAGCGGTGTAAATATCATAAAGTCTGAAAGGACTATTTTAATAACAATGCTAACCATAGGTGTTTGGGCCATTTGGAAACAATGGTGTGCACAGACGAAACCTCCATCTATGGGCAATCACAATAGATCAATAAAGGCAATATTTCGTTCATTGCTGCTGAATCATATTCCTTGCGAATATTTTAGATTAAAGCAGCATGGTAAAGAAAAAGTATTCAAGAACATATGGTGCAAAACAAACATAGTTTCAATAGAGTTGGGAACTGTAAAAATAAATGAGCCTGCACTGGCTTAAATCATTTAATTACTACAGCTGATTTATCTGTGTCTTTTAATTAATCTGTGTCCTGTAATTCATTTTGGTCTGCACTTTGATATTGTTATGTTTAATAATCATGTTAACAAATAAACAGACTGGGGTAATTTAATAATCAATCGATAAAGTAAGTTGCCATTGAATTATAAAATCGTCCCGGGTAATTTTAGAAACTTGCACAGTGTTTTATAGGGTTATTTGTTCCTGGGTAATTTACAAAACCTTACAACAAGGTAAATCAAAAATTTAAACAAGAGCGCCATCTATTTCCATCTATTTTTCTGTAATTTTCCTGCTGACTATATATGTTATGCTACCCAAATGCTACTACGCCCGCTGATCTTTAAAGAATCAGCCCACTGGCGTCAATCATTGACTTATTTGTCATTGATTGACGAGTCACTTTTCATTTGTTGAATAGTTGCACTCGCATCACGGGCCTACTACCACACATGGATTGAATGGTAATTTACAAAACCGTACAATAATGTAAATTGAAAATGTAAACAAGAGCGCCATCTATTTTTCTGTAATTTTTCTGCCGACTATATGTATTATACTACCCAAATGCTACTTCGCCCGCTGATCTTTAAAGAATCAGCCCCCTGGCGTCAATGATTGACTTATTTGTCATTGATTGACGAGGCACTTTTCATTTGTTGGATAGTTGCACTCGCCACACCGGTCTACTACTACACCTGGGTTGAATAGTAAACCCTTTGTTAAGTTTTGTTTTGCTATCGGAGCGTTATCAGCCTATTGTTTTGTATCTATACTTTTTAAGCCATATGTATTTATAGATTGTATTAATGCTCATTATTGATCATTGTTTTGGTGTAATAGTAATCAAGATTGCTAGTTCACCAGGTTTTTCCTGGGGGTTTGCAAGCCTTTTTAAAGGAGTTCCTCCGTGAAGTTTGTCCGACTGCATCAGCGTCGGTTTAAAACAAAGGAGAAAAAAAAGGTAGTAGTAGTGGTAGTAGTAGTAGTAGTAGTAGTGGTGGTGGTGGTGGTAGTAGTAGTAGTAGTAGTAGTAGTAGTAGTAGTAGTAGTAGTAGTAGTAGTAGTAGTAGTAGTAGTAGAAGTAGTTACCAATATAATCTACATACCAAGCATAAGCATCGACGTAACAATGAGGTTAGTAGCCAGTGCAAAAACGCAGAATACTATATGGGCACGTAACCCAAATCTGGCTTTGATCACCTGCAAGAATGTTTTAGCACCAGGTGCCCGGATTTTCAATTGTACTGACAGCATGGCGAACAGGAGAATTTGAATGGTGGCACCCGCTGCATACCAGAATGGACCACTAACACCGTACTGTGGAAATAATAATAATAATAATAATAATAATAATCATAAAAAAAAAAATAAATAAAAATAAATAATATGTTCTATAATCTCGCCAGGTTTGAAACGAATCGGAAAAAAATGCTAGGACAAAACGTTGTTCAAATATTGTTGCCATGGCTTTATTATGGTCTGATTACTCGAAAACGGTTGGTTTGATCAACTTTAAATTTGAGAGTAACTAAAGTTAGTGTCCACCAGATTTCAAGTCGATCGAAGTAACTGTAAATCTGCGATGACTGGCCATTAACAAATAGTATAAAGTCCGCTTCTAAGGCCATTGAAGGTTTTGATGAAATAAAAACTCTAGGTGTGGTCACAGATCAAAGATCCATGCTTGAAATTTCCATAGGTTTACACTAAAAGGTAACCTTGACCGTCAGGTTAAAATAAGGTTTGTCTTTTAATATGCTCTTTGAAGTTGCATGATGAATGGCAGGTAACTTATGCCAAACATGAAATATGAAAACATTTGCCCGTGAATGACCTTTACCCCAATGGATACCTGGCGGTCATTTGGAAAAAAAATTAATTTCATCCCGAGTGCATTTCTGCAAAAAACGAAAACTGGTGTTTTTGCCCAAAATTTTTACATGGCGACCATTTTGAAAAAATTATTTTAATCAAAAATGATTCATCAGTAACATCCTACCCAAATATGGTAGTGATCAGATCAAAACTCTAGGTGTAGTAGCATTTCAAACATCCATTTGAAAATCCTCATACATTTCCTATGGGATTTTTTCCATGCATTTGGGAGGTGGGGTGGGGGGTGGTCAAATGTCTGGCGGCCACTTTGAAAAAAGATTTCAAAAACAAATCGCCAGTGGTGACATCCTCACCAAGTATGGTAGTATTCCGATCAAAACTCTAGGTGTAGTAGTAGTAGTTTAAAGATCAATACCGAAAATCGCCATACATTTCCTATGGGACATTTTTGCCCGCTCAAAGGTGGGTAGCTCAAAAACCCTTCGGCAGATCCAAATTCTTTTGAACATCCCATGATTCTAGACTGGCTAGCAGAAGTTTACCAAGGTTGGGGTTGATCCGATGAGAACTGTAGGAAGAGTGCACAATTTTTGACGAAGAATAAGCAGAAGAAGAAGAAAGGGCCGGAGTGATTTTAATAATCTGCTATTGCATCGCAGATTATATAATGATTATTATTATTATTTAAAAACATTTTCAGGATAACTTGTGTACTTTTTCTGTAGACCAATGGGGCGGGGCGATGGTCCTTATCATTATTGACCAATGTGGCAATTATCCGTACCACCAATGACTAACAACGCAAGTGTTCCTGCCACTATTATCCAATAGGACAAACATCATTTGTCAATGGAACAAGAGTAACAGATGACATTGAATAATGGAACCTTGATTCTTGGCCATATTGGGAAATGATTCAATTATCAGTGACATAATTTACCACTGGGATTCAAGCATATCTGATACTGCTGAGCAACGCAAGCATGGGTTCCTAATATTATTGGCCGATGAGGCAAAAGTTTCAGACATAATTGAGCAATGAATCAAGCACCCCTGGCCAATGTAGCAAGCGTGACTGATGCCATGGACAAATGAGGAAAGTGTTCTTGGGATTATTGACGAATGATATAATCACACCTGACACTAATGACCAACAAGTCAAGTGACTAATATCGACCAACACGAATGATCAATGGTTAAGGGTCCCGACATCTATTTCGCAGCCTATAAGAACCAGAGTTATCGTCCTTGCATCAAGTAGTTGGCTCTTCATATTCATAGTGAGAATAGAAATTGCCTGACGGTACATATCTGCCAAATTTGGTTTTAACCCATAACTAATTGACGAAATTATAGTTTGAAATCTAGATGCTCTCAAATGGCATCTCGTGTATTTCCAGGCGTAAATCGTTATCCATTGAATTTTGTTTCAAACTGTTTTGGTTGGGTAAGGACTGATGGTGAGGTTTTACCATTGAAGCATCACGCCATGGCTGTGATGCTCTGTTTCAACATATTCGACAACTTACCAATATGCCTGGCTTGGGATTGAGCTATTAGGGCACTAGAGTTCAGAAGGGTAATGTGTGCTCTGTTATGTTTCTATGGTTTCCTAATGGAGGTGTCCGATCTTTCACTCAAACAGCTGACGTCATAATAAAAATGTCATTTGTAAGCTGACCCCACAATGAATCTTTCCAGTTTGAGTCATGCCTAGCCTATCTCTAGGTAAGATGCACCCAAAGTTTCTCCCGTGTTCGGATCGATCGATACCTGAACTGAATCTCGGCCATATCTTCAGCACTAACTGGCGCTCGCTGGCTACGTCAATTTGGACAACTCTTGTCGGGTTACGTGACAGAGATGATTTGTAACTAATTTTCCTTCCTAACAATAATCCTGTTATCGGGATCGTCATTTTGGAAATAAATATTATGTTGAGTAAACTAATTTGAAACTAATTTGACTGGGAATTGTTCTGCCATAGGCAACTACAGTGCTCTGTCAAATTTGTTGCAAAATGTTCAACAGCTTACCTGACGGCATAGTTACATTGAACTCGGGGTTCATAATTTTAAAGTAGATTTAAAGTAGCGTACAAAGTGGACACAGTATACTTAGAAACTGGAAAGGTGTAGCTAGACATGGATCAATCTCTTCTTCAAAACCACATTCCTACACCATCATCATCACAACAACTACACACATCAAGCGGCAATACACTAGTCATAGTAACAGAAAATCCATTACCTCAAGCAACGGCTCTAATTATTTCAGTTTTAATCATTATGTAACCCTAGTGGGAAGGACGCGCCGAAGATAGTCACGGCTCAAAATATATTTGGACGTGAGTGGCGAATACGCCTAATAGACCTTTCCACTTTATCGACCCATCCTATGACGTCATAATCAACTACGCGACATGTAAAATGACATCATAATGAATGACGTCGATAAGTACGTCACGAAAGCATATTTGAAGACGGACAAATCATTGTTGTACGAATTGTATATCTTTACTATTTAATACAAATTATGTTGAATATATTGAAACTAATTTGACTTGGCCCTGTTGCTGCCATAGGCACCAACAGCACCAAGTCAAACTAGTTACAAAACATTCAACAGCTTACCTGTATAGTTTTCAGGAAATTGGTAGTTAGGGCATTCGGGGATCGATCCCAGCACGTCGCCGTCTGGTGGAGCTTAGATAGAGATGGGCGGGCATATCTGATAAAGTCCATTAAACGAACGAACAAACATCGTAACATTCATCTGAATTTTAGAGCCTCGAATACACAGTTTCCCAGAAGAACTGGAAGCAAATATTGCCTGTTGCACAACCGATTTGCAAATAATTACGAAGATTGTATACGGAAACGGCGCTGAGATAAGCTGCGAGACGGAACAACCGTAGACCGTAATGGTGGTTTGTCTCGCAGTTGAAAGAGATGCAGTCTGCAAGGTGCTGCGATAATGGATTAATCCACTTTTGGCTATGCTCCGCCCATATATAGCCAAGCTCTTTCCATGCTTTGCGCGTGTTAGGGTCGAGTAATGTACATTGAATTCTGAATTCCCAGAATCCTAATTCCATGTTAAACATACAGCTAACGTATTGAATATATTGAAATTAATTTGACTGGGGACTGTTGCTGCCTATGGCTATGCTGCATTCTTTCCAGTGCATCTTGGCTCTCAGGATGAAATGCGGTTGATGTTACATGCTGCATGCCCAGCTCTTCACATACTTGCGCAAACAAATCTGATTGGAAGTTTGACCATTGATCAGATTGAACTATTTTCGGAAGTCCAAATATTGTGAAAAACTTCAAAAGGGCTTTCGAAATAGTTGGTGACTTGATATTTCTTAATGGAACAGCTTCAGCAAAACGAGTTGCTACATCCATTATAGTTAACAGGTACTGATTTTGGCCCTTGTTTTTGGCAAAGGTCCCACACAATCAATAAAAATCCTTGTGAAAGGCTGGGCGAAAGCTGGTATTGGAACTAACGGAGCTTTTGAAATGGGTTGATTTAGTTTGCTAACCGTTTGGCACTGTAGGCCAATAAAACTGTTTGTAAGAATGTTTGTCGTTTTCTTCCGACCAAAATGAGCTCCACAGCCAGGACAACTGTGTACTTGTTCTAACGCATTTATTCGATATTTATAAGGCAGAACAATCTGGTCCACTATCTCATTTTCGTCTTCTGCTTGCGCTGATCTAGGTCTCCATTTACGCATTATTGCTCCGGATCGTTTGAAATGGGCTATTTATTCTATACAACCATCTCTGATTTTCATCTTGTATGGAAGGAGAAAGATTACATATCTGGTTATCCTTCTTTTGGTAGCGAACGAGCTCGTCTAAATTATACTTTTCGGATCTAACGCTCCAAAAGTGACACTTAAAGGACTGTCATGGGTTGTATCTTCTAATGCACGTCGGGCATGTTGGCCTCGTGTCACGACACAAGACGAACGAACGTTAGAGACTGGTTCTGTCTTTTTGGAAGAATCTATTAGATTTTCACATGCTACACGCATGACACCATCCAACCCCAAAGAATGGAGTGGTGATGTCAAATGAACAGCGTTATTCCTTCTCATCGAGCTATCCTGAAGTCCAGCAACACCATGAGTAACCATGTGTTAACTGTTAACTCGATTTCCGCCGATGTCATTGCCAAGCAAAAAAGTAATGCCTTCTATTGGTAGGTTTTCAACCACCCCACTCACGAAGTCACCTGATGTTAAATCAGAATACAAACTTATGCAATGTTTTTCAACAGGAAAATATTCTCCAGTCACACCGCGTATTAGAACGTTTGCACTTACATACGATTTTAGATCACAGGGGAGTACAGAGCTATTAACCAATACAAGATTAGAACCTGCATCCCTCGGTATCGTTATCTAAAGCGGATCTTGCATGGTATCGTCAAGGCACAAACTATTATTAAGGCATCTTTCATCAGTATTTGCTAATACTGGCTTCCTGTTTCTGGTACCATACCTACTTCTGCATTCCTTTGTGAAATGACCAGGTTTTTTTACAATGGTGACAAACTATATCTTTGCCAATATTATTTACATGTGGTTGTGAAGTAGTACACATACCTTGGTTTTGGTTATCTTTTGTAGGTACACTATCGCCGTGCGACTTATCTCCAGATTTTCCAGTAGCAGAATCATTTCTCTTCTGATTATATGGTTGTTGAATTATACCTTGATTTTTCTGTTTTCTGTCTTGAAATAACAGATTTTGCTTAAGACGGAATGTCTCAGCCTCTTCCACTGTGGCGTCCATAGTTTGAATATCATGTCTGTTATTCTCAAGATGGAAAACAGCACGAGTTGGAATATTCTTTTTAAACTGTTCCATCAAACACAATTCGCTTAATTGTTCAAAAGTTGATATGTTTGATGAACCCAACCAATGATCAAAATTAATTTTTAAAAACTTCACATGTTCACGAAAGTCTGATTTAATTCCGATATCCTGTCTGAAGTTTTTTCTATAGCTTTCGCAGGTTAACGAATATGCTTTGAGAATGCCACTTTTTACCTTTGCATACTTCATACGATCTTCTTTAGGTAAACTTGATTCTGTTTTTGTGTGCTTTTCCAGTCAAACGAGGTCTAATCAGATGCGTCCTGTAGCGCGGATCGACCAGGCGGGTACTGGCTGTGCCAGCCAAGCTGGGTACGGGCCGTCCATCCTGGATTCGTTCCCAAAAGCGCACCCCCTCCCTGGATAGAGTAATAAGCGTGTATGAGCCTATACGAGAGGCATTTCGTCGTGAAAATGACTAAGTTCATGAGAATGCGTGGTGCGCATGCGCACACTCTAACACTTCCTCGACGACATGTTCAAGATTAGGAGCGAGTGTGTACCTGTAGTGTACCGAGTTGGTGGTCATAAACATCCATAATTTATTTATTTTCGTCGTTTTCGGCATTAGTCAAGACCAGGATTTGACGAGCTTTTCAAAACTGCAAACCATTTTAAAATCCGTTCAGAAATGGCCGAATTATCATCGAAGCTCCCAGTCAAAATGTACTTTGAATATCACTATAACGTCGTAATCACGTATCTACACATAGATAAATACACAGTGATTTGTGTACACGTGACCTACTACGTCACTACACATATCTATACATATCGTAATACATAGTTATGTGTGTATACGTCACAGTATTCTAGCACGCTGATGGGTTGGTACAGCGATCTCTGACTGGTTCAGGCAGCCATCTCTGACGTCCCAGCGAGTATAAAAGGGGGGGGGGGGGTGAAAGTCGAAGATCAAGAGCATCGTCGGCGTGGAGGCCGAGAGTCGAGAGCTGACTGGAGGTGTGGACTAGACGAGTGACCCGGAATACCTGTGGATAAGAATGATACAGAACATCCCCCGCGGTTCTTTGTGGCTTTGAGCTCACCCACACGTAAAGGCAGTTCTCGGCTAACCCACATATATTCAATTTTGGGTGCTCCCGAATGGCCATCGGGGAGCAATAATAAACTAAAGTTATGGTTCCTATTTTCGAATACCTATTAGTGGAACTTTCTGCGGGAGGGTCCTTGTGACCCGTTATGTACATTCTACATAATGTAGAGCAGCGATGTTTCTTGGTGGATGACATACCGGATCTGCCCACCACGCGGAAGTGGACTTCAACCACCTTACCGCATGTCGTGTGGCCACCTTTATAATTTTTTTACTGCAGTCGAATAGACTTTGCCCGGTGTGCCGCAAGAGCTATGCGATGCACCCCGCACTGTGTGCCTCTATATGTACATACATTAATTACATTTTTATAAGTAACCCTCTCTGTTAATGGGTTAGGATTAACTTTTAGATCTAGCAGACATTACCGCATTGCTCTGTTTTGCTGTCCTGAGTTTGTACCGTATCATCGTGGAGTCAGCGTGCAGCGACCCATATGCAGAAACCAGCTGCGGAGATCTGCATGCGAAAACCTTCCATCCTCATGGAATGTGTCGACTCGCGCTATGTGTATGTAGTGCCTCAATTTCAGTAACATAGTAGCCTGTACCGTCCCCGTAACTACAAGGTACTCAAGTAACTATACCTATTATATTTTATCATCATAATTCTCGTCTGTATAAGGTACTGATGACTAACAGGTACCGTACCTGTCTTAGGGCCGCAATTTTTGATTTCTCTATTATTGTTCATATTATCCCTGTTTACAGCGGGTGCCTTGACTAACCGCACCATTATAGGTTACTGACCTGAATATACTTACTACCTCATTTGAATCATTCTGTAAAACTGTGATATTGTTCTATTGTAATGGTTAGTTATGTATATGGCAGTTAGACATTCAGTTCATATGTTTTGCTTAGTTGTAGAAAACATGGACCGCAGTACGCTAGGAAATACTATACAGCAACAATATACGCATCACTTGTTCCCGCCACCAGCAATTTTACACAGAGGTCGCTGACCATGCTCTGGATATTTGAGCCCGGCATGCTACCGACTAACCTGCCTATTCAGCTCAATAGGATAGGTTAATAGTGGCTTGGGACAATTTCTTCATTAGGAGACATATAGTATATGCCTCTTTTCCGGCTGTTGTGGTAATCTAGCCCCACACTCTGGCAAGGTTGTATAAAATTGGTCAAATACCTATGGAGCCTCACATTTATCAAGTTATTGTCTCTTCCCATGATCTAACAAGCCGTTAGGCTTTTTTTAATTGTTTGGATACCCCCACTCGCACATTGGACTGATCTGACTCTGGGAAACTATCGGAGGCATCTTAGAATAACATAAGACAGGGACTTGTGAATCACTCAGAAGTCACTCGCCCCATCTTCACGTAAACCAGTATGCATCACGTTAATTATATTTTCACTAGGATGGTATTTTTCCCTAGCATTTTTGTTGAACAAAAGAGTGGGTCTTTTTGCCAGCTCTTTTCCTCCACTTCGGCGTCAGAGACATTTTTCTGTGACGGAGGTCTGCGCGAGGCACTTGCCTCTTGCATAAGCGAAATATTCTGGACGGAGGCCCGTGGGAGGCTATTACCTCTCGCACCATTAGAAAGTCATCTAGGTGATGGAGGCCCATGTGAGGCACTTCCCTCTCGCAATAACAGGAATCTCTTTAATCGCATGGTGAAGGTACATTGGCTTATATTAATTTAAACAGTGACCTCGTTGTGCGGATGCTTCCCTTGCAGAGACACCTCTGGGGATTTACGAATCCATGTGGTACCTCCGCGACCTCGTGTGCAAAGTACACCAGCTAGCTCTACTTTATGTATTATCATTATATGCCCATAAACGGTCGGACGATCCACCTTGTTTAGCAAATAGTTACTTCTTTGTCTATAAAGTTTATTCTCTATAGTTGTAAATTAACATGGAAAGACATACCAGTGACACAAATAGCTGAGATGATACCGTGCAGTTCAATTTCAGCGGCAATGGTTGCACGGCCCCACTGGAATGATTGAGCTCCACCGGCCTTATGAGCCAGTCTATGTACTTCGCGGAGCAACATGACATGGGATCCGGAACCCCAAGACTCAGAGATAGCCAACCTCCTCATTCGTCGTGCATGTGTGGTGCGACGGCCGAGCGATTCATACCGGAATGACCGGACGGAATCCCACGAGATACAGTCCACATGGGCTCTGACCAATTATTCGCTGAACAGCTTATTTTCAAATGTATCAAAGAAAGTTTGAGGTTCCTTGTCTCAAAAACGTGGAACAAGTTTGATATTAGCCGCCAAATTGAATTAAGGTTGTCTTGGCTCTACACCTCGCATTTCCCATTCTGTTTGACGGAATTGGATTTCTGCTAAACTAATTTGAAACTCAATATTTCTGTTTATCTCGGTCATTGTTGTTCCAGGAGGTGGTTGAGTAAGATCAGGTATTTTGGTATCTGGATTTGGCTGGCTTGGTCAAGGTTGGGGAGTATCAGGGTATGCAGGTGCTTCTGATTTATTTTTCAGTTCATGAAGTGCCTGCAGTTCTTTTCCATCCATTTCGCCTAGTTCTACCAAAGCTTTTGTTATGAGCTCAATTAATGGCGTTCTATTTATCCGTGCTGGATATTCTTATTTCAAAGTGATCACAAAGTTGTTGCAAAGTTGCTACTTGAAGCAATCTTAGATAACTTACAGTTTGTGTGTTTTCAAAATCCTGTAAACAAAATTACATTTTGATATATTGTTTCAGATTTGAAACAAAACACTACGTTATAATCAATTTGCAATGCTATACTAATTCAGTTTCCAATGCATACACTGTAAACTTTAAGAATTAATGTTTCTGGAATTTCGAAGAATCTTTCCTGATATTCTCTAATAATTAAAAATAACCATGTCTAAACCATCATATAGATCTCCGCAATTGAAACGTACACTAACTTTGGGCTTCTTCGATCGACCTACTTTTTTTGGTAACCCAAAAACTTCAGTAGTCCAACATATTGTACCTAGTTGTATTCCAAGTACTAAATTACCTTAAAAATTTAAGGTCTCAAAGAAGCAGTTTAGTGCATACAAACCTTCATCAGTTACCTTCTGAAATTTACTTAATTGATATTGAGAAAAAGATGATCCATGTAGCGATTTCTGTTTAATTTTGTAAGCTTGATACTTACTAAGGTTACACGAAGGTATCTGTATAAACGATACTACTAGATTTGGTCGAATAATTGCAAATTACATTTTAGCTCACATTTTGTCAAATAAGACGCTAATAGATGTCTCTAAAACGATAGTTTCACGACCAAATTCGGTATTAATTTGTTGTAATATGTCATTAACTCCGCAACAAATGCGCAAATCTACATAATCAAGATGACCAGTATGTGTTCTCAAATGAGAAAAATACTAATGCACTTAATGTGTCCACAGTAGCACCACGTTTCAAAATATAGGTCACTTTGACATCTGATGGTTGTTGGTACTTGTCAAAATTCCATGCTCTAGATGTTGCAAGGAGAATATGATGCTTCATTGATAATCAATAATCACGAATGATTATTTTACATATTTAGTTTCAATTCATATATACATTTTTTAAGAGCAATACATTTTTTTTATTAAATAAAGATTATCTTACTTACCATACAAAATACAACCGGATTTCATACAACTTGTTTTGTTGTGATTTATAAAGAGAGTATATTTGGTGAATATGTAAATATATAGCGAGCTATTCACCAAATTATATTATAAGCATTTTACTTCACCAGTACTGTAATCAACTGACATCTTGTTCATACTTAATGAAAAAATAAATATAAAATTTTGAACACTTGAATGTTTTTTAAAAAATATAATGAAGCAAAATCCTTTACCGAAAATTTTTGCAGCAGTCACTTTCAAAATAATGCAGCAAAAGCACTGTAGACACACTGTATTATTGAATATTTTGGGAAATATATTAATGCAGTAAAATCATTTTGAAAATTTTACGGCAAAATCAGTTTCAACACGTTGCAGCAAAACTATTTCTTAAATAAAAAATCTACCTTATATTCTTTTTATTTTTTTTAAACGAGCCCCCCAATTGTTAGGAAAAGCAGATTTATATTCACCGATTATTTCATCTTTGGGAATATACACCAAATTGCTTTAGATTAAACACATTCAGTGAGGAAATTCTTAAAATATCTAGAGATTGTATCCGCTCACGCAACAGCTTTCACGAACTTATGTTAATATGAACCTAGAAGTCCAGTAATATTGGAATCAATTCTAGGAATCAAATCTAGGTCACCTAGGTCAGGACAATATATCGCTAATAAACTGTCAAAAGCCTTGAAATTAACACTTGTCTGTGACAAAGTTCCTAATGTATTCTCGGTTCTCGAACACAAAAACACTAAAATCGATATATACCAAATTTGATGGAAATCCGATCAGTTACAAAGGTTTTAGCAAATAGTTGGATATAGTTATAATTACATATATGACATTGGAACAGATTTGCTATGTAAGCAAACTCTTCATAGTGGCTTGTTGATTTAGATATTTAAGGTAGGAATCTGATAGGTTATACTTATAAGAGGGTTCTTTTATTAATATATCATACCGTCGATTGATTTCTTATTGGTCATGACAGTGATCCAGCTATAAATGACAAGTCTAAGGATGTTTCTATAATTTAATTTACATAGTAGGAATTTTATGCAGCTTTGACATTAAATTATGCTGTCACTGATTTTCAAAGATCTTTTTAAGAAAGCGATCTACTTATTCTATATCTCAGGCCCTCAAACAAGACATTTAAATAGCTTGAAGGTGATACTGTAATACAGAATAACCAGACAAGTAATTAATTAACTAACTCTCTTAGGAATGTTAATTACGCGATATCTGCTTGAGCATCTGAACAATTGAAGCTATATACAGGTCAATATAAATAACAGAGACATCTACTTAGAGAGGAATAACTTATTTTCCATTATGATAAATCATCGTTCTGTGCAGAAGCGGGTAAACATATATTCAGGATTTCAGCGCACATAAAATACAATACAGGTATATTTCATAATCAGGAAGGCTCGCATTAGTATATGTATAATATAGTAAGACATCTAACGCATAGAAAACTAGTTTGACATATAAGATTTTCAACACCGAGCTAGTCATTCGAGTGGTACCTCAATACCAGTAAAAAGGCCGTTTGGGCCAGTTTGACTGTTAGAGTGTCAGACACCAGCTGGGTCCTTCGATTAGTCCTCCTACGGAACTACTACTATCCTGTTGGTGTCAAAAGTAAGGGGCCTCTTGTGCAGTTTTATCTCCAGATATGGTCTTTCCGGGCATTGAACTCTGAATACTTGCCTACGACGTAATTTTATAATAGATTGTGTGTGTAGCGAGACTGATTAATTTACAGCCACCGGAAACCTTTCAACGTTATCCAGAACTGGAATGATCACCAACGACGTGACATATTTACTTAATAGATTGAAAGTAATATCTTATTTAAATAATGGCAGGATCAAATGTAATCATTTACGTCGAATCGCCGTGGGCTATGCTTGGGATATAAATGTGCTATTAATGCGAATGTTGATAATTCAAATAAGCAATCAACCAAGTAAGGAAAGCTCAACAGCTTTCGACTGTGTGTTGGTTTCCAGGTTAAAGTTCTAGTGTCTCAATACGTAGAAACATCTTTTATATGGGATATGACATACCAGACCGATACGTTGTGCAATTTACCCAGCACGCAATGTCCTGACTCCACATTCGCCGTAACTAATTGACGACATTTGCGTCTATTGTCTGTACAGGCTGGACGTCTCAAACGAAGATGTTCCATCATAGAAATCTTACTATATTAACTAGAAAGAGCTTTGTGCCAAGTTTTGTATTTACGGGGTCGACCTCTTGGTGCTCCCAAAAAGCAATTTCTTTTCTATAGAAACCAATGGGGAAAACCCCATATCACCCTTCAAACTCCCGCTGCATAAGAACTTCTTCATATTTTTAATCAAATCTAGATGATCCATGTAACAATGTGTTTTTTAAATGATACCAACATTTTAAGCGAAAAATGCTTTATAGTCTAGATACAAGTGCAGATAGAACATGACAACTGCTAGAAAAACCTATACAAGCAATCTATATGTTATCATGAGCCAATAGCTCATTTCCTTTTGCACAAATACACATGATGAGTTTCTAACACATTGTGAGAATCTGGTTAATTATTTTTAGCACAATTTGATTGAAAGTCGTTTTCCCTAAAGGTAGGAAGAGTTTCAGTCAAAATGCTTTCAAAATAAATGTGATATTTCATATAGTAACTCTCTTGAAAATAGGTTTCCAGGGAATTTAGAATGAAATGTCTGTTTCATTTCCCCTGGCAAATTGCCATATATATTTATGGCTCCAGTGGCTGTATTGCCTCATTAATAACATAACTTTATGGCATTAATGATTAGGTCTGGTGAATAATCTGTATATGATGCTATTTAATCAGTTAGCACTCATATCAGTCAAAAACGGCTTCTGTAGTGGTCTTGAGAAATGTTCATTTGCTGAGCAAAGAGAGGACTATTTTTGAAAATTTACCACTGAAATGACTTGCACAATAAGCAAGCCAGTCAACTTTAGTGGTAAATCTTCAAAAATAGTCTTCTTGATTTGACTGGAAGCCGTTGCTGCCTTCCAGTAAAATTAATTTCAAATTTTCTACAGTTTGCTTGTATGGTTGCCTTGAAAATGAGGTATGGGGGAATTAGCTAGTCAAATATAACAGCTTTACTATTTGCAACAGATTTCTGGATGCAAAACCATTGACGCAATCGCATTCTCGTTACAGCAGCATTAATTATCAATAGAGTTATGAATACAACAACTTTCTCGATAGCAACAGCTTTTGTGGTACACTTAATTTCTCGGTACATTTTATTTCAGTGTCGGAGTATATTTAGTTCAGTGGGCGTCATACTAGGCCTGAATGGATTGGGATGCGGACAGAGAAACACCCACCCATAATAAAAATACTACTACTACTACTACTACTACTACTACTACTACTACTACTACTACTACTACTACTACTACTACTACTACTACTAATAATAATAATAATAATTACAAATACATTATAAACTAATGATGACAACGACAATGGCGATGAGGATGGCAATGCTAATGACAATGTCAATGTTGATGGCGGTGATGCCAAATGACATCAGCAACAGCTGTTATGTAATTACACAAATACTGATCCTCGCAGGATTATCATGGTAATTCTCAAAGACAGGAAGAATCATGATGATAAATTGATAATTGCTATTTTCTACTGTTCATGGCTTTGCCATATTCAGCATCATTCAACTAAATGCGGTTACAGTTTTTTTCTATTGCTGTTACTGATTTTGCTACCACTGGTGTTGCTGTTATTGCTGTCACTGCTCACAAAAAATTTGCAACATCTTTGTGAATGCAACGCCATTCTGTCTGTAACAGTGTTCTATCTGCAAGGCGCTGAATTCAGCAGTTTTGTTTTCGCAACAGCTTTCAAAGCAGCAACGTTGAGAATGCAACATGTTTCTGGTTGCAAGAATTGTATAAATGGGATATCTTTATAGGCTAATTTAGCAACAGCTTTATTGACGCAGTAGCTATATCGGCTAGATAGCAATTGTTTAATGTGGCGCAACTGTTTGTATATGTGGCAGTTTTTGTTTTCAACAGTATTATGAGCATAACAACCTTCTTGATACATCAGTGTTCTGTTTATAACAGTTTTATGGTTGCAACAACTTTCTGTCATTTAATCAATATTAAGACACATAGTCGCAGTCGAAATGTTTTTAAAGCAACATGTGTGTATCTACTTATTAGATTTGATGACATTTCCTCATTGATATAGCAGATATAGCTTTTGCAGCCTGATTACTATGCTTAATTTTATTACTGTTTATCATTAGCTGTCAGGCTGAGTGGGAGCATCAATATGGCGGACGGTGATTCAATGCTAGTATGGAGCAGGTTGGCCAATGCTCTTTCTATGTATAAGATTTCTATGGCCCATCCGCAAGTGCAACCGGTTATTTGTTAGCTATCTCTCGAGGCATAAATGCGTTGACCGAGAACGTATTTGCGACAGCACACTTAATAGTGCAGATTATAAACACCTTTTAACGCATTTTCTGTATCCGTAAGCATTTAGCTGTCAAGCCATCTAAAATCCTGAGTCTGCAGTGGTATTGAGGAATGTTCGTTTGCAGACAAAGAGGTTATTTTTTAAATTTTACCACTGGAATGACTGGCTCGGTGAACGAGCCAGTCATTTCAATGATAAATTAAAAAAATAGTCTTCTATTGGCCTGCGAATGGACACTTATCACCCAACGTAACAATTTTAATTACCTTCACCATTGCCCCATGAATGTTCAATCCAGCTAAAGCTGTCTGCAGCGGGTTTGATTAATGTTAATTTGTAAATATCTGTGGTAGTTTACAAAATGAACTACATTCAGATGATAACTGACTGCTAGATTTTATGCAAAGAACTGTTAGGCCCGTTTTATAAGTAGAACTTTCTGTCGCGCTGCGCCAATGCCGACTGGTTGATTTATGTAGTCGACTTAGCTGGCACTACACATGAGAAGTTCGACTTATAAACCAGGCCTAAGTCTAATAGCCAATCTGGAAAAGGCCCTAAAATTGAGTTCGTGGTCCGGTCCTGGCAACCTTTATTTGACGTATATTCTTGAAAGTAGATCCCATCGGCATATTGTTTTTGCTGGATGCCAAAAAAAAATGCTTGATTAAATCGTATACAACCTTTTTGTTGTGGGTGGTAGTAATCAGAAAATTTCATTCTTTAGTTATCGATTTTATTGTATTGTAACGAAGACTGCGCTGGCCGACTGGCGTCGTCGACCACAGAAGGCGGCGCAGTGGCGCCGGGCAGCGGGCCGTCATGAACATTTGCCTCAAGCAGGCTCTCACTCAGGGTAGTGTGATGTGCCTGAAGTTGCGTCATCAGCTCACCGAACTATTGCATCCGCTCGGCCTGCTCCTCTGCAGATGGAACACAAGACCGTATTCGGCGGTCGCCACATGATATGCGACACAACCATATCTGATGTGTACGTTATCCAGGCGTGGGTAGAGGGATTCTCTCGCTTCTAGACTGAACCGATTGGTATTACGGTATGCCGTGCGCACGTTTGTACTTGTATTTTGGGGTGCCGGAAGGCTTAGAGAACCAGTACGAGACTAAGAAGACGCTGCACGGGCTTCTTCACGTTCTGCATCATTATTGCCGTTACCGCAAGGATACGCTCACTGGCGTGCATCTGGCGCCTTAAAGAATCTAGTAAATTGTCAAAAGGAGCGTGGCGGCGTAAGACGTTGAACGCATAATTGGCATCCGCCTCGGTATCAGTATCATCAGCACTTTCCACTTCTATGTAAGTGGGAGAATGTGTGTTGGCGTGCTATTAAATTGCACAGTGCACTCTACAGTGCTTTCCAGGTATCTGATTGTGCACTCAGTCATTGGTGTGACTATGGTTGGTGGCCCTGGTGCTGGCACGGTCTCTTGACGTGCGTCGCATACGACGCACGTATTATACCGGATAATCTATTGAATTTAGAGATGCTCAATACTGAAGCTAGCCTTGCACTTTGTAATAAAGCACAAGAGCTATTGGTACCCACGCGCAACCACTGTGACATTTAAAAGTTTGTGCGTATTTTTATGCTTAAAGCGTTGCTACTGCTGTCACCATAGTGTGGGTGGCTGGCGTCAGTACACAAACGCTTAGTTTCACAGGCTTATTGCAGGCGCTTGGAGAATAGACTAAGTTCGTAGCTGGCGTAAGGAGTGTCAATGCGAAACGGAAAATAGACTATCGCCGCACGGATGCTGTAAGGAGCTGGTAGTACCTGCTATGTGACGCCAACCAAATATGATAGCAGGCGTCAGGAACACCTGGCGCCACAGAAATAGTTAGAGTCCGAGCTGTAATCACACAAGCCGGTACTAGAAGTACAATCCGGCACTTGGCCTTTAGGGCGTTGTTGGCGCACTATTGGGCCTATTCCACCGGAACTGAGAGCGGGATTTGAGCTGTGTGTTCAGCATGAGCCGTATGAACGAACTAAGGATTTTTTCGTTAGTTAGTTCGTTCGTTCAGTTTATTTATTGCCCGCTTACAACTAGATGTATTTGAGCCATGACTGGCTCTTAGAGGTGCTTCTCCGAAGGGTTGCGTTGCTCCCCCGAAGCGTTGCTTAAAATAAAAGTCAAAACTGAAATAATAAAAAATTATGATGTTGCTAGGTGTGTATGTATTGCCTGTTGTTTCCGATTGTTCTGTTGTTGGTGGGTGTTATATTCAGTGTATAGGAGGGTTATTAGGGGGATTGTTTTATTTCACTCAGAGATATTATGGAACTGGAGGGCAGTCTATGAAACTAAATCTGTGAACGGAAATCGGGTATTAAATTTTTAAATGAAAAATATTAAAACGAGACTAAGAGATTACATAACGTAAGTGAAGATAAATAAAGACAAGTTCATGTGGTTAACTAAATAAGAAACGGGAAGAATGAAACTAAAGATCTAGTGTATGTATAAAATTAAATCCTGAGTTACACTTGCAGCTCCTTCTTATAAAGGGCTGGTGAGAGCATGCCTTAGCTTGCGCATGCGTGTTAGTATACGAGTTATCTGTTTGTTAATTGGTTAAAAGTAGTTACGCATGCTCTAAGGCGTCGATTCTGGGCCTGCTCCTAGTCCCAGAACAGTGTCCTTAGTTTGACCTAGCTAGTCTGGACTCGCTTCACCTTGATGTTTGCAAAATATAGCCGGATTACTTTAACTTGTATCCCTGGATATCATAATTTATGCACCCAGTAATAGACAAATTCAACGTAATCACTTCATATAAATTAGCTAGCGGTCGTTAGCGTAACTCGCCGTAATTACTGTTATTATCCGAGTCCACTAATCTAGTTACCCGCACGTTGGTTAAGAATCGAAGTGATTACTCTGAGGCATTTTAGTAACGTATACGCTAGCGTATTTCTATCGTTCGCAACGCATCTCTGATTGATTTTATGGTCAATCAGGTCAACACATAATGAATTCACTCTACAGTATTATGCATTATTTTGAAATAGTAAATCTCTAATGATCCTTTATATCACAATATGAAGCAGAATTGAAGATGAGAGTTATGGGGGTTATGGAAATGAGGCAGTCCATCCATGTATTCGTCCATGCATTTGTCTGTCCATCTGATTTTGATAGTCCAGTAACACATGTGAGTTTTTACGGAACCTGAAAATATTGTATTTAGTTTGACTTGCGATAAACGTTGGTATACGTCTTCCGCAGTCGTGTTAGAGTAAAAAAATACATTCCAGATTCCCATCACCCATCCTCCAACCAACCCACCCATCCTCCCAAGTACCCACCCATCCTACCACCAACCAACCGACCAACACACCCACACATATCTATTCATCCATCCATCCTCCTTCCATCCATTCTTCAATCCATCCCCCCAGCCACCCAGCCACCCAGCCATCCACCCACCCACCCACCAACCCACCCATCCACCCATCCATCCATCCATCCATTCCTCCCCCCTTCTCCATCCCCTCCAAACCTCCATCCCTCCCTCTCTCCCTCCATACCTCCATCAAGCCATCATCCAACCCCACCCACCACACCCACCCGGCCACACGCACACCATCCATCCATCCATCCATCCATCCATCCATCCATCCATCCATCCATCCATCCCTCCCTCCCTCCCTCCCTCCATCCCTCCATCCCCTCCCTCCCCTCCCTCCCCTCCCTCCCTCCCACCCTCCATCCATCCATCCATCCATCAATACATCAATACATCAATACATCAACACATCCATCTATCCACGTACCCATCAACCCACTCACCAACCCACCCACCAACCCAGCCAAACACCCACCCAGCCACCCACCATGCGCACATCCACCCAGCCATTCAGCCACCCAACCACACATCCACCCATCCAGCCGTCCAGCCAGCCACCCAACCAGCCATCCAGCCAACCGGCTAACCGACCACCCAGCCACCCGCTCACCCGCTCAGCAGCTCGTTCATCAACCCATTCATCCATCCACCCATCCACCCATCCACCCACCAACCTACCCACCCAGTCACCCACCCAGTCACCCACCCACACGCCCACCCATCCACCACCCACCCACCCATCCATCCATCCATCCATCCATCCATCCACCCACCCACCCATCCACCAACCCAGCCACCCACACGCCCGCCCGCCCGCCCGTCCATCCATCCATCCATCCATCCATTCATTCATTCATCTACTCATTTCATCTCAGTTCATTCCATACACATACATTAACTATCCAACCCATGCACACACATCCATCCACCATCTCGTTATTCCATCCTTCACTCACCCCACCCATCCTCTGATGGAGTGCGTGAGCTAGAGATGGAGATGGATGGCTGGTGTGAGCGCTGGAGATGGATGGGTCTAGGGATTGGTTGAGGGATCCATGGATTGGATGGTGGGTGGATGGATAGATTAAAATGCTTCCAATCAACTAGCTACTCATTCCATCTCATTCCATTTTCTACATCCACCGTCAAACCCATACACAATGAATGGATGGATAGATGAATGCATGGATGGATGAAGGGATATGTGGCTGGATGGGTGGATGGATGGATGGATGGATGTGTGGATTAGAGGGTCGGAGGAGAGATTAATTAATAATTTAATAAATTTAGTCTGCGAATCCGTGCCTGCTGCCGTATGCCGCGGTCTTTGAGTATGATCCGCCACAGACTTTATCTAGCCGCCATAGTTAAATTGATTGACAGATAGTTTATCCACTATAAAATAATTATTAACACATTAAATATCCACCCTGATGAATGGTGAATATAGACAGTAAAAATGAAAAGAATTCATCGTTGGAAGAGGGCGTGTGTGGCTAAGCTGATCGATATTGGGCCTAGAATCATACACTGGAATGATATCAGTGCCTCTATTATGCCGGTTAATCTATTTGTATTGCACCCAGGAGCCCAAGAAGATAAAACTATCTATCATTTGCACATGAAGGCCACTCCTATATTAGCCTATTCACCCTTTAACCACCATGCACTAGAAACGCCAAAATCTCTCTGATATAAGGAGAGTTTTGTTGGATCTCTTGAGAATAATTTGAATTGGGCATGCCAAAGCGGTTGCTTGACTTTGAAGAGTTAAAGGGTTGCTTTTGCATAATTTATACCTCATAGCTATCGTTTGTTTTCAGGCATTGCCACTGTTTTGATTAAAAAGTGAAACAATTGCGGAAGCTTTTAGGAATTGAGGAAATGATGCGTAATGTACTTGAAAATAGTGTTGAGGAAAGAAGTTGTTTTAATTGAAACTGAAAGGCAAATGGATATAGATCAATCCGAATGAGAAGGCCGACCATTACAATTCCAACGTTTTTCCCACTGTACTTAAAGTCTGTATGCAAACAATTTTAATAGCCATTTATCACTATGCAATATAGTTGAAACGCAACCAAAATATGTGCAAACATATAAATTGTGCGAGCATACAGTAAGAAATAAGCGAGAAATGCAAATTTCAACATTTTCAATTTTGGCAATCGATAAGCGCATAAGGTGCAATCTCTGTTGGCAAAATCGTTATGCCGCACATGCTTGGAATTCCAATCCAAACAACCGGGTTCAATCGCGACTGCGGTGAGGCACTTGATCAAGGTGTAAATACCTGCGACATTACATGCTAATTATTTGGATGGTAGCATTTTCTTGAAATCCTCATTTCAAGGGACGTAATTCAGAACTCGATAGCCCATTATTTAATAGATTAAATTAAGTTTGTGTAAGAATAACGCAGTGGAGTTTATTCTTTAGTAAGCAGTCCTTCATCTGAAAGTAATTGTGTGGTCTTCATATTATCTCTCCTCTAAATACTGCTATCCCTTATTATAATTGATGTTTTGTGACAACCACCATACGAATTTGGCAATCTCCTATGAATAATGGCAATTTGTCATAAATATTATGACTATGGAATACCTTGTAAACCAACTATTTGGTTCGACATAATACCTAGCAAACAGGTTTGACACATTTCTTTAAATGAGCGCCTCACTTTACCAGTGTGCTAAATAATTTGCACAAATAAAAAAAAATCTAATTACATATTTTTAAACATTTCTTAAAATTGGCGTTAGACAAATGAGTAGAATAATGTTGGGCCAACCTAGGCAGTCAATGTTGGCCCAATTTTATGTGACGTCTGTTGGGCCACGTTGGGTGGATGCAGTGGTCCAACGTTAGGTGGATGCGTTGGGCCGACATGTTGGGCCACCGTTAGACCAATGAGCAGAATCACGTTGGACCAATGTAGACAGTCACAGTTGGGCCAAAATTACAATATACGTTGGGCCAATATTGGGCCAACGTATTATTTCTATATGGGCTGTTGCTGCCTATGACATATGTATTAAAAAATAAAGACATTCAATGAGTCCGTCATCAATTATGCGTTCCTAATGAACTAATACTACGTCATTCATGACGTAATTGATTATGACGCTATCTTACTCGTCACGTATTTGATTACGATGTCATATGATGGATGGATAAATTAGAACGGTCCATTGTTTCCGTGTGTGTGTGTGCGTGCGTGCGTGCGTGCGTGTGTGCGTGCGTGCGTGCGTGCGTGCGTGCGTGCGTGCGTGCGTGCGTGCGTGCGTGCGTGCGTACGTGCGTGGGGTGGAATAAACCAGGCAGACAGATGCAGTCGAACAGGCATGCGGACATAGGCCTACAACCAGATATAGATACATAAGGGTGTGAGCACAATGCCGCCAAGCAATTCATTCTGGAAGGGACGAAGTTAACTGAGAAAGAACTGATGATGCTTTTAAAATAGTATCGCGGTGGATGTCGACAGAGTGGGAAGTTTGCCCGAAAGGGAAGTCGCACAGGACAAGTCAATGCCAATATCTTGCAAAATTAGCTTAAAGCATATTAATCCATGGGGGATAATTTAGGCTTGCGCGATTATTTTTTAAATCGTGAATTTATATGATTAAGAATTAAATAATCAAATAATCGTGAATAATTCTACAGCATAAAATATATATCAAAACCTACCTTTTAATTACTATTTAATGCGATCGGTCACGGAATTTTACAATATGCTCAGCGAATGCATGTCCAATTGCATGCCAAGAAGACTATTTTTGAAAATGTATCACTGGAATGACTGGCCGAGAATTGAGCTAGGCATTCCAGTGACACATTTTCAGAAATAGTCTTCTCTTGGCCTGCAAATCAACCTTTCTTAACACCATTGCCGCTTTCGCCATTGAAAATGCTTTTTTGTTGTTATAACTGAGTAATTTGTACTCAAGCTGATCAATCGAGTAATCGCGATTATTATTAAATAATCAATCGTGATTAGTGAAAGCAATAATCGTGCAGCCTTGGATAATTTACCTGGACAATGCGTTACTGTCTAGTTGTAGCCGGTGACTATTTACGTGTGTATTTAAATTTTCCTTACTCTAACGGGGAGGGCTACGAGAGAGAGAGAGAGAGAGAGAGAGAGAGAGAGAGAGAGAGGGAGAGGGAGAGGGAGGGGGAGGGGGAGGGAGAGGGAGAGAGGGAGGGAGGGAGGGAGGGAGGGAGGGAGGGAGGGAGGGAGAGAGAGAGAGAGAGAGAGAGGGAGAGAGAGAGAGAAAGAGGGAGAGAGAGAAAGGGAGAGAGGGAGAGAGGGAGAGAGAGAGGGAGAGAGGGAGAGAGAGAGAGAGAGAGAGGGAGAGAGAGAGTGGGAGAGAGGGAGAGAGGGAGAGAGAGGTGGAGAGAGAGGGAGAGGGGGAGGGAGGGAGGGAGAGAGAGAGGGAGAGAGGGAGAGAGAGAGAGAGGGAGAGGAGGGGGGGAGGGAGGGAGGGAGGGAGAGAGAGATAGGGGAGAGAGGGAGAGAGGGAGAGAGGGAGAGAGAGAGAGAGAGAGAGAGAGAGAGAGCTAGCTCTAGCCGCTCAAATGGAAAACGAGAAAAAGGAGCGAAGAAAGGAAGCCAAAAGAGATAGCCAGTAAGAATTTAGTAGATGTCACTGTTTAGTGACTTGTGGCAGTTCATCAGTGGCTACATC
This sequence comes from Chaetoderma sp. LZ-2023a, assembly GCA_034401795.1. NCBI lineage: Eukaryota > Metazoa > Mollusca > Caudofoveata > Chaetodermatida > Chaetodermatidae > Chaetoderma > Chaetoderma sp. LZ-2023a. Next base: position 168,062,503 of record CM067359.1, read on the forward strand.
GCGCTGGCTGTAGGCTTGTGTGTGCCGAAACTTGCAGATTGAAATAGCATGTGCGTGTATGCTTTATGCCTCAAAGGCCTATTGCTATCCTAACTTATTAGGTTTGTAGTTAGTAGATGTGACCGCCGACGAGTCCCCTGCTAAACGCACTCAGAGGCCGTTCTGGCAGAATTGACCATTAAAGTGTTAATTTTAACAAATTTGACATTAATCATTGTCCATTTGCAGTGTAAGAGAGGAATATTATTTTGAAAATGTACCACTGGAATGACTGGCTCGGTAACCGAGCCAGTCCTTCCAGTGGTAAATTAAAAAAAAAGTATTATATTGGTCTACCAATGGACATTTCTCAATTGCACTGCAGAGGCCGTTTTGGTCGACTTGACCGATAACAGGTTAAGCTGACACAAGAGGGGTTAATTTCATCTGCCCGGTGAATGTGGTTAGCAACACCGGGCATCAGTAAGATGATCTCAGTCACTGAGGCACACAATTAGTACCTCAATGGATCCTCAATCCCAACGGTGCGGTTATCAAGTTCTTGGTCTTTGCAGGTCGGCTACATATAGTCGCTTTTCTCGAATATGTTCCACATGGTCCATTCGCATCAGATATCCAGGCTATTCCAATCAGTCGATAAGCTATCTCCTGATCAAGTGGAGAATAGGTATCCGAGCCAAGTGGAGAATAGGTATTCGGGCCAGGGTCCGTAATGCCCTGTCTGCAGGTCAGATGTAATAGACACTCAATTTTGTGTTCTTATGTTACTCTCTACTTGGCAGTAATGGGTTTAAAAAATTGGGCACAAGGGGATGACCAGACAATGTAGTTGTAGCTGCCTGGACCAATTGTCCCAATATGATTGGCCAATCTTTCGCCTTTATGACTTACAATGTTAGTAGCTTTTCACCCCTTATGGTACCTAGGTTGCTGGTACGCTTCTTTTATTCAGATGGCTGAGGATTGTCTTATAAAGGATCTAGAGGGAGGCACGAGGGCAGTGGGCACTCCTTCTTTTCACACCGAATTAAAATACGAGCAGGCTCTCAAAACAAGCTAATTCCTCGACGCGCCAGCCTCTTGCTTGAGGCAAGATGGCCTGTGTTTTAAAGCTTTGAAGAACTAAACATCTGAACTTCAGGTTATCTCCCTTATTACTCAACATATCATAAATCTGGGAACAGTCTCGGAAACTAGAAACGGGCACATGAGTTCGTGATGAAGAGGCCGTGAGCACTAAGTACTAATGACGGTAGCCTGAATATCTCCATTGCTGTCACGTTTGCCAAGAGAATATGCACCCATGCTCATTTTGTTTCATGTGTCCTTGTCTGCTTTGCTGAGGTTGCTTAGCTGAGGGTAATGTCGTCTTCTTCTTTTACATAATAATAATAATAATAATAATAATAATAATAATAATAATAATAATAATAATAATAATAATAGTCCATTTGTAACGCGCCAAAATCCATGCGCAGCATGCTCTAAGCGCTTAGAAAGCTTATCTAGAGTATTCTAGAAAAAATACAGATCAAGGTGTTGGATAACATTTTTGAAAGTAACATGTCTTGAGTCTAGATTTAAATGTGCTCAGCTTTGGGGATGTTTTGATGTCCAAAGGCAATTTATTCCATAGGATGGGAGCTGAGTAAGAGAATGTTTTTTGGCCATATGTATTCATTCGGAATTTAGGAATGTTAAGTTGTTTTTTGCTTTCTGATCTGAGTGAACGGCGGGGACTACATGAGGCACCTCCTTCTGCAGTAATTGTCCCTGGACACAGCATATACGAAGATAACCAATATAATGTCAAAAGCACGTAATACGTAACCCCCGAGGTCCATACTATTAATATTAAAAGTGAATATTCACACCAGAATGTTTGAAAATAAAATTGTAGGCTTTTTATAGGTTTAAATTGTAAATTTATAACATATGATGATCTCATTACGTATAAATTAATAACATTTTTTAAGTTGCGAAATTGAAATAGAGGCACGAGCGTCTATTTCAATTTCGCAACTTAAAAAATTATATTAATTTATACGTAATGAGATCATCATATGCTAAGGTTTATTTCGTTTCATTGCATCGAGACCCACAGTATAAGCCTCTAAAACTATACAATATAAACAACCTTATTTTCAGTAATTTTGCTGTGAATATGCACCTTTAATAAGTAGCCGTTATACACAAACAAATGTAATCTGCAGTACACGTGCTATGATGATGATGATGATGATGATGATGATGATGATGCTGGTGATGCTGATGATGATGATGATGATGGTGATGATGATGATGATGAGACTGATGAGGATGATGATAATTACAAGGTGTAACCAAGGATATGCGTTGAATATGTGACTTTAGACATACCTTACTAGCCACTGTCGAGGACTGCAGTAGGGTCGCTGCCCATGTCCACTGAGAAACGATCGTGGTAGCTGTCAGACCGATACTGACTTTTCCTCCAGCATCAAAGGCCGTGTCCAGATTTTCCTGCAAAGGTAAACATTTATTATTATTATTATTATTATTATTATTATTATTATTATTATTATTATTATTATTATTATCTTCTTCTTCTTTTCGTTCGCTGATCATACCGCCAGTCCTGTAAGTGACTATCGACATGATCATAAGCGTTAAGTGCGTGGATCCATGGTTTATTAGAGTGCGCCGTGCGGCCTGGAACCTCCGTCTTCAGCACTCGAGGTTTCTGTCAGGGTTACCTCACCCTTACCTCCTTTAGTCGCCTCTTACGACACGCAGAGGATACGGAAGGTGTATTCTAAGCCCCACCTACAGGGCAGCTTATTACTATTATTATTATTATTATTATTATTATTATTATTATTATTATTATTATTATTATTATTATTATTTGTGTGCTCATATATACAGATAAATCTGCTGATCGTGGATCGCTGCTTCTAGTTCCTGAACACGATGTTTTAACCATTTAACCCTCATTATCAGCCAAAAAACGGCTTCTACTATGGTCTTGAGAAATGTCAATTTGCAGACTAAGAGAAGACTATTTTTGAAAATTTACCACTGGAATGACTGGCTCGGTTACCGAGCCAGTCATTCCAGTGATAAACTTTAAAAAATAGTCGTCTCTTGGTCTGCAAATTGACACTTTATTTGAAAAATTTAAATCTTTTGAACAAATTCAATGCTTAAAGAGCTAAGAGTATTTAGTACATAATTCCGTAACCTGATATTCTATTTTATATGAAATATGTTTCATATATTTGAGCCAAAATCATATAGGCTAACTCTTTAACTCTTGAACTTGTTCGAGAAAATTTAAATTTTCTCATAGAATATGTCGATTTTCAGCCCCAAGAGAATACTATTTTTGAAAATTTACCACTGAAATGACTGGCCTGGTTATCGAGCCAGTCATTCCAGTGGTAACTTCAAAAACACTCTTCTCCTGGTCTGCAAATCGGCATTTCTCAAGACCAATTCGCCCTAATCGGAGCCAGCAAATACAAAGCCAGGAGAGGACGTCATTGCATAAATCTGCTAGGCGTGCTACGAGGTGACCTCAAGAAAGCAGGACACGGTACACTCAAGTGAAGAATGGACCTGAGGAAGCTAAGGATTTCGGCTGAGGACAACACACAGTGGGCAAAAGCGAAGAAGGACCGGTTGCAGCTGTAGGATGTGTCTACTGCTACAGCCGCAGAATACAGTAATCATACATACATACTGAAGAGACCGGGTATTAGTGTTAAAGGGTTAACATATAGAAAGGAAGTGGGTCTTGTGAGTAAGTCATAATAAAACGTTCGCTATAGACGGAGTGCGGAGGCGCGGTGCTATCAGTGCCGCATTAAGCTGTCGCGAGGCCCTAGGCTAGATACCCAAAGGTGTGGGAGCGAGCATAAGACATGTCCACTCTCGTCGGGGAAGCACGGGAGGCCCCCTGGAAAATGTGTAAATCTAGACGCTATGAGATGCATTCAGATGCGTAATTTGGCATATTATTAGTAATTATTATTGTAGACAAAATGTGGTTTTAACAGCTTGCCGTTACGTAGTATATAGAAAAAAGCCTAAAATGCCTTTTGGTTTAACCCTTTAATGTCTAAATGTGCTCAGTAATCAAGAAAACTAAACAAATTTCTTATAAGAATGTCCATTTGCAGATCAAGAGATTATTTATGGAAATTTACCACCGGTTACCGAGCCAGTTATTCCAGTGGTAAATTTTCAAAAATAGTCTTCTCTTGGTCTGCAAATGGACATTTCTCAAGACAATTATAAAGGCCGTTCCTGGCTGGCTTAGGCAGCACATGTTTAAAGAGCGAGGCCCCCTTAAGAGCGAGGACCTAGGCTGCAGCCTAGTTAGCCTAGTGGTTAATCCGGCCCTGGGTGCTATTTAACTAATGAATTAACAACATTCACGAGCAACTGTTCATCATATCGACCAGCATTGATACATTCTAGTGAAATAGTCATTGAACTGAGTGACTGTCAACTTAAGTAACACCCAAGTTGAGTCTACTGAAGTCAACAGCAACCAATGCAGGAATCCAGTTTTAGCTATGCCCACCCATCTCTAGCTAAGCTCCACTCTGCGTGTGTTGGGATCAATCGATCCTATGGCAGCGACAGCGTCCAGTCAAATTAGTTTCAGAATGTTTATTAAACAATAAAGACATACAATTCGTACAGCAACGCTTAGTCCGTCATCATAAACTACGCGTTTGTGGCGAACTTAGCTACGTTATCCATGACAATGTTAATTAATTATGACGTCAGCCTACACGTCACGTAGTTGATTATGACGTCGTATGATTGATGGATAAACTAGAAAAGTGTATTCAATATAAACCAACTCGAGTAGCAGGCAACATACACCTCACTATGTTAAAATGTATAATAAATATACTGTACTACAAACAGTAATTTTTATTATTCTATGTAGAATCATTATTCATTGATTAATTCTGGACACGTCGTTTGTTCAATCACCCATCCACCCCTCTCACACAATCCATACCAAACTATTTACAAATTGAATATGCAAATGATAACGATACCCTGACGACATAGATAATGAATATGTATATCTGAAATGATGTGACGTCAAGATAAAGTCACGAGGGACGAGGTCATTCGGAAAACGTGCTTTGAATAAATAAGTAGCTAGGCTAATTCATATATCCAAAATCCATAACGTGAACCAGTGTCCCTCGATGGGCCCAATCTGGCATTCAAGTTTTTGTTTCAACTGCCGTTAGATTTATAATGCAACTCGTTTTATCTGACGTCACAATCAAATAAAATGTATCTGATAACAAATAAATAATAGGCCTTCGAAGAAAGAATAAAATCTGTCGACCAAGTATATGACGTTATATTTAGCAACGTCACACTCACGATGACGTCCCAATCAACATGGGTATTAATTAATTACGTATTTAAGTCCGTATGAACGCGTAATATACCCTCGAGTGTACGAATTGTGTCTTTATTATGGGCAGCAACGGCACTCAGCCAAACTTCTTTCAAAATATTCAACACGTTATCTCTATAGTTTCTGTGAATTGAGTTTCTGGGAATTCATTATTCAAAATCTATAAATCGATCCGTGTGGGCGGAGATTAGCTAGAGATAGGCGGAGCATGGGTAAATATAGAGTCATCCATTATCCATAATGTGAAGCGGTGTCAGTAGCTAGTAGATCCGATCTGTCACTAACGTGTATCTTTCAACTGACGTCACAAGTGACGTCACAGTTATATGCGCTTGTTAGCTAAATGTCTAACTGTTGCACGCCCTCTGACAATATTTTCAATGAGCAATAGCCCTGACATGCTTAATATATTGAAAATAAATTGACTGAAAGTTGTTGGTGGCTAAGCATCAGCTCCCAGTTAAATTAGTTTCAAAATATCAAACAGATTACATTTATACTTACCGTAAAATTTGGATTTTGGTGTTTCGGGGGTCATTGTATATACATCTATTCGTACACGTTGGGCGGAGCTTACGTAGAAATGGGTGGGGCATATAGGTAGCAACAGCGCCCAGTCAAATTCGTATTAAAATATTCAACAGCTTACCTGTATAGTTTTATGGAAATTGATAGTCAGGGAGTTCAGACATCGATCTATCACAGCACGAGCAAGGTGTAGCTGGAGCTTAGTTAGAGATGGGCGGGGCATAGCTAAAAATGGAATGGATCATTGGCCGGGTTGTAGCGTAAGCGTTAAAGCGGATGTTCTGTCACGCTTGGATAATCTTATTAGCAGGAGAGCTCATAAAATCCAATAGCACGCTTTTGTCCCAATTGCGCCGCAAATTGAAATTTATATAGCCAATGACAGCTATTAATTATGTACCTATAATCATTCCGTTGGCGAATTATGTTACAAAAACGTATGCCCCAATCACCTGAAATATCTTTAGAGGTCCAATTTGTTAGTTTGCTCGTTATTGACGTTGGCCAATTTGGGTTGTTTTGGCTCTCGGTCATGAAAGGATCTGTCTCGCAAACTACTTGTACACTGTCGTTAAAGTTCTCGTATCCCATTGAAGATAAACATATTTGCACGAGATATCAGATGCCTGTTGATTTCTGTTCAAATTACCAAGAATGCAATTCTATCCAACGTGCAATGCTACCCAGCAGGCCATGTCCTGACTTCATAATCGTTGTAACCATTGGACGACATCTTCTTTTAGTCTATTGTCTGTACAGGCCAGTATTTCTAAAAACAAAACCAACACATTTCCTGGTCGACTGACACGCGATCAAATGGCTAATGGGCAATATGTTGAAATATAGGCAATCTCCTTCACTCCTTGATGATGTGTCACTCACATGACATGTCCTTAGGAGGGGACGTAAAGCCGTCGTCCACGAAAGCCTCAAAGATTGACATGGTTCAAATACATCTAGGTGTGAGTGGCCAATAAAACAAACCCAACAACAAACGCTTGCACGTGCAAATAGTCATTTGCCCGCAATCTCTGGACGCGTAACCATGGAAGTAGGACATATTCACGGCAGTACATTCGGTCTGTATTTCAATACCGTTCAGAGGAAGTGTGTCAATTCCCAGGAGAGAATAGGGGAAAGCTTTTATATAACGTTAACAATAATTTGCGTGAAATTTGTTGCTATCAATGACAGAACCAACATTCAGTCATATTATTGACAAAATAATTAGTAGGTAATGCAAGTACTACCTGCTACAGATTTGATACTTATTTGAATGAACATTGTTGCTGCTACAGCTTTCAGTCTATGTATTCTAAATTAATCATCATAATTTCCGTTGCCATTTTTAAAGATTGCCGTAACAGAGTGAGCGCTCTACCAATAGAAATCCAGAGAGATCAGGAGGAGGCTATAGAAAAAAAATGCTAAATCTAACCTGAAATACTTCTGGAAGTACGCAAAGAGTAACCACAATTACAGACTTAGTAATAGCAACTGAATCTGGAGAAGAGGTTTTAACAGGAACAAATAATGAGAATACATCTGGCATTTATTTCAAGTGTTTTACCAGCGAACCAGAGACAAATGGACAAGCAGCGCCGACCCAACAAAATCACCAAACCAGATTGAAACAGGTGGGGGAACTGTGAGCTCCTGAACCTGACAGTAAATAAACCTCAAGGGCCAGACAGAGTTCAAACTAGAATATTAAGAGAAAGGGCAGATATACTGAGTGTACAAGTTGAAATGATCTTCAATACGTCATTAACTAGTGGAAAGACCCCAGCAGTGTGTTAAACAGCCATGATAACCGCAATCTTAAAAACATGACAGCAGAAGGATGGATAACAGCTAGAGACCTGTGCATCTTACCTGTATATTATGTAAGGTACCAGTTGGAGACTATCCTCAGAAACAAGATCATGGGTCTTACGAAGCGAAACAACATGTTCAGTGACAGACAGCATAGGTTTATCGCAAGAGGATCAACATCTTTACAACTACTGAGGGGCTTGGAAAACGGGTCAAAGTAGCTCGAAGAGGGGTGTGGCATCGATGCGATCTACTTATATTTTATGAACGCCCTCGATACAGTCCCACACAGGCGAATTCCAGACACACTTCTTAGCTATGTGATAACTGGTAATATACATAAATGGATACAGTCACTTCTGCTCAACCGCAAACAGCGAACAGCAGTGAATAACACAATGTCATTGTGGGCCAATGTTTTAGGCGGAACTTTTACAGGATAGTGTTCTTGATCCAGTGTTGTTCGTGCTGTACATAAATGACCTGTTAGAGAGAATGTGTACAGACGCATATATGCATGTAGATGACACCAAAGTGAGCTAGGTCAAGTAGACATACAAGAAAACTTCGACCACCGGACTGGTCGGATAAGTGACTATTCAGATTCCATCTTAACAAATGCAAACTTACGACCGTGGGCAGACAATCTGAGAAACAAACAGCGTGTGAGTATCATTGACAGATTGCACATTTGTTTGGAATGCATTGATTGAACATAAACGCACAGTCGCTAGCTCGGCTAAACATTTCCTTCGTGCAGAAACATTAAATCCGTAGCGCGTGTTGACTGAGAATTATGAAGATTATTTTAGAATATATGGACTGAAATCTGTCGCAGCAACAATGCTAATTCAAATTTGTATCAAATCTGTAGAAGGTAGTAATCGTATTACCTACTAATTATTTTGGCAATAATACGACCGAATGTTGTTGCTGTCGTTAATAGCAGCAAATTGCACGCACATTATTGTCAGTTATATAAAGGCTACCGCCTATTCTCTTTTGGAAATTGCAACACTTGCGCTGACCATTATTGAAGTACAGTCTGTCGAATGTACGGCCATGAATATGTCCTATGTCATGCTTATGATTCCAGAGCTTGCTGACAAATGACCATTTGTATGGGAATGTGGGTTGGTTTTGTTTGAGAAACCCTATCGTGTACAAGACAAAAGACTAAAACGAAAATGGCGTCTAATAGTTACAACGACTATGGAGTCAGGGCATTGCCAGCTGGGTAGCATTGCTTGTTGGGCAAATTGACCAGAAATCAACAGGCATCCCCTATCTCGTGGAAAAGTGTTTATATTTAATAAAAACCTTTAATATAGTGGTTTGGGCCTCTGCTGACATTCTGGCCAATTGGGTTGCCCACTGCAAAGTCTTTGGCTATTCTTCAAATTATGGTACTCCAATGTGAACAGCAGTGAATAACACAATGCCATTGTGGTCTGATGTTTTAGGCGGGCTTTTACAGGGTAGTGTTTTGATCCAGTGTTGTTCTTGCTGTACATAAACGACCTGCTAGAGAGAATGTGTACAGACACATACATGTATGTAGATGACATCAAAATTATTTCGCCATATTAGAAGTGAAGTAGATCAAGTAGACCTACAAGAAGACCACAGCAGACGACAAGACTGGGCTGATAATTGTCTATTGAGATTCTATCCTGACAAATGCAAACTGATGACCGTGGGCAAACAATCTGAGAACAAGAGAAAGACTTCATGAGGGCAAAGATGGCAGAAGAACCACAGCACAAATTGTTGAAGGTTGACAAAGAAAAAGATCTTGCATGTGTCTCCACTGGCAATAAACTATTTTTTGAGGAACACATGGTGGAGAAGGAAAACAAGGTGGCACAGCTGATGGGAATTATCTGCAGGTCCATGATATATATATATATATATATATATATATATATATATATATATATATATATATATATATATATATATATATATATATATATATATATATATATATATATATAAATATATATGTATATATATATATATATATATTAACCAGGAAACATTCAAATGGCTTTAAAAAGGCCCTAGCCAAATCCCATCTGGTATATGATCGTATTGTGTGGCATTTACTCTGGAAAAATAATGTGGCCATGACAGAGTATGTGCAGAGAAAAGCAACAAAGCTGGTTCCTGGGCTAAAGAAACTAACGTATGAAGATGACCTGAGGACCTTGAAGCTACCAGCGCTGGTCTATCGGAGACTGAAGGTTGACATGAAAAAACGACCAAGGGGTAAGCCCGGATATCCCAGTAAGAGACTCAGTAACTTGAGGGCACAGGCTGAATGTCTTAAAAAAAGAGCCAATACGAGACTGCAGGTAAGCAGCTTAGCAATCAGAATAGCCAATCCATGGAACAGCCTACCAGATGATGCGATCAATGTGCCAACTGTAAAGATCCTTGTATAGCAGCTAGATAAGCACTGGCAACATCAAGATATTGTAGCTCGCGGGGGGTATGTGCTGGTCCGTCATGTTGCTCCGCTCCGTTGCACCGCATGTACAGGATGTGCAAGAGGGCTGGTTAGCTACGGTTCTCGGGGTTGTGGATCCAATATCGCGACTTTCCGGAAGGTACAAAGACAGGCTTCTAGAGCCAGTGGATTGATAATGTTCCAGTGGGGCCATGCGACCATTGCCGCTGAGATTGAACCTCACAGTCTCATCTCAACTGTTGGTGTCACCGGTATGACAACCCATAGCTTAATTTAGGAGTCTGGACATGATAATAAATCAAAAATATATTACTAAACAAACAATGGTACTCGTTTGCTAGTAAACGAGAGAAATTATACAGTACATAGAACTAGGTTGGTGTCTTGTTTACGTGGGCTCGTCAGCGGTATCTCACAGATCCATATATATCCGAGAGGTATCCCTCAACGGAGGGTCCTAACGAGGCTACTTATACAGTTTAATATAAACCACTATATGCCTAACACAAATAATATTGTTGTGAGAGGAAAGTGCCTCATGCGGGCCCCCGTCACAAGAAAATGCATTCAATGCCGAGGCAAAGGAAGAGAGCTGGCAAAAACGGCCGCTCTCTTGTTCAAACAAAAAGTTATGTGTAGTGTGGGTCAACCTAGTGAAACTATAATTAATGTGATGCACGCTGGATTACGTGAAGATGGGGCTGATGATTTCCGAAGAATCCAAAGGCCACCATCTTATGTAGGTACAAAGATACTGTATTGTTAGTTGCCGCTTTATTTTTGTGGGCCTTCTGCTAAATTCTAACCTACCATTTAGTTGTTAGATTCGCTTCCAAGCTTTTGCTGCAAGTGGTAGGGGTTCCTACCTATCTTTCGACACATGCGTCTAAGGCGAAGATGCCCGGTTTCCCGAAGATTAACCCACATAGCATCTTCCTCAGAAAGACAACATGCGAACATGTTACGGAATGACTGTTCCAGAATCATATAATGATCCTGTTACACATCACCCCGCAACCACATATCACATCACTAGGACAAGTTACTATTCACATAAGCAATTTAGAAAGTGCTCTAATGTTTTATGGCGGGGAGTAAGAGGCAGATATCCCTCCCTAGTAACCTTCCGGTGAGGGCGTGGTGGGTTCAAAGACCACACCCAGTCACTGTACGGAGTTGGATGAAGGTCTGTGGCTCGTCCGTCACCCATGTGCTACGGAACTAACGTTTGCCTGCTGTTGTTTCAGAATGCCCAGCGATGCACTGCTGGCCGGATTCACATAATATTATTTCTTTTCCGTGCTTCCTACTTTGGTGGGGTTATCTATGCTAACTAGTATCCGAAGATACAGAGGGGGATGTATGCGAAATCGACGCTTTGGTCTTCACCACTCGGAAACTCCAATAGTTTCCCAGAATCGGATCATGCCAACATGTCGATGGGAAGTCCAGACAATTGTTAAGCCTTGCAGCTGGAGGAGCGTAGAAAGAAACAATCACTCGATATTAATAAGAGGCCCTAAGGTATCTGGCCAATTTATACAATCTAGCTCGTGTGTGGTGTTACATATCCGCTACAACCGGAAAAAAGGCGTACACAAAATGTCTCTTACGGAGAGATTGTCCCTAACTACTTTACACCTATCCTACCGAGCTAGAATAGCCAGGTTTAGTCGACCGCATGTCAGGCTCGAACAATGTGATCATGAACAGTGACCTCAGTGTAAAATTGATTCTGGGGAAAACAGTGATGTGGATATAATGTTGCTGTATAGTATAGCCTAGCGTTCTACATCCTAGAGTTTTTATATAACTCAAACAAAAGAACTAGGATGGCTACTTGCCATATGCATAGCTAACTATCACAATACTAACAGTATCTCTGGTCATAGGACCTTACGGTGCTTGTAAGTCATAAGCACGAAGATAAGCATAATATGTACAGTAAATAAAATGGAAAATATAAAATGCGGTCTCAGATGGCTGGGGAGGTAACTATTAGTCATCAGTCCTCATAACGGAATAAATGAATAATGAGTACAATTGTATTAGTTACTTGAGTACCTATTGGTCATCGGTACGAGAAGGGTTAAATAATCACTGAAGGAACGCGTTACAGATGAGGAACGCAACGTGTCACAATACTGAAGTTGCTGAGAAGTTTCCGCAGGCGAACTGTTGATGCGGCTCACTCTCAAGATGATGAAGAAGAATGACTGTAGAGAGATGTCCATTAGATAGTCATAATAACTAATATGTGAATTTACACAGTAAATTAGAAAGTGTCCATCCTGTGACGGGAGTTTGAAAGTTGCGCGTAATAAGTAGGGCTACAGTGGTAATTAAACATCGCATGGCTCTTGCGGTGTACCAGGTAGAATCCCACCAGACTGTGGCCTAAAAGTTAATTAATCACACAACGTGCTGCGCAGAAGTTTGATACCACTTTTTAGCGTGGTCTGGAGGATTCGACGAGTTATCCACCAAGAATCACCGCCTGTTCTACATGCTGTAGAGACTACATCCGGGCTGCGAGGCTCATCCGCAGGAAGGCTCCTCTTGAAGTTGTTGTTGTAGTGAGGAAGTCTCTACTATTTATTTAATTGCACCCCACCCCCCGGATGGCCATCCGAGGGCTTACAAATTACAAAAACTTAAGTGATGCGGATGCTCTGATTGCTTACCAGCACAGGAGAACTGAAAAGCACTGCTGCGGTATAGGGTACCACAGTCAGTAAGCAGTTGTCCACGTTTTCCACTGTGCTGGTCCAGCAACCCGTCAACGGCTGTCTCTCGCCGAAGTGTGGTCTCGATTCTTGATTTTTCGCTCCTTTTATACTACTCGTGACATCAGAGGCAGGACACCCAGCAAATTAGTGGGCTACCTGTAGCCACTCAGCCTGCACCTAGAAAGGGTGACGATACTATCACGTGATAAACGCATTCCCCATTCATTTAATACACGCTATTACGACATCCAAGTAATATTTTGAAAATAATTTCAGTGAGCCATTTAAGGATAACTCAACCATTTCTAGTCCAATCTTATAAAGGTAAACAGCTTTGGATTCCTCGTCTCATTCTGGTCCTAATTGGTACGAATAATGTCGAGAATAGAGTGATTTAAAGAAATCACGGGTACCAACTCTCTACACTATAAGTACGCATTTTCTCCCAACGCTGACACGTGTTGTCAGGGAAGCTCTGACGCATGTGCATGTGTGCTACGCAATCTCATGGACTTAGCCATTTTATAGAAAACCTCTCTCATATGGCTTTATACACGCATGCTATCCTACCCAGGGGTGGGTGGGGGCGTGCTCGGAACGTACCCAGAGTAGTCGTCCCGAACCCAAACTAGCTGGGACGGTCCGTACCCATCAGTCTGACCTGCGCTACAATATCCTCAACAACTATAAGGCCCAGATCTTGACATATAAGAGAATCCTACGTCCAGAAACAACCTATGGCTACGTATGGCTACTTATGGAAATATTTCAAATTAGAATGTTAAATCGTTGTACTTCTATTTAGTGAATCAGAATTTGAATTATCATTGAATTATTTTATTCTGACTTGATCAATAGGATTTTTGGGTTTTGAAATTGAGTTTTTATATAGTATAACAGAATGGTTGTATTAATCTACATGAAGTAACTGAGTAAAAGTTAAAAACTACTAGTTTATCGTCCAGAAGTATATTTAAAGAAATCATGCATACCAACTCTCTACACTATAAGTACGCATTTTCTACCAACACTGACGCGTGTTGTCAGGGAACCTCTGACGCATGCGCATGCGTGCTACGCAATCTCACGGACTTAGCCATTTTATAGAAAACCTCTCTCATATGGCTTTATACACGCACACTATCCTGCCCAGGAGTGGGTGGGGGGCGTGCTCGGAACGTACCCAGAGTGGTCGTCCAATACCCAGACTAGCTGGGATGGTCCGTATCCATCCGGCCGATCTGCGCTACAATATCCTCAACAACTATAAGGCCCAGATCTTGACATATAGGGGAATCCTATGTCCTGAAACAACTTATGGTTACGTATGGTTACTTATGGAAATATTTCAAATTAGAATGTTAAATCGTTGTACTTCTATTTAGTGAATCAGAATTTGAATTATTTTATTCTGACTTGATTAATATGATGTTTTGGTTTTGAAATTGAGTCTATATAGTATAACAGATTGGTTGTATTAATTTATACGAAGTAACTGAGTAAAAGTTAAAAACTACCAGCTTATCGCCCAGAGGTATACGATAGAAGTAAGGGGGGGGGGGCGATGGTGATAGATGTGCTTTTTCATTGGTTATCCAAAATTACGTGGCTTTCGAGTGGCAGTCGCCTACTGCCTATATATGGAGCGCCTAAAATGGGCGTTTTCTGGTGAGCGTGTTTATACAAGGGCGCCCACCAGAACGCGCCTCTTCCACCCCATATATTGGCAATTAGGCCACACACACACACACACGCGCGCGCGCGCGAAAACCTCATGGCTTGGAGGACCAATAAAAGTGTGGCTGTCTCCCCTCCCCCTTTACTGCTCACGATTTGAAATTCAAAAACGGAAATATTTCAACAATTTTATTTTAAGCGTGTTTGAGGTGCCTTTAAACAAACAGAATGTTATATTGCAAGTACAATTTATACATATTGCCTTCTATATATTGCAATTTTTGCACTTCCCTCGACACATCATGGCGTTAGCTTTCTTGGTAGGCGGTTGTTTGTGATTGGTGAAAGGCGAATAACGGATGCAAAATTTACTGACAGGCGTGAGGATTTTGACCTATTTGGGCTCAAAATGTAAAATTCCTAATGGAGCATTTCGTCAAATATTAGCCAGTGATTAAAATCTAACAAGAATCATGAGAATGTAGACCTATAATGCAAGAATATGTGTGAAAATGCAAAAATTTGGTTCTGAAATCTGTGAATTTAGGATTAAAAGCAAATGTTACCCAGAAACATATAAATTTTGACAGTTAATATGCATATCTGGGCTCAAAATGCTAAATTTTAAATGGAAATATGAATATTTTGCTAAATATGGGCTAGTGTTTAAATTTAAGCTGGAAATGCGAAAACTCTGGTACGAAAAATTGACATTTTCGATCTCTATGCACAACTTTTTACGGGAAACAAGACAATTTGAACCTATAATGCAGGAACATGTGTGAAAATGCAAATATCTGCTACTGGAATCTATGAATTTGGTCTTATAACTAAGTGTTTAGCCGAAATATAAATGATTCCAATGATTAGGGATGTGAAAACTTAGCATAGCAATGTGAAGATTCTGGTCAGAGACGAGCACATCATGTGACAGGAAACAAGAAAACTTGAACTAAATACAACTGCTTCATTCAGAATCAAAAGTATGAACATTTAGGCCGGAAATACAAACATTTCTCTTTGAAGAATTAATATCTAAGTTCCAAATTTGAACATCTTAGCAGGAAACAGAATTTAGGCCCAAAAGGAAAAAAATTGGATATGAAATGATGGCCACTGAACAATAATGTCAAATTCCTATTCAACATGCCCAAAACCTATATTTATTGCCATGTGCCCTGTGAAAATTCATCAACTAACAGAGACGGCAAAAACCAGCTTCTTCTGTGTTATTAAGATTATTTTCAAAAACCTATGACTGGAATGCGTGGCTCGATGACAGAGCCAGTCATTCCAGTGAAACTTCTAAAAAATATCTTTTCTGGGCCTGTAAATGGACATTCGCTTAGTAAAATGAACATTTTCTTAACCAATATTTAGCATTAAAGGGTGTATCAAACACATTTAGCTGTTTAGCATCCAGAATGCGGAAAGTCCACTAAAATTGTCTCCAGTTAATAACTAAAATAACATTGGTTTAAACAGAATAAATTATTTGTCTTAGAGGGAGCGCGATAAGACAGGTCGTATAACCGCGTCTCCCATACAATTATATTAAAAAGTAAATGTCTCATGGTGTAACACGAATGAATACCTACATGTTACTATACTATATCTAATTACTTGGTGACATTAAATTATACAATTATACTTATGATACATACTAGTGAGTCTAATAAAAGTGCACATTCATAGTTCAATGCCAGATAAGAAAACTATCGGAGCACCCCCGGAAGCCCAATGTGGGTACCCCAACGATATGAAAACGAAACAGAGTTCAGCACATGATGATTCCGCCCTGCACAAACAATCATAATTTTCAGTTACTTAACTGAACTAGGGACTAGTGTCTCCAGTTCAATTTCAGAACACAAAAAAATCATATCAGTCTATATGTAATAAAACCATCACAAGCTAATTCCTACCTCGACTCACTTCGTCAAGGCCCACAATTTAAGCTTCCAAGAGTATAAAATTCTAACAATTCCAATACATCTTGTGAGACGGGATAAAAGAATGACTTTATAATCTTAAATCAGTGGCTATCGCTAGTAGAGGTACTTGTGTATTTGTGTTGGTCGATAGCTAGTGTTATTTCAAACTGAGTGAATCTACTAATAAATTGACGTCATAATCAATTATGCCGCCTATGGGTTGGCGTGGCAGTCCTAATTGACGGAAATATTCCGTCATAAATCCTAGGAGTCCGTCAAGCTGTACGAATTGTATGTTTTCGCTATTTAATAGGTATTCTGTTGAGTATTTTGGAACTAGCTTGACTGGTCGTTGTCGCTGCCATAGTCATCTACAGTGCCATAAAATTGGGATTCTGGGAATCCATAATTTAGAGCATACAGATCGACGCCAACACTCACAAAACATGGGCGGAAACTGTCCATAATTGGGCGGGGCGTATAGCCAAAGGTGGATTCATCAACTACATGCACAGTGGCCACCCCGAGGTGCTTATGCACCTGTTGGTGATAGAATGTGATCACGGTTGACAAAAGAGTGTCACTAGTCAAGGGTCCTCAGGAATTGTCCTTACTATTAAACGGTCAGTAATCAAGATTGGTCATGGAGATCTCGGTCCTCTCATCGAAGACGTCCACCAGCAGCCCAGAGGAGTAAATTTATATTTAAAAAACCCCAACATTTACCACTAGCGTGGCCAACTCGCTTAGCAAGACGGTCAGTCTAGTGGCAAAATCTTTTGAGAATTGTCTCCTCTACGTCCGCAATCAGACGCTTTTCAAACCATCTGCAGGAGCCGTTTTCAATTTCCATGACCTTTAAAGCTTAAGCACACTAGCTAAGCCAAAATATAGAAGCGAACCATATTGAGAGGGTATTGCATGGAGCAATATCGAAGAGCAGTCCATGGAGTGCCAGCGTACTAATGGTGCTTAGTAAGCAGACTATTTTAGATTAGAGCTGAGAGATCATTTAAAGTGACTAGTTCAGTCGATATACTGGTAGAGAAGTTCTGATACCGTAATGCTAGTCTTTTCACTCGCATTAGTGTTGCTGAATAAAAAGTATTGAACGGTTAGAGGTGTTGGAAAGGTATGGTTTAAGATAAGATTATTTGAGAAAGTGTGTCTTTGATCTGCGTAAAGGGGGTAGTGAAACAAGTAATGTTGAATGGATTCGTCAACATTCCCACAGTTGCAACGACAGGAATCCGACAGAAAGTTGTCGACTAAATGACTGTTTAAGTTGCTACACCCGTTTCGGAGCCTGACTAAGGCAATATCCGCTGGCCGTTGTCCTGTATTGTACCACAGTGGAGGAGGTTGTGTATGGCCATGGCTTTCAGCTTGCTTTTAAATTCTGATAATGGAGTAGTCATCCTAACGGGTTGTGGTAAAGCATTCCAGGAACGGATTGTTTCTGGAAAGAATGATCTATTATGTATCTCGGTTCGGTATCTGTATGGTGTGATGTGGTTTGGATGATGGATATTGTAAGGATTCCGTGTTTGAGAGAGTGTAGAAGGTATTCATTCAGTGGTTCGGGAGTCATTCCAGTTATAATCTTATAGAGCATAATTAGTCGGTGTGTTTTGCGTATAGGCGCCAGTGCTTCAAATCGGGTTTCGGTATACAAATCATTAGTAGTAGCGCTTAGTGTAAGTCCGCTTATTGTTCTGAGTGCGTCCTTTTGAATGTTTTCCAGTCTATCCACAAGATATTGCGCTAAATTATCCCAAGCCATGTCTGCATATTCTAGGGATGGCCTAACGAAGCTTGTATACACGATTTGGATGCATTCCCGGTCAAGTATATATTTTAGGCATTTAAGTATGGACAGTTTATGTTGGGCGTTGGATATAATGGATTCCGCATGGGATAGCCATTGGGCTCTACAACTAAACGCAACTCCAAGGTGTTTGACATTTTGAGAGTTTTTAAAAGTGACTGGGAAGATGGTAGGATCTGGGCGCAAAGTAAAATAACATTACGGGAAATATACGGAAAATCCAGGCTGAAATGCACACTGCTATTATGAGAAGGATCGTGTTGTGGACAAAGAGCATGTCAAAGGAGATGATGAATATACATGCATGATGTCTGTGAGGCATGTTGTGTTTTTCATAAAGCTGCTTTATTGGCTGAAATATAAACAGCATATTACATTCTTAATGCTTAAATGGTCAGGAATTTTCAAGAGAATTGAAATCTTTGTTCATTGAAGTCCATTTGCAAGCCAAGAGAAGGCTACTTTTTGGAAATTTACCACTGTAATGACTGCTTCGGTTATCGAACCAGTCATTCCAGTGGTAAATTTCCAAAAGTAGCTTCTCTTAACATGTAAATTACATTGACACGACTGCAGGTTTTGTCCAGCATAGGCATTACAACGTTAATAAACAGAACCTCAACCTTAAATGCATATTATATATATATATATATATATATATATATATATATATATATATATATATATATATATATATATATATATATATATATATATATATATATATATATATATATATATATATATATATATATATATATATCACATAGAGCTTTCTTCAATCAAGATTCAGATGAACTGCCACTCAGATCAGACCCAACAGTCAATACACATATCTTTTAACCCTTCTAATTTTTAATGGTCAAGATTTCCTAAGAGAATTAAAATTTGTGTTTAATGTGTGTGTTTTTATAGGCCATGATCAATTTAAAGAATCACTGGAATGTTTGTCTCTGTTATCAAACTAGCGATTCCAGTGGCAAATTAGAGAAAATGTCTTAACTTGGTTTGCGATTTGACATTTGTCAGAACCAGTTCAGAAGCCATTCTTGACCGACCTGACCGTTAAACTGCCCCTAAGCGCCTCGTGAGTCCATGGATTTGGTAGCAGATGGATGTATATTCAAAATATGGCTACTGGGGTCATGGTTAGCGGTCACAAATAGGCAGTATGGCACGAGTGTATGGTATGTGCTATTCATTGTAGTTTTATTGGGGGTGGGGGTGGGTGGGTGGGATGGTGGACTGGTTGGGTTTGTGCTATTAATAGAATTCCAATTTTTATTTGTCAAGTATATTACTATTTTCGAGGCTACCACTATTTCGTCTATGGTGCACTATATCGTTTTAACCAATACGTTCACGGCGCGGTTAGAAGAGTAGCATATCACGGAAATATAGAACATGTTTATAGAATGGAATTTTATTCGACTGTTTTAAACAAAACAGTGTAAATCTTTACAATAACGTGTTCTATGGCTATTTTATTTGACAACGTATAGCACGCCAGGCGCTTTTGCTAAACCTCTATATACCATAATAGTAAGTAATGTAGGCCATAGCTCGTAATCAATAAAATTGGTCCGCGTACCTCCAATATGGTGGGCGTAATTTGCGACGTCACTAGAACAACCGCTGTCTAAAATACAACAGTGCCTCTAGATTTAGTCAATCAAGCAGCCATAGGCTGTATTTTAAAATTATAATAAGCTTGACAAAATAAAAAAAAAGACATGTTTAGAGAATTGGAGGAGCTTTCCAATGATGCATGCCTTCAATAATAGCATGAGCCTACTTCTTCATATAAACGCCTTAAAGTACGTTGTATTTAAACCTAATAGCAACGTAACGCTGTCCAAGCGTCATCTAGCTATTTTACCAGCCGGAAGTGCTGCGAGCGATGCATGGTAGGAAGGTATTTCCGCAAAATACGTAAATCTGTGAAAGGTGTATTGAAAATGATTGCGTCTGATCGGATAGATACTGGCAAACAGGAACACCGTGAGTATACTCTGCCTATAGCGTCCTCGTAGATTGTCCAGTAATGTACAATCTACATCAACGAGAAGGCTGTTGAAGCAAAGGGGGTGCTACTATACTAGTATACTATACTGTAGGCTACAACATAGATTTCTCCGAGGTCATCGGTTAACCCATCTTGTGTCAACTTAACCATTTAATGGTAAAACTGGCCAAATCAGTCTCTTCAGTGGTGTTGAGGAATATCCATTTGCAGGCCAAGAGAAGACTATTTTTTTTGGAAATTTACCACTGGTTACCGAGCCAGTCATTCTAGTGATAACTTTTCAAAAATAGTTTCCTCTAGACATACAAATGGAAAAAGATTCTGCACACATTTGAATTTTCTGAACCATATACTGCTCAAGTATCCTTCATTTAAGGGACGACATTTTGTAAATTCCATTGGAAAACTTGGAAAAATTGTCTACTTTCTTCTGTTTTATAAATCTCGGCCGTTAAATAGTTAATTAATAAGACTGCATAGGTGGTATATTGAGCGCTTTGAGGCGCTATTGGCATAAGAGGGGTTAAGTGGAAATGACTAACGCTTAACAAATAAGGTCAATTGGGGCCAATATCCGTTCTAGTACCGCAGATATTCAGTGCCGTCACAAGAAGCTAATCTGGCGGACGCTGAATCACCAATATAATGCTACCTTACAGTACAATAGAGCAGCTTGAAAGGAGGAATTAATTCTACTTCAATCAGGGAGATGGTGCGGGTCGCAAAGATGTTAATCCTGGTTTAACCAAAGCTTTAATTTCTCAGGCAGATTCAAATTTATCTAGTTAACTCAACATCGTTGTCATGGAACTGGAATATGTGAGTCAGATCTTTATAGTTAAATCACGATCGGGTTATGGTTTAAATGATAGAATAATGCTTACAGCTTTAATTAGAACCATGTTGATAAGCCAATGGATAACTCCAGTTTTAACCTCAATTCCCAAAGCACTGTACAGGTAAGCTGTTACTGCTG
This sequence comes from Chaetoderma sp. LZ-2023a, assembly GCA_034401795.1. Classification (NCBI taxonomy): domain Eukaryota; kingdom Metazoa; phylum Mollusca; class Caudofoveata; order Chaetodermatida; family Chaetodermatidae; genus Chaetoderma; species Chaetoderma sp. LZ-2023a. Next base: position 168,083,926 of record CM067359.1, read on the forward strand.
TTAAATATCTTGAAACTGCTTTGACTGTGGTGGTGTTGAGGGCGGGTTGATGTGTGGGTGTGGGGGTGGGAGTGGGTGGGGGTGGGGGTGTGGGTGGGGGTGGGGTGGGATGGGGGGGGGCTGCTGTGTAGAAAACGCGGCATATGTCACTGTGACACAAATATTTGTTTGTTTGGAATTTTGAGCAGTTCGCAGTGGCGGATCCAGGGGGTGGAGGGTGTGCACTTGGTGGCACATGCACCTCCCCACCTCGGCTGGGCCGTCCATTTTTTTACATACCTGCTGGTGGCGGAGTGATCCCATTTTCAAGAGTTAACTCCATTGAAATTGTGGGTGCCCCCCCACGACCACTCCCCTCGGCCCCACTCCCCGGCAAATGACCTCCTGAATCCGCCCCTGGTTCGACGATTACTGTGTTAGCTGCACGTGGGTCATGACGTATGAATGATGTGCCACATGTAATCTTTAACTCTTTATCACGCCTTGTGTCAACTTGACCCTTTAATGGTAAAGACGGCCATAATGAACTCAGCAGTGGTCTTGAGGAATGTCTATTTCCAGGCTACCAGATAAAGTATTGTTGAATATTTACCACTGGAATGAATGGGCTGGGTAATCTTCTATTGGAATGCAATTGTACACTGGCTAGGCAAAACTTAAATTTCTTTTAATATTACGTCTTTGACGTTCAAGCGAAAAGGAATATGGGCCTAAAGATGTTTCTATAAATTTCAGTGGTAAAATGGCAAAAAGATAGTCCAGTAAATTAAAATTTTCTTGAAAAATCGTGACCATTAATTATATTCATTGATAAATATAGTATTTTGAGTGCTTTGAGGCGCCATTGCCACAAGAGTGGTTACCCTATCAATGGACCTTTCCAGTTTATACCTCAATCATATGACGTCATAATCAGCTACGTGACGTGTAGGGCAGTGTGATAATCAATGCCTCCATGAATGGCGTAAGTAAGTACGTCACAAACGCATAATTGGTGACGGGATAAGCGATGTTGTACGAATTGCATTTCCTTACTATTTAATAAACATGCTGTTGAATATTTTGAAACTAATTTGCCTGGCCGCTGCTGCTGTATATGGCATCAACAGTGCCCAGTCAAATTAGTTTCAAAATATTCAACAGCTTACCTGTATACTTTCTGGAAATTGATAGTCAGGAAGATCAGGGGTCGATGGATCACAACACAGGTGAGGTGTGTGCAGAGCTTAGCAAGAGATGGCCAGGCCATAGCTAAAACTATAAACGTCCATTGAAATTCATCCACTACACTCCGAGCAAGCGTTAATTATGCGTACCGTACAAGAATTAGAGAACCAAGCAAATTTCTATACAATCATGTTAACAGTTTGAATTCAAATGATCACTAGACAACAGACCTTTCAATTTTTAGCTATGCCCATCGCTAGATAAACTCCACACACACAGCTCGTTCGTATTGAGAACGATCGATCTCTAAAATATCTGACTATCAATTTCCAGAAAAATATGCATGTAAGCTGTTAAATATTTCGAAACTAATTTGAAACTAATTTGACTGGATGTTGTTGCTGCATATATAAACATATTCAACAGTGTGTTTCTTAAATAGCAAAACATATAATTCGTACACCGGGTCGGACTATTAAACGATAAAGACGGGCTTAAGTGAATCATTCATGACGTCAGCATACACGTCTCGTAGTGGATTATGACGTTATATGATTGAGTGAGGAAATTGATTCATAAATTAAGAATTTGCGAATTTATGATTATAAATGGGTAGCTTAAATATTTCGAATACAACAGCAGCAACGTCCTGTCACACATGTCTCAAAATATTGGAAAGTTTACACAGACAGGGAAAGAGCCATCGGATTTTCCAGATTCTTTAGGATTTATAGGATTTCCCGAAGTTGCAGATTACTCTCAAAGTTGTGGCCTCCTTGTGCATGGTGACAGCGTTTCGCGTGTTGAATTCCGAGCAAATCCAAATCAACAGCTTCCGTGTTTTTCCACAGATTCAGAATATTATCCGATCCGGGTATGGTTTATTTTTTTCCGGATCACGGCCTAAGATTGGGTATCTTCTCGCAAGGCAAGTTCCGTGGCTGTGTTTAAAATCGCTTCGCCGTACGCCACCCGCCGACTCGCTCAACATGCATATTTTGAGCGTTCATGTAGTTCGCGCCCACCTGTGGTAAGTGTCAAAATTTCATAGTATTCCTTGCAGAGCAGGACCACTCCACACATACGCACACCCCCACCCCCTCCCCCCCACCCCCATCCCACCCCATCCCCACCCTGATGGGCGGGGCATAGCTGTAAATGGAAATGCCCATTAAGTTCTCATCCATTAATTTGTCGGCTTGACACATATTCACTGGAATGAAGGACCGTATCACACTAATAGGGCCTCTTTTCAAAGGTTCCGAAACATATTGCCAACATAAATCACTTAGTTTATAATCATGTTTTCCAGGCACATCCTTTTTCGGAATTCTCCCGCACATGCGTGATTGGTGCTTTATCTATTAACAGTTCCTTCTGTTGTCCTTTTGCCGCTATATTGGTACTCATCCACCGACACGTAGCTTGAAGATATTTCTTCCGACATGTTAGGTGAAAGTGTGTCTCAAATGTAAAACGGCCATTGCCTCATATTCTTGTCAACAGCTTTTCATCTCATTAATATTCTGCGAATTCAAGGACCGTTTACCAGCCACCTGATTTGAACTGATTTGATGTCATTGATGTTATTTCTGTTGTCCAAGTGCCCTTAGTTTTTGTAGAAATCCGATATTCCTTGTAACCAAAAATACAGTCCTTTGTGAACAGAAGAATATTTCAGTCACTTAATAATATGTGGCTTACACGGCACCCCATTGGCATATCTAATGTTTCGGATTTTGTAATCTATCAACGTTTGTTTGTGAAATGTTGATATCAGTCTCTGTGATAGCCATGCTAAGGAATTAACTCCTTTATTATCAATGCACATGTAGCATCCATTTTCTAAAAACAATCTGGTTGTAACAGTCTTTGGCAGCGTGTATCATGGAGATGAACTTCTTTTTTCGCGGTCGTTTTTCTCAGATAAATATGTGAAAAGGCCGCTTTTTTATTCCTCATAATACACAGCACGCATTTGTCCCTTTTTGAGATTGAACTGCTGCCTGCCTCTAGTGGTTTTTTTCTTCAGGACTTTATCAGTTTTGCTAGAACCACTTACGCCACACTGATATATTTCTCAAAATACACAAATACACAAATAACCATGATTTAATTAATGAAAGAATTCTTCAAATGCTTTATAGCCCTTATTGTTCCTGACGTGAACTTGTGTGTAAGTTTGAGTCTAGATGCCAAAACACAGTTTGGGCCTTCCTTTTATACTTTTTCCAATGCGGCTACACACGGGTGTTTGACCGGAATTGATTTTGTAGCCAGAATAGACATCGGAATCAGCAAGCACGTCTTCCATCATCAGCGGGATCCACAGAAACCATTGCGAATCCAGGTCACGGCCCGATAGCATGGAAACAACTGCTTTCCCCAAGGATCGTGAAGAATTCTGGATCTATCAATCACATTGCAAGTATCCTATATAGGTATCAATCACGCTGATTGGTAATCTCACCCTACCTCTGTTTGTCTGTCCGAGGATTTATCGTGGAGACAACTGAACTGCTCTGTCTCAATATCTAGCGCATGATGGCCTGTTCCAATAAAGTACCGTAGTAGCCTGGGAGCTGGAGAAGCTCAACATTCACACGCACGCACGCACGCACGCACTCACGCACGCACGCACTCACGCACGCACGCACGCACGCACGCACGCACGCACGCACGCACGCACGCACACACCCACACACACACATATGACAATTTTCATTGGTACAAAACTGTTCATAATCTAAAGTATCACCAATTTGTGGACAAATATGCAAAATGGATGTCACTTTGGATTTATAAAATATAAACATGTTTCAATTATACTAGCTGTAGATTAATTTCAGTCCTCGTGATTAGTAGATCCAAAAGAAATATTAAATTGGAGATACATTCCAAGCAGTAGTGGAGCATATCAACAAAAAACTAAGTGGCAGGTTTACCGGCGGCCATTTGGGATTTACGAAAATTATGTATAGTCCAAATGCAATGCTCACCCGCAACACATATTTTGGTACCCATGAATTATTTTCATTTTGTTGAGATGGTGCATGATGGGCCTCTCCAGTTTCTGGCGTACAAGTTATCTCGGGAAACAATTGATGATCATATCACAATCCGCAACCAATGTTTCTGACATAACACCATTACACTCTATATTTGCTCCACGCGATTATACCGGTCGTGCAGCTATTAATAAAAGTAGACTAATTACAAATAATTATGTATCCCGTCAAACCAGGTCAACAACGCGGTCCCTAAATGCCGTGTAGATATTACTGTTAATCCAATCACTAATGCATCGCATCGTATAAGTATCACTGACAACAAAGGCGCAAAACTAAGTAAAGATACCGTAATGAATCTCGTGATCCACCTGTCATTCGAGCCGAGGTTAGGACACTGTTATCACAAACGCCAATATTTAATACAGTGTTTGACTATACAAACATGGGTAATCATTTGCACCAACTAATATCCATCCATCTTCCCTGTCCAACACAAAGCAATTATCATTAAAGGGAAATTCCAGTGAAAATCGGGAATAAGTCAACTATAAATATACTATAATCCGAAATAGTTGCCGCAAAAAAATATAAAATACACTGTTCCATTGCCGAGAAATAATAAAATGAATATGCCCAAAACGCTCGAAAACGTGACTCTTGGGCGCATCCATTTTCTCGCAACGAGAGCGAGAAAACGCGAGATTATGAAGTCAACGACACACCAGCAAAATTTCGCCAACGCTTTTAGATTTACCTGTTTACTTCGCGTTATGACGGCCGAATATCAATTAACCCTTTAATGACCAAATTCTGTCAGGAAAATCAGAATATTTCCTTATTGAATGGCCATTTGCAGGCCAACCGAAGACCATTTTTGAAAATTGACCACTGGAATGGCTGGTTCGGTTACTGAGACAGTCGTTTTAGTTGTAAATTCTCAAAATAGCCTTCTTTTGACCTGCGTCCTCAACTTGACGATTGCAGAGGCCAGTGCTGGCGTGAAATGGTTAAATCGCATCATGTCCGCATGTCAAGTAATAGTAACGATCATGGAAAGGGTACGGAAATTCACATTTTCAGATACCGATCCACGGAAGCATCCGCATGAAAGGGGCTAACTGAAAGATGGCTTCATAAAATCGGCACTGGATGGATATCTTCTACATTTAAATTTGGAAGACACAAGTTTAGAACATATAGTCCGTATAATTTGAAAATAATGTGTCATGCATTTCAAAACAAAAGGCGCGGTACTTAATTTTAATATAACTGAATCAAACTCGACAATAACGTCGTATTTGCTTGCATCAATTGCAAAACGGGATTTGCAAAGCAAAATGAAACGATGTCGCTGATTGCCCGGTCGGTCAATTATAGGCAACCGCTTAGCGGCTTACTTCATAGACGATAGTAGGTGACAGCTAGTAAATAATGACAAGTGTACGCTAGACATAATTAGCAGTTTAGTGCTTTCACACTATTGAAATCCAGCGTTATTAGTCATTTACAACGTTTACTCCCAATTTTAAAATAACTATGCAGAGTGTTGAATATTCTGAATTAAATTTTCCTGGAATTATGTTGCAGTAGCTTCCAAACTAATTAGTTTCACACAATAAGCCTATGCAGGGTAAATTTTAAGCTTTCTGCTTTTCTGTCATTGAAAGAGTTAACTAATTGATCGCAAATTTTTAAACGTTGACCCATATTTACTGCCTGTTGAATATTTTGAAACTGGAATTTGACTGGAAGCAGACGTTGCAATAGCAACAGCTTTCAGAGAAATTACATTCAACATTTATTCAACGAACATATTTTTCAAGAATTTGTTGTAGCTGGTTGATCGCAAACACGCTCCTGGCATAACCCTTCAATGTTTTTAAAAAAAATAGAAATTGCCCATAGGAAATCAACTTTTGACAATTTAGCACTACAATGCCTGGCGCGATAATCGGGACACTAATTGCACTTTATACACTTTATACATATTGTAAAAGCGAATGACCACCTGCTTGTCTGACGGCTCGCCTGAGTGACTGATATATTGTCCAACTGATTGCCCGATCACGCGACCGCCTGGCAAACCAACTAACCGTCTGACTGAAAGAGGGACCGACTAACCGACTGGCCGAGCAACCAAGTACCAAGCAACGAATAGTATGACTAACCGAAGAAACGACTGACCGACATATTTACAGACCGACCGACCACCCGACCAAGTGTCCGACCAACCAACTACCCAATTAACTGACGAATTGACCAACTGATCTACCGATCGACTGACCGAATGACCGACTGACTGACAAACCGATTGACAGACGAATGACTAACTGACCAACTGACTGAACAACACACTGACAGAATGACTAACTGACTGACCTGATGAAAAATTGACTGACTGAAGACCCATCTGACCGAATGGCAGAACCACCAACTAATTGACTAACTGTGCAACTGACCGAATGGCCAAGTTACAAACCAACCGACTACCTGACGGGCCAGGGGACTGACAGCCAATAGGTTGCAACGAATCGCATCAGAATAGCATCAGGCCATTACAAATAAACATTAAAAAACTACTATAGTTGCAAATGTGTGGAAAGTTGTTGGAGGCATTGCGATGAAAAAAAGAGGTTCGTATGAATGCGTACCAGCATCGTGGGAAGATGCTAAGTCTAACGCGAAATATATTCCAATGCAGCATTCCATCAAGGAAGGCATGAGAAATGCGAACGCGTAAAAAGGCGCTTCAGAGGTCGTGTAAAATTAATAAGAAAAATAATGATGGGGAATTTAATTATTACGAACTATTAGTTAAATTAAAAGATAAACTACATGAAATAGAACGATACCAGTTTGATGGCGCCAAAATAAGGTCAAGAGCACAAATGCACACCGAGCGCGAAAAGCCTACACGTTACTTTTGTAACTTGGAAAAAGCAAGAGGTTATAGAGAAATTAATGCGCTCACTGAAGACTAATTGTGGTGTATCAATGTGCTCAAATGCAGAAATGATGGGAACAGTATCCGAATTTTACAAATCATTGTATGAATCTGAGGGAAGCGATGAAACTGCGACTAGAGATCTTTAATGCTAATATAACGCAAAGACTTCCAGATTCATGTCACGAAAGCTGTGCCCAATCAATAACAATTGATGATTTGACAAAACCACTCAAAGGTATGAAGTTAGAAATATCTCCTGGATGCGACGGACTTCCAGTTGAATTTTATCAAACTTTCTGGCACATATTTCGGCCAGTATTAGAAGAAATAGCAACCAGCATTTTTAAGCAAGGGCATCTGCCTCCATCGATGGCCCAGCATATGTTCGGCTATATACAAGAGGGGTGACAGAAATAAAATACAGAATTAGAGACCAATCTCTCTACTCTGTGTCGACTATAAGATTATTACTCGGTCACTAACACTAAAACTTGGCGCAGTCATATGATGATGATCAAACCTGCTCTGTGCCAGCAAGATCAATATTAAATAGTAGCAGTAGTAGTAGTAGTAGTAGTAGCAGTAGCAGTAGTAGTAGTAGTAGTAGTAGTAGTAGTAGTAGTAGCAGTAGTTGTTGTTGTGGTAGTAGTAGTAGTAGTAGTAGTAGTAGTTGTAGTAGTAGTGGTAGTAGTAGTAGTAGTAGTAGTAGTAGTAGTAGCAACAACAGCAGTAGTAGTAGTAGTAGTAGTAGTAGTAGTAGTAGTAGTAGTAGTAGTAGTAGTTGTAGTAGTAGTACTAGTAGTACTAGTAGCAGCAACAACAGCAATAGTAGTAGTAGTAGTAGTAGTAGTAGTAGTAGTAGTAGTAGTAGTAGTGGTAGTAGTAGCAACAACAGCAGTAGTAGTAGTAGTAGTAGTAGTAGTAGTAGTAGTAGTAGTAGTAGTAGTAGTAGTAGTAGTAGTAGTAGTAGTAGTAGCAGCAGCAGTATTTAGTATTTAGTATTTAGTATTTAGTATTTAGCTCTTTTCCTGACGTCTTGGTATTATATATTTGTATTATTCTCCATTATATATTGTAGTAGTATGGTTTTCCTCTTTTTTTTTTTAAAACACCATGGCGAACTCCTACAAGCATACCCCGAGTCTTAAAATAACGACAAAGGCTTGGGGTGTTTCGGCAATTGCGGTGCATCATGGGTTGAAGGACGTAGTTGGGGTTGGCTCACAGGTCCTTTAAGGTCTCATTAACGTTTCGAAATCTGTATGGAAAGTGTGAAGGAAAAGTTGCTCGACGAGTTCCTTGTCGTGAAGGGCGAGGTGTGTAATGCGGAGGAAATAGAATCTGATCGTCTATTAGTTAAGATGAAGGTTCCGTTAGAGATCCCAGATGAACGGGTTATCAATGAATTGATCAGGTATGGCAAAGTAGAAAAAGCAGAACACGAAACCTATCAATTTGATTGACCCTTAGAAAATGGAATCAGAAGAATTTGGTTCGAAACGGTAGAACAACCTCTCCCAAGTAAGGTATTGGTAGATGATCGATTTATCTTGCCATTATGATACAGGGGCCACATCAAAGAGTGTAGAATCTGTTTAAGCACAGAACATTTTGCAACAGATTGCCCTAACAAAAACAAATGTCTAGTTTGTGGGTCATCTGATCATTTTGAGTGGCGATGCCCGCGGAACAAATCTGTCAAAACGGTGCTGATTAAAGTGCAGAGCAAGCTGTTTCTAAAGAAAATGTCATAGAACTGATAGTTGCTGAGATTGTAGCTGAAGTCCACGTTAATGAGAAGCATGGTTAAAAAACTAAGAATCCAATCTCTGTAGTTGCAGGCGATGAAATAGAGATTCTAGATGAGGGGCTAAGTCTTACTCCAGTAACAAGTTAATCTAAGTATGATGTCAGAGAGATTAAGTCCACACAAGTTGAAGATGATGATCAATACCCTCTGGAAGAAAGTTTTAATTTAGAACAAGTAAAATTCACTTTGCAAGATACTGAAACTAACTCTGATTTTCCACTGAGTACACTCAATCTAGACGATTTAAATAATATAGAGAAAGTAATTGGTGTCTCGGATCGATTGAGTGGAACAAGTTGACAGAAAGATGGAGACAGTTCTGAATCAGAAATAGAGGAAAGTGATATAGAAAACGATATTATATCAGTGGCTGAATCCGATATATCCATTCAAACACAGAGTTCTAAATCACCCGATGAAATGCTCATGTACAGGTCAGAGGCAGGAGAGGCGTTAGTTCCATATGTGACGGAAAAAGGGGGTTAAATATGGGCATCTGCGTCACGATTCAGATATATTAAAATATAAGCATTTGGAAAAAGTTGAACTATGTAGTACAGAGTTTGAGAGCAAAATAGATAAATGGTCTAAGACAGGGTAAAAAAAGTAAAATCTAGTTAGCGTAATAATGGCGGTTGTACACATTATTATATTACTTTTTATGCTAATTTATACACTCAATTGTAGAGGCTTAAATAGTGACATAAAGCAGCGTCACTTACTAGAGACTCTAAAAAATTAGCAGATTGATATTGCTTTGACACAGGAAACAAAGATTCAGAAGTCAGAATTATACGATAATTTAGAAAAGATTACTGGATCTCGAATATTCTATTTGTTATCTCAGGATGCTTATAATCCCTCGTTGTTCAGCCTATGTAAATATAATCTCTTCAGTATCAGATGCAAATGGTCGCTGTGTGAGAGTCACAATAGATAAACAACAAACACGTTTCACGTTGATGTGTATATATGCACCTGCATCTCATCAACTACGTCGTAATTTTTTTAATGAGATGTTTCCAACACCACTAGATAACAGCACTGAGAACCTAGTAATAATGTGTCGTAGTTGTGTCGTAGATAAAGAAAAAGACAGGAATGCAACTTCAACTTATACTGATACATCATGTAGCCTCTTAACAAGTATTGTATTAATGTTCGGTAGTTAGATATGTTATTTATTTGTTGTTTTGGTGTACTATTAATCAGGCTTACCCGTTCACCTGTTTTTTCTGAGGGTTTGCAAGCCTTTATAAAGGTGTTCCTCCGTGAAGTTTGTCCGATTGCGTCAGCGTCGGATTTTCAAAAAAAGAAGAAAAGTAGTAGTAGTAGTAGTAGTAGTAGTAGTAGTAGGAGTGGTAGTAGTAGTAGTAATAGTAGTAGTAGTAGTAGTAGTAGTAGTAGTAGTAGTAGTAGTAGTAGTAGTACTAGTGGCAGTAGTAGTAGTAGTAGTAGTAGTAGTAGTAGTAGTAGTAGTAGTAGTAGTAGTAGTAGTAGTAGTAGTAGTAGTAGTACTAGTAGTAGTAGTGGTAGTAGTAGTAGTAGTAGTAGTAGTAGTAGTAGTAGTAGTAGTAGTAGTAGTAGTAGTAACAGTAGTAACAGTAGTAGTAGTAGTAGTAGTAGTAGCAGTAGTAGTAGTAGTAGTAGCAGTAGTAGTAGTAGTAGTAGTAGTAGTAGTAGTAGTAGTAGTAGTAGTAGTAGTAGAAGTAGTAGTTGTGGAAGTAGTAGTAGTTTATTCCTCTCAAGCATTACTTCTATGAACCATGTCAATGGACCCTGTCAGTAACGACGTACTGGTTACTAATACTATAGCTCATTCAGTTTTCGGCAATGCAATTATTACGTTTTTCACTCTTTGACCGGAGCGGGGGTCGAACCCATGCAATTCTGCGAGAAAACACTTCTAGCATTTTTGTGGCTGCCACTCTTTAACTGGTCTACCATCAATAGGACGTCGTCGTCGTTGTCATTGTCGTCGCATTTTCTATCACCCCACACCTCGATATACGTTATTCTACTAATGGCCGCGAATATTTCATCAAATCAAATTTGAACTCTCTCGGTATTGAGTAGAGCCAATTGTCCACTCCTAGACGGAGTGCGGCAAACGTGAGTGAGTGGATTATTTACCCGAATGCTGGACAGATTATGTGATATTCCGTGTCGATGTATGCAGTCAGGACATCCTCCCAGAGTGTCTTGTTACTTATGGCCAAGCCGCTACCTCATCTGCAACACCTCCCGTTCCATATGTATGTATATCGCTATGTCAGATCGTTATTCTGCCATCCGTTTGATTTGTGTTACCACTGCCTCACTGACCCTCAACATGCCAAGGTATCAATTGCTAATACTCTAGATTTTCACACTTGAATGATTTATATCTTCATTAATATGTTCAAAAATACTTCAACATACTCGCACAATATCCCGCTCACTAATTAGCGCGTGTCTGAGACACATTTATATAGTTTCCATACCGTCAACTTTTTCATGCAGGTTGTAAAAGCGATTATATCCTTTACAATGAATAAAATGGGTGTTAATCACATGAATGCTTGATGATACAGGGAGTCCATGGCGGCATCTGTTAAGCGTAACCTGGTAAATTTCCTTTGAGCCATCTTACAAAGACATGCCAACCAAATCCGTGAATATTTTACGTTTGTGAATATCTCTTGACTATGCTATCAAGTCTATTTTCTAGTATGTTTTAAATCAGCGAGCGCTTCAAGTTTGTGAATGTTTCAAGTTTGCGAAAGCTTCATCAAGTCGAAGTCAGAAGTATGTGAAGAGTTCCTCAAGTCTGTGAATGCTTGCAGGCTGTGAATGTTTCAAGTCTGTGAACGCTTCATCAAGTCAGTCAATTCTTCACCAAGTATGTGAATGCTTCAAGTCAGTGAATATTTCATCAAGTCTGTGGGTGTTTCAAGTCAATGAATATTTCATCAAGTCAGTGAATGATTCATCAATTCTGTGAATGTTTCATCAAGTCTGTGAATGTTTCATCAAGTTAGGGGGTGTTTCAAGTTAGTGAATATTTCATCAAGTCAGTGAATGATTCAGCAAGTCTGTGAATGTTTCATTAAGTCTGTAACTGCGTCGTCACGTCTGTGAATGTTTCACCAAGTCTGTGAATGTTTCATCAAGACTGTGAATGTTTCGTCAGGTCTGTGACTGCGTCATCAAGTCAGTGAATGTTTCATCAAGTCTGTTAATGTTTAATCAAGTCTGTGAATGTTCCATCAAGTCTGTGACTGCGCCAAGTCAGTGAATGTTTCATTAAGTCTGTGGATGTTTCATCAAGTCTGTGACTGCGCCAAGTCTGTGAATGTTTCATCAAGTCTGTGACTGCGCCAAGTCAGTGAATGTTTCATTAAGTCTGTGAATGTTTCATCAAGTCTGTGACTGCGCCAAGTCTGTGAATGTTTCATCAACTCTATAGCTGTTTCATCAAGTCAGTGAATGTTTCATGAATTCTGTGAATGTTTCAAGTTTGTAGATATTTCAAGCATTGTGAGTGCTTCATCAAGTCTGTGAATATTTCCTCAAGTCTGTGAATGTGTCATCAAGTCTGTGAATGTTTCCTTAAGTCTATATATGTTTCAAGTCTGTGGGTGCTTCAAGTCTGCGAATGTTTCCTCAAGTCTCTGAATGTTTCAAGTTTGTGAAGGCTTAATGTTTGAAGGTTTCACAACGTGAATGATACCATCAGGTCATGTGCTAAAACTGGCTCAATGCCAATAAATTTGTTGTTAATAATATGATCGTTGAATCATGTTATCAAATATGTATGTCCCGCGGCTGATATCGTAGGCACGTCTGAAATGTTATGGTTTGGATGTAGATGACAAGCCATACTTGGTGGTCAGATATCATTCTCCTGAAACAATCTAGATGCATTTCATGTGGTGAAAATTGACAACGCTTTCATTCAATGCATGTTTGTTGTATCGAGAACGCCAAAGTATGCTGTTTAGTTCAAGAACCAACACTTATGTGGGTGTAATCTAAGTGGTTGGCTCGCGCCACTCTTTGTGACCTACAGTATGCATTTGGTACCCTTGAACTTTGAAATTATGTTGCTGCTGCCTATGACTACCACTTATCAAGAAAAACGAAAATGAACAGGTCTACATTTACTACAATAAATTTAACTTTTAAGTTAATGGTCCAGTATTAGCTGTGTATGTATCAGTACATTTGGTGCCAGGCTACCCCCCCCCCCCCCCTCCCCCCCCCCCCCGTTGTCATATCATATACATTGATGCCACATCAGCATCATGTCGTCTTAGAGACAGCTTTATATCCCTGTTATAAACTGGTACCTTAGTACGGGAGAGACAGTCAGCAAAACGGCATTTGCTATCTACACATGGTCAATCTATTGAGGGCATTTATGTACCTTTCCAGTTTTAGCCATGAGCCGCGCATCTCTATCTAAGCTCCACCCACACTTCGCTGTGTTGGGATTGATCGATTCCTGAATGCCCTAACTATCAATTTTCTGAGAACTATATAGATAAGCTATTGAATATTGTGTAACTAGTTTGAATTGATGCTGTTGATGCCTATGGCAGCAACAGCGCCCAGTCAAATTAGTTTCAAACTATTCAACAGAATATTTGTTAAATAGTATAGTACAATTCGTAGAACAACGCATAGTCCGTCTTTAAATATGTGTTCGTGACGTACTTATCGACGTCATTTATTATGATGTCAATCTACACGTCGCGTAGTTGATTATGCCATCATAGGATGGGTTGATAAAGTGGAAAGATTTATTAACCGTTCTTGTGTCAACAGCGCCTTGGCGCCCACAATATTACTTATATCAACTATCCAGTTATTGGAGACAATTTTACAAGAAAATTTAAATTCTTTCTCAGGGAATAAATGGCTACCTACAGGCCAAGAGAGGACTGTTGTACACATTCCCCATTGGAATGTTCAAAATATATTTCTTCTGTTCAGCAAATGCATACTTCTTGTGATCACTGCGAATACCGTCTTTTGTTTGGTTGACCATTACAGGTTTAATTGACAAGAAAAACATATTCTTGCTGAGACAGTGTCTAGCTGCATGGCAAGATAATTTTATATTTGAAAATATATCACTGAAATGACTAACTCGTTTATCGAGCCAGTCATACGAGTGGCATATTTTCAAAAATACCCTTTTCTCCGTCTACCAATTGGCTTTCCTCAAGGCCAATGTAGAGACTGTTTTGACTGGCTTCACGCTGAAAGGGATATGTTGGCCCATAACTAGGTTCAATGATGAAGTGCTAGTATGTTTGAAATGGATACATTCTGTTTCAAATATCATTTATGTATGTCCATATGACGGAATCTTAAATCGGAAGCTAACAGGAATATTTATTGAACATTTAACCACAAATAGACAGTCTGTCAAATGTCTCGGATAGTGTATGGACACATATGTAATATGATATCATTGGAAAGATAGTTTTATCAGTGACAGTTGTTTGGGAAACGAATTAGAGTTAATGTGATCGTACCAAATAAATTTGGTGCAACATTTTTCCTGATTCAAAATTTGCTTCTTACTATTTATGACTCAATATTAGGAAATCGTAAACAGTTTTCTTGCTGTTGAGATTTCAAACATCTGTCAAACACAGCTAGTTTCAATTGGTTTAACTGTCTCGCTGCTGCAAGCCATAAGACAATAACCTTTCAATGAGCAAAATCTCTTAACTTGCTGAATATTTTGAAAACAATTTGACTAAAGGCTGTCTGTGACACAGCCACCAACAATTGTCAGTCAAATTGTTTTCAAAATATTTAGCAGGTTCAGATATTTATTCTGCAAAAACTCGGCAGTCAGACGGTTAAATATTGTTTTCAGACTCTTCAAAGGACAGCTGAGCGAAAGTGGATTTGTCAGGATGATGTCAAAAAGCAAACGCTGCCATTCGTAAAATCAGAAGATACATCTGATGGAAATTATATACCATGGGGTCTTATAAACGTTAGCACTGATTAAATGGAATTTCTAATGAATGGTTGAGAATCTTTAGCCAGCGATAACGATAACGACTTGGTGGCAGTAACTGTAGTATATCGCGGGTCATGGCATTCTGAATTACGATGTTTCCATCCTGCGATCTGGTTTGCACGTGCATAATTCAAATTTACCAACCTCTGTAAAGTGATCTGATTAGCTAGGTTAGAGTTGAATGGATTTGCAAATGGTGGAGTGGTCGAGCGGCCTACGTCATCGAGTTGTGGTCTAAGAGAACAATTTAAATATACACGGACGGGTCTGTAAATCAGATGAGCTTAATAGCCACGTTTTTCTGGGAAGGTTCACTTCTTCATTTACGTCTAAAGAAAAACCTGATCATCCTTTGAGTGATTAACATCTTCATCCGTACATCCTCAAGACGCTATAGGGTGTCTGGCCTTATTCCTGATTAAATCTCGAGAACTCGGCCGTATGTTAGATTTTTAACCTTTGCTAGCTAAAAATTGAGGGGATTCTATTCATGACGGCTATCTCTGCAGACTTTAGTGTAGTAGCTTGTAAATAAATCTTTCAATTAAAAATGTATAGCTCATTGTTTTACCGTAGTGTCTTTCAACAGCTGATTTAGGTTGCTAGAGCCGAAAAGGGGGTAGGTTTCTTTTATGCAATGACCACCCAAGTCATTGTGAAATACAACCTGTATGCATCTCTCGGTTTTCCGAATTCGGAATTTATCATTACTAATTATCTTATTCTTGTTGTCATTAATCTGTTCTCTACAAAGACTCATCAATCAAGGTCCAGACAGACGATCATCTGCCAATATTTATCCCAACCAATTATAATCCTCCGCAAGTTACTAAATGACCTTTCCAATGTACATATAGTGGCGAGAAATATCAGAGCAATACAATGCGTAATTCCACGTAAAATTTCACTTTACATATGGTTGCTTCTGCTTCTAAGTTTTCACTTTCCTTCCGTTAGTCCGCTTCTCTCTCTATTTGTCTGTATGTCGGTCTGTCTGTCGACATCCAATCATGGTTAAGTTTTTGGTTTAGCTCACTCTATCGTCTTATATCTAAGCACGGCTTCACCCTATTGGGAGTAATTTGGACATAGGGTTCCATATATTAAGACGACGGAGCACAACGGTATTGAGGTCATGAGATAACTGTTCGAGGACACCTTGATCTTGGTATAAAACTCTATTTTTTACAGTTAAGTTTTTTATTTAGCTCCACATATCATCTTATATCTCAGGATTGGTGACTAAATGTGAACAAATTCTCCCTATATCAAGGGGATGGTCCACAATAATATACATGTTAATGCTCAATGCCACTCTGAACTTGGTATAAAACAAGTTTTACAGTTAAGCTTTTAGGTTTAGCTCAGCATATTGTCTTAAATCTCGGGATTGGCTCACCATATCGGAACAAAACTTGGACACATGCTTCCCTATAGCAAGTGGATGGATCACAATGCTTAACTGTGTCAGGGGGATAGAGCGTGACTATATTGAGGTCATGATGTCAGAGGTCAAGGCCACTGTGACCCTGGCATAAAACTCTAATTTTGTAGCTAAGTTTTTTATTTTTCGGAACAAAACTTGGACCCATGGTTGCCTATACCAAGTGGATGGATCACAATACCATTGGGGTCAAATTTAAAGGTCATTGTAACATTTGTCTAAGATGCCGGTTTTAACAGTAAGGTTCTTCCTCTTAGCTCATCTTGCCTTTATTTCAGAATTGGCCACACCATTGGAACAATGTATAGATATACAGTTGCTTCAACTAGTAGGAGAAGCACAGAGACAGACTCTTGACGTTAAGCTCATTATCATCTTGATGCAGTTCTAAATTTTGCATTTGGACATGCAAAATGCCAAAGATTTTCTACAATTCTCTCTCAGTGTAACACTGATGTCTAGTTGAGAGGCAAAATAGGCTGAAAACCGATTTATTTTCAGCTTTCAAGCGATGCGATAATTGAGTCTAAGTAGGGCACATATATATGAATGGACGAAATTAGCCCCTATATATCCACAACTGAGCCGCCAATACTTGAGCTAAATCTTTTGCCGGCCACAGCGACACTGGCTGTAGAGGGATTATTGAATATACACTTTTTGCAATTTCTTAAACCTGTCGAAATATCGCTGAACTGGGTTATCTCTATTCCCACGAAACACACTGAAGCTCCCCCCCCCCCGCCGCTCTAACCCCAGGACATGATTATACACTTTTAGAAGTTCGTAAATAGCTTGGAGAGATTTTGTTACTGATTCTAGCCTAGCCGAAAAGGTTGACATTATGCCTAGCTGAATAGGCTGACATTAAGCCTAGCGGAATAGGTTGACATTACGCTCATACAAAAAAGTAAGTTATTGCTTTTATCTGAAGAGCCAAGGATAGCGTAATTAACACGCCATGTGTCAACAGCGCAGCAAAGAGCTAGAAATGGTACTTATATAAATAAATCCTTAAATACTAAGATTTTTCTAGAATTTTGCAATATTCAAAACCCAAGAAAAGACATTTACTCCAAACATTCCTCAAAACGACTGCAGAGACGGGTTTGGGCGCCTTGAGCATCCATGGGCCAATGGTTTTATTAATCAGTGCCCAATTGCGGGCAAAGCGAAGACTTTTCTTGAAGATTTATCATTGAAATAACTGGCTCGTTCAACGTATTAATATCCTTCTTTTGGCCGACATTTTCGCTATATGTTTAATGAGAAACGCGAGATAAATTAACTGATCTAAATTATGTTCAACCCAAGTTACCCAATGTCTGGCTTAATGATACGTTCATGTATACTTGTATGCCTCTGGAAATCAATGGCAGTACTGCATAAATAGGCCAAATACATTCTTTTTATCAGTCCGGCGTGGGTAGGAAGCGACATCCCTTGACCCCCTCCCCTTGCGGACGCACTGAGCGAGTATTTAGTATGACTTCTAGTCGTGTTTTCAATGCATAGGTCATATTATACTGATCGTTCGAGCGCATGGCACGCCTGAACTGTGAAAACAGATTAACTAGTAGGCCTCTACCAGCCAAGGCGACTAGCTCGAGTTCAAGGTCAAAAGTTCAATTATGAGGAGTCGTTTACCCCGTAGTATTTAATAAGCGAACCAGGAATAAAGGCCATATTAATATGTTGTATGTACGGGCCATGTACATAGGATAATAAACCGCACGGTCAGTTCACAATGTCTAGCCGATATCATGGCTTCCACATTGAATGGAATATGAAGGCTAGAGATATCGAGCAGAAATTACTCGCTATATTATTGATCATTTAAGGACATTTCCTACTATTGTATGGCCATTTAATACAGCAACGTTTGAATGATGCTCTTTATACGAACAATTGCATTGTGCGTAATGCTATACAGTATGCCCATAGTTTAGCGACTGATCTGCATGTGGCGATAGGGAAGCAATGACAGCTTCAAGTCAAATAAGTTTCAAAATATTCCGAACTTGGGAAATCCCAGTTTCCCATTCCATTCCTATGTTAACTCTTTGAACCAGAAAGGCTAAATACGAAAATTTATTTACAATTTGATAAATAGACTGTTGAATATTTTGACGGTTATAGCGCAACATATTCCAGTCAAATACATTTCAAAATAGTCAACATCGTATTTGTCATGGTTGTATGACTGTGTTAAAATTGAGATACTGGAAGCTTCGACAAGCTCGTGGTTGAAGGGTTAGAATTTCGGACAAAGTCAAAGGTTAAAATAGGAGCTATCATTTGAATGGTCCAAACTTGAATCATCAGGATTTGACCACTGTTTTTGTGAATATGAGGCACCTTGTGGATGAGTGAATATCTGGTTTGGTACCGGAACTTGCTGCATTGTACCGGAACTTTGCATTGGATTGCGGCCCACCATACCCAGTATCATTTGCATCATACTGTATTGATGTTGTCTCTCCTCCCGTCTCTGTCGTTCTTCCACTTCAAGTTTCTTCTTTTCAAAATCCAACCATTTCATCTCTACCTCTAACTTTTGCTTTTCATGACTCAAGAATTTCTCATCCCCCTTCTCATTTGAATGACTAAATCCTTCCATAACAGATCCTAAAGCAATTTCAAGCCGTGTCCTTCTTTGCCGTCTTTCAAGTCTTTCTGGTTTTATCTTTAGCGTGATTCTCCTTGGCATTTTCGACAATTACCTCATTGCCATTTTTAGATGTCGATGGTTTGACACTTTCATCTGTTTCTGTTGTTTGTTTCGGACTTTCTATTTCTTCATTATTTTGCACGGTACCAGTCCTACCGTCGCCGCCATTGTCACGTGGTTCACTTAAATTGCCTACCAATTCATTTAAGTCCTCAGAGTCACTTTGTTCACTTTCTGAATCAGCTACTCTCTTTTTCTTGATGAGTGACTCAATTATTTTCATGGGCGACGATGCTGGTCTTGGGCCCAATATTGGATCCAATATATCATCCTATTTACAAGTCTTTCGTCCTTTCCCACTTTTATTCAGGTTTCTTTTACACAGTCTATAACCACGCTTCAATGTACGCATCTTGGCTTTGCACTGATCAGAGTTTTTATCATGTCCCTTTTCGTTGATCTCAAGAGCGAGTCTTCTGTAAATTCCGGCATTATTCACTTTTGGATCATCTAATTGCTCTTCTACACTGAGTTCCCGCAACAAACTTAATAAACAAAGATTCTCTTCTTCTGTCCAGGAAGCACCTCGTCGATTCTCCAGCTTTGATTTAGGTGGCATTTTGCACGTATCACTTATAATTTACTTTTCACTCTTAACTTTGATCTGTTCGTTTGAGAAATGAGCCTACTTCTAACCTTTCCTACGAAAATGTTGCATCGCAGTTATTTTTAGCTGGTTCTGAGACCACAACAACTCTGACGTAAGCCGTACAAATTATTCGCTGAAATACTGCCTGGTTTGCACATCTGCAATGCGTTCACATGCCGAAAAATACTCATAGTGCAAAATTACATATATGCAAATTTACATTTGCATGTGGTCTCCACTAGATGCAAATTTGCTCATTATGCACATTTACACACCTATGTATTTGCATTCACATGCCACATTTACATAGGTGTGTATATTTGATTATATGCAAATAAAATACATAGTTATGCAAAACTGTGCATGTGAAAAGGGCTAGAATCTCCTGTTGGAATCGATCGATCTCTGAACACCCTGACTATCAATTTCTAGAAAACTATAAGGTAATCTGTTGAATATTTTAAAACTAGTTTGACTGCGTGCTGTTGCTGCATATGGCAGCAACAGCGGCCAATCAAATTAGTATCAACATATTCAACATCGTTTTTATTAAATAGTATAGACACACAATTCGTACAACGACGCTTAGTCTGTCACCAATTATGCGCCATTCATGACGTCATTGATTATGACATTATCCTACATGTCACGTAGTTGATTATGCCGTCATATGATGGATGAATGAACTGGAAAAGTGCATTGATACTAACCCTCTCAACACGAGTTTCTAGTGCCGCGACTTCATGGTTTACTTTGACCAAGGATATATTGTTATTAATTCTTTGGGCTTACCGGGCTTGATTACATTGCCGTTGCGAATGAATTAAGTAGACGAACGCGTAATAGAGAATGACACTTTTATGCTAAAAGCGTCTATGAAATAGGATACATTAGTTTACTTGACGTTCGCTGCATTATATAAAACCGATTTTGCTATATTAGTGCTAAAATCCATTTGTAAGCGCCCTCGCCTTGCATTTACATGTATGTGTGCAAGATTGGTATGCATATTTGAATATAATTTTCGTGCCGGATGGAGTTCCAAGACACGTCACGTACAAATCTCTCTCTCTCTCTCTCTCTCTCTCTCTCTCTCTCTCTCTCTCTCTCTCTCTCTCTCTCTCTCTCTCTCTCTCACTCGCCCAGCTTCCCGGCCGCCCGCCTACCCACCCACTCACTCACTCTATGTTTTGTTAAACAAATTTTTATTGTTTCAAAAAATGACAATTCACCTTTACAGAGTACCCATCTATCATCTGACGTCATATGACGTCATAATCAGCTAAGCCGTGTGTAGGATGACGTCATAATCATTACGTCATAAATGCTTATATATGGCCAGTCTTTAACTTTTAATAGTCCGACACGTTGTACGAATTGTGTGTCTCTACTATTTAATAAACTTCTTTCGTGCCAACGGGTCTAAATATTATGTTTGCATGTCGGCACGACACTTCCAATGATTGTCCCAACTGGAACATTTGCATGCGAGACCATTCCTGCTGTGCCAACAGATTGCATCGCAAGCAATTGGCACAACTCTTCCATTTGCTTTGCATTTGTTTGCACGGCGTTTACTTCGCAAAAGTTTGCATCGCAAACACACGGAATCTGGAACCAACACTTCCTGCACAACGCAGTCCACCTGAGCTTCACGCCAGCTTCGTTCATACTCTCTGTTTACACTATTTAATTCGAACAGAAGTGCCTCAAATTCAAGGTCTGCAACTTTTACATTGGATGTCATCTTTATATAATATACTATAAATATACTACTATAATTCCACGTCTCTAAAATGAAATTATTCTTATTTAAAAAAAATGAAATTATTTACTTTTGTCGTTGTGACAACAACTCAGCCATGACCATACTAAACTGCCGTCTAGCATATGTCTTCAAGTAATATCTTTTCTGAGATAACGCCCGACCATTACAGGTGCTATTAGATGTATATATCCCTTTTCCACACCTGTTACACGGTCTTAATATTGTGGACCCTTTTCGAATCTGAGCGTTACGAATACAACAATATTCACCAACACATCCTCTCAAACATTTAACAGGTTTGCCTAGCATGAGCCATTTACATTTATTATAAGGCTTGTTAGGTAGAATTATAGTATATATATATAATATATATATATATATATATATATATATATATATATATATATATATATATATATATATATATATATATATATATATATATATATATATATATATATATATATATATATATATATATATATATATATTTATTCGCTAATATATTATTTTTTTAAATAATACAATTATTCTAATAATTTTATTATTTTTAAAATAAAATAAGAATTTCTCGGGTGTCCTGTTCTGTGTTGCTGTTCCGCAGGAACGAGCAACACAAACAGAACGATATCTCGAGAAATCTTTAGAAGTCTGTGGGGTGGATTAGAAGTACGGTCTCCAGTGGGAGGTGGTATCATTTTAATCCCGACCATACTCTGATGATGGTTATGAGTCTGATGACAATGGGTTATAACATGCAGCAAACAAAAAAACTTAAAAAACTATAAAACTCCCGGACCCACTTGTCTGGGAGAACCCCCACAGTATCGCCGGCCTCTCTCTCTTCTCTCATCTCTCATTTCTGCAGGGGGTGGGGGTGGGGGTTAGTGCTTCACCCCACAGTGGGGTGGGGAGGGGGGGGGGGTGCTCCGTCGTTGCTCCTATTTCTGTCATTACACCCCGACACTAGTGTGCACTGCTTCGAACTAGCTTTTTGAGCTTTTAGTCTTTTAGTCTTTTGAGAGATTTGAACCATGGTTTTTTTTATTAGATTTCAGCGCTATTATCAATTGAACCAATGGGGAACCGATAATTACATTTCAAATAATGATATTTATCTCTTATGAATTGTTGTGCAATAATAGCAAACAGATCAATCGGACTGATAACACACCGATAACTACATTTTGGAATTATTGACAACACTATAATTTATGTAAATATATAAATATATATGCTGGCGTTACCGATTGTAATCTGTAGGTATATACTCCCTCTGCTCTGTGAAACAGGTAGGAATTTGCAAATAATCACTGCATAGCCCAGATAGCTAATGCGCTGCTTTGTTTATATGTTGAATTACACTTGAAAATCGCCGGTTCAAATCTCGCTATGTATTATTAGTGAAATATTATTCCCAATCATGTACAAATTAATACTATCGTCATAAAACACCTACAGACGACAATACTGCTACAAAAGATATATAGACCTAGCCGATATACATGTGACAGATTTTCCTTAGGATATACATATCATAGACAACGCATAACAGGTTATCAGCTAAATCTAGGTCATTTTCTTGGTAGACGTGCAGTTCAGTATCGCATAGAATGGGTTCTCTTCAAGGCAGCTCAGCATTCCACCACGTACGTACATGGCGATGTGCTACATCCGCCACCGGGAAGTACCTATCACCTCTCCCTGACTGAAGTAGGGTTAGACGTGATAGAATATCTGCTAGGAGCCACCAGCAAACCAGCAACAGCCCCAACATGTTCACCCACATAAATCACCTGTTTGACAGCTCTGCCATTAGTCTATATGCCAGCATGGATGGGCTGTCGGATGCCCAATTAGAGATTATGCTGCTACTGCTTATTGGCCTATCCCCATCATGACGATATCATATCAGACCTATCAGACATTCGCTGAGATGTTGAAAAAAGGAGATAGAGCAGCCACACACCTCCATCCATGTTCCTCTGGAACAGGCATATATAGCGGTACAGGAAATGACATGTCGACAAGAAGGCGAGCGCTTGCAGCGGGTGAGCTGGTATGAACAGAAGAGAGGCAAGGAGACGAAGGGACTACAACTCTGTCCATGAAGGGGAGAGCCTCATCCGGCAGGAGGATGTCATCGTGGGGCCAAACTTGTATGATTCATGTGATCATGTCATGGGGGATGAGTCTGTAGAGCAGTGTGAAGAGGAGAGGTGCGGAAGTATAAAGCCAAGAAATTCCACCAAGGGTGGTGGTAGTATCAGAGTGACAACCTGAAGTTCCAGATGTCATGGCTGCGCAAGCTACTGGCCCCAGACATGTCGTTCCGAGAGCTGGATGATGTGTGCTTGAGGGAGTGATGCCTTCACACCAATCAGCACACATGCTTCACCAGGCATTACAAGATGAATTCCACAACTACTTATCAACAGATCCTACAGATGATACAGTGCTAGCACGAATTTAAGCAATATATATAGCAATGGCTAAATCGGAGTGGCGAAAGCAGCCTGAACTACATCCCGCATTATCACCTGAGGAGGGTGGTACAGTCCACGGCTGGCGACTTCAGCAGATTAACACCATCCAACAGAATCTTGTTAATGAGACAGAAAGGTACAGCAGAACATGCAGGCGATAGAAAACAGCCTACAACAGTCTAGCACGCACGACCACAGTTGCGGGTGTGATTGGAGCCAGTGCTGGTGTGGCTGCCGTTGCCACCTCGCTACAGGGGTTGGTGCTATCGTTGCTATCCCACTGGGTGGCGTGACCCTTGCCACTACAGGCCACCGGATTGGCAGTTGCACAGCGTCAGATCACCAGGAAGCTGGAGAAGCATGCCAAGTATGTAACACTAGCACAGAGCAGTCTACGGGATATCGACGAGTCTGTCAGCAAAGCTCTCAAGGATGGGCAGATCAGTGATGAAGAGTACCACCATATATTGAAGCTCCAAACCCTGTACCGCACAGAGAAACCCAAAGTGCGCCAGCTATACCTCAAAGGCTCCAGAAGGCGGGTCATCATGTAGGAATTAAAAAAAGATATGGTGACCGGTGCCGCATCGAAGATCTCTTCGGTGCCAAATAGTATGTTGCGTCCGTGGCTGGAACAGTGGCTTTAAGATGACTACTATAGTTGGCCTTCCCGACGAACCTTACGACAATCGACTAGAGCCATCCGCCCCTCCTGGGTACACTCTGGACCAGCGCGACACGTGGTCTCCTGGATGACATACCAGACGTAACACCTATTTCGATCACAGTCGGCGGGCTGTCCCGCATCACCTTCTCCATCAATCCACGACCAATGACCAACCTTCCAATCACCATCAAGGATGCGAAGAAAGCTCATACCTGGATTCCAGGCCCGAATCTCTCCTTCTGGAACCAACAGCTGAACTTTGCCATGTGGTGTGCCACAGCAGGATGCAGCGTTGGCGCGGGTTTGCTGCACTCCTATTCTGGTAGCCCCGCAGCTGTGCTCATTGCCAGCTGTTTCAGATTTCATGTGTACTACACGGTGAGGCAAATTCTCCATGAGCTGGGCACAAGCCTGCCTGATACGAATGATTCGATCCGCAGACTGTGGAAACCACGAGCTACAGCCTCTCAGCCGCCAGTAGACTCCAACGAGAGTTCAACGCCCACTCAGACTATCGTTTCCACGGTGGAGACAACAGTAGTCTAGGCGTTATGTATGGTGACCCGAGACACGACTACTCAGGCTTCCCCTATCAAACACCCTAAAAAATCGACTGTCAGAAGACAGCGACGTTCTCATTCGATCCAGACTCAGGGACCGGAGCACTGGTGCATAATATGCATATAATCGGAATCAGGCAGGACCATCCAGAGGCGTGGAAATACTTTATCCCACACACAACCTCAGGGCTTACACCAGCAGGGATCGTTCGAATAAACCAGTCCTTACAAGCATTATGTTATTGTCTCCTGACAGCCCAGACCAAACTGCGCCACTCCATAGTAGCGGTGAGCGGAAATGAGGTGCAGGCTATGTTCAGCAGTCTCGTTGAGGACAGGATCATTGTTGCAGATGCCAGTAGCCTCATTGCGAAGTTTCAGCAAGCCTTACAGAAGGCCCGTCGTAAGCTCGACTTCACTATATCACCACACCTACGACTTATTCTGAGCAATATGATTGTGAATGTCGAGGATTTGAAGATTAGGGACTACAATAACATGATAGTTGATGGGAATTCCCCAGGTGTGCACTTTGGGTTTAACACTGACATCAACTCAGCCGCGCATGTCGTTCCGGCAACACCTAGGTCCCTGTGGTCTCCTACGACAGCTGGAACAGCAATTCCGACCGCTGGAACAGCAGACGACAAACAGCAACTGCTGGAACAGCAATTCCGACAGCTGGAACAGCAAGCACCCACCAGCACCCCACCCTGCACTGCTAGCAGGATGATAGCCCTACGAGTTGTGTCAGGTCTGGTTATTGCTGTGCTCGCCACCAGTCTGCTCGGCCGCGGTTCCCTCTAGCATCAACTCTTCCGCCTGTTCCAGAGGAACAATGGGAGTCATGGCTGAGATTGCCTGAACTAGCTTGGCCTGCCCGACAGCCCCCAAACACGCTGTCAGCATACACACTCAAGGACTGAATGGTCGGTGGTACAGCCTTTTTCCAGCTTGTAGTAGCGCAGAGCCATATTCAACTCCGAGTCAGGGGATGCCATGGATGCCTGCAACTGCTGGAAAACGTCCAACAGATAGTCCCGATCCTTGTAGAATCCCTTAGTATGCAGGAGCCTCTCTACGATACTGCCTCCCATAATGAGGTATTCAATGAAGTTTCACAGCTGTCAGCTCCTCTGTTACCTCAGCATTAGAGAGCTGGGTTAGCTCATCTGGTGACTTCTTCTTGTAATCCTTTCAATTCCACGTGGAAGACATCATAATACCTGGTACATAGTACTAGTAGGTCCATGATAAATATGAATATTCCCGAGTTCCAATCTAATCAGCTAACATATGCCGACTGGTCAGATCTGCTCAGTACTCTCGAGGTAGAATGTACACGCTTAAACGCTGTAGACAGGTTTGAATGTGATCATAATAGTCTATAAACATAAATGTTTTCCTGAAATACGAGATGACATTAATGAGGTAAGCGAGTGTAACGACAGTTTGAATCCGACAGACATGACAATGGTGACAGTGCCATGGATGCCACGTATCGATGCCACACTGTTAATTACAGGACTTCTTTCCGATATATCTAATGACATGCTGGCGATTACGATGGTAGATGTCTTTATAGAGATAGATCAAACAATGGCATCGGAATAAATTGTAAAGCAAATCCCGGAGAGCCAGGCGAATCTCCAGAAGGTGAAGGAGCTGCTCAAAAGCAAGACCCAGAAGCTACTGAGAGAGGCTAAGCCCTTGGCCATTCATGTCGCCAGTAACGTAGCCGCGAATGTGGCCGTGGTGAAGATGACAGGTGGTAATGTGGTTACTCCTCCCGCTGGAGCCGCTGTCCTCGCTACAGTGGCGAGTACGGTTGTCGACCACTGTCTAGGAATAACACATCCCATCCCAAAGATCGCCATCGGTGGCGTCTCCTATACTGTTGCCGCCAAGATCATGGGCGAACGCATCCCTCTAATGGAAGCCGCGGTTCTAGGGCTAGTGACGAGTGCCATCACCGAAATCATCGTGGCCTATGTCTAGGTTTAAGCTGCTATGTATAGCAATATATTGTACACCATAACAATGTCTCTGTCACTCACAGACCTAGAGAGCAAAGAGCTAGGTGATCTCGCTCACTTGGGTGAGGCACGCCTCGGTTCAGAAGACACTGTTTCCCATATCTCCTTCCTAGACTTCAATGAGAAGGGAGAACCTCGAGAGATCCGAGGTACTATCCCAGCTAGAGATCTCATTGGAAACACTGACACGGTAGGACAGTCAACCATCAACCAGGCCAATACTGTATACCAGGGGGTGGGCATCAATGATAGGGCAGTGATGCGAGTTATGCTCGGAGTTGATGAGGCTGGTGCCATCAAGGTTATGGCAGAGTCCTACGCACAGGACCTGGTTACGGATCTCCTGAAACCACGGAGCTCATTCCAACAGGATGGGGAGAATCTCAAGGTAGGCACCATCGGCCTGAGCCATATCATAGTGGATGGCCAAGCGAATGCAACAGCAAAGCTCCAACTACCCGAGGTGAAAAAGTCAGGATTCTTTGCCCTGCCATTTAAGCCCACATAATAGCATGGCTGCTGGAGCGTGCATAATATGGATACTCGAGGTGATAGACACTGCGGATACTGACACAGGCCCTCTGCGTTACCTACTCAGCTGTTGTTGGGATTTCATGCTTGATGCCTCTATTGCATCCTTTATATCCGCCGGTGGTACAACGCTACCCACAAAGCAGGCAAAAGGACTGGTACAGAAAGTACTGCCATTTATTCTCCCAGATATAGACGAGGCTACGGCGGAAAAGCTGTTAACAATCCTTCATGCGCACGTGCAACATGTCAGTGCCATACAGTAGTAGACCAAATGATACCGGTCAGGTGGTGCTGATCATTGGCCCATAAAGACATCGGAAAAACATCTTGCTGCGGGCCCTGCTCGCCAAACATCTTCAATCTCGATACATCTTCCTGGTGTCCTACTCCACCGCTGAGGCAGTCGACAATAATGATTAGTGGTATAATGGTCCCATCACCAAGACGCACAACCTGCTGGAGAAGCTGCTCGTGCCTCGACTAACGGAACCACTTGTTCTAGTTATCGACGACCCCGTGATGGGCCAGAAGACAGTCACATACATCAGCAACATCACCAGACGCATTCGGCACACCAAGATCACTGTCTTCATCCTCTTTCAGATGTACACCCGTGAGATATCACCAGATATTCGGCACAATGCGAGACTCCTGTACTTTAGCTCGAAGAGTGATCGTGCCCTGCTTCAGACGATATATGACAGCCTGACCCTCAAGGAGACCAAGCAAGATTTCATCGCAGGCGTGCAGAAGGTCACAGATCTATACCTCTTTATCTTCAGCAACGAGCAGACAGGGTAGCTCGCACATTTCAAGCCCTTACTGGAGAAGGCTCACAACTTCAGCTACAAGTTGAATTCCGCCAGGAAGCTCACATGTCAGTCGGGTCGGCACGCATAACTGCTGTGTCAGTTGGGATGTTTTTAAGGCTTGAGGAACTTCGTCCATGGTTACTGCTGCTTCGTCCACGGTTTCCGCTGCTTCGTCCATAGACTCTACTGCGTGAGGATCAGATAGTTGTTTCTGAAACTCTATCCACTGAGGATCAGATGCCCCAACTCTCTTCTTCTGAAACTTCTTGTGGAAGATCCACTTCGCCCATGTCTTCTTAGCATTTGCCTTGAGGTAAGTTTTGATGAAGTAGTCCTGGTAGTTCTTGGGGAACTTTAGAAATACCTTCAGATTACTCTCTATCTGCTTGCGCCCTCTTTCATTGAAGATGTGCTCAATGGCCTACTTTCTACCTTCGGTATGGCCGGCAGCCAACCCCTTCTCTCTACCTTCGGTATGGCCGGTGGCCAACACAGTGGCATTCCCAGCCTCACGGCTTTCAGTCACACGTGCGCCGACCTCTTCTTGGAAGTGATCTATGGCCCCAGCCTGTATATCATCCAACATCCGGTGTTCATCATCAGTGTGGATATTGAATACGCCAGCCCACTTCTCTACAGTTAGGAGATCTTTGGGATCAACCCTAGCCTTCTGGAGAGCTACAATTACAGGACTCTTAGTGGGTGTCCTGGGGAGATCTAGTGACCTGCCCTGGGCACTGTCTAACTTCCAGTAGAGCATCCGAGTCAATAATTCCTTCGTACTATGGGCCGATGTGGTCTCCTCTATGGCAGTCAGTATCTCCACATCAGACGGAGGTGGGACCTTGGCTCGCTCATGGATAATGTTGACGTCGCAAAGTAGTCGGCGGTCCCTGTCAATTGTGAGCGGGGTGTGGCCACCATCTGGTTTCTTCTTGGAGGTGGTCGATGTGTTACATCCACCATCCACTGGTTTCTGCCCTCCACAGACGATCTGCATATATAGTGTTTACACATGCAGCTGTATGTGCAGCATCCAGATGGGGGCAGTTGAACCCGTGGCCTCGCATCACACTGATCCTCGGAAGGACTGTCTGACAGTCATTCGACCTAGTATCCATGATACGAACCCTTTATCCACAGCGGGGAAACTCATCGACGTCACTCTTTCGGGACAGATCCATGAGATTAGGAGCATGATGCTCAAGTTCAAGATTAAGAGCACAGCAGCGAAGGAGGTAGAGCTCCTGCAAGTGGTGAGCAGGTGGGCGATCATGCAGAGCAACAGCACCCTGGACACCACCTATGTGAACGATGATTACCGAGTCCTGGCTCCACTTGCTCGTGGACCTTCCTACTACGCGAAGGGGAAGGGGTACTATACCATCGGATGCGATGAAGGCTTCACAGAATTCGACTTACAGCCAGACGTAGAAATACCTGCCACTCGTCTCCCTCCTCGAGAACACACATATGAACCCGGCCTTGATGCAGGACAAGCTGTTCCTCCGGGTGCACACCGAACATCTTCCGGATGTAACGATGACCTCTCCACAACTTCAGCTGTGGCATGATGAGAACGAGCAGAAACTAAAACGTGTGGGCTCTCTCAATCCACGGCCCATCCAGACCATTCACGAGTGTAGTTCTCAAGGCCTTGCAGCACCTTGGCTTTGGCTTCCTTCACAGCCTCGCTAATATCGCTTGTTTTCAAGACAGGTTGCTGCCTTGACCAGAACATGGGATCTGTGGTGACCTCTATTCTATCATTCATCTGCTTACTGAGAGTGACCCTCAGAGCAAGATTGAACTTGACTCCTTTGAGTTCGAGTATTTCTTCTATTAGCTTCTTTACAATCTTGTTTTGGTTATCTGCTATGAAAACATCTGGGTCTTTCCCATGTCCTTGTAGTACCCAACCCCTCAAGTAGTTCTGGATGGCATGTGGTGTTTTGACAAAGTCTGTTACTTCATTATTTTGTGTAGGAGGTGGCTTCCTACATAGGGTAGACTTCTCAGGGGTGGGCGGTATCTTCATGCATGGAGCCGGTGAGGGATCAGAAGCTGGTGAAAGAGCTGCTAACCCTTCAGCATATGTGGCAAGATTGATTAACTCTTGCTGCAGCAATCTTGTCAATTCTTGGACAGATTTGTCCATTGATATACCTTTATTGGGCGTATGTCTAAATGGAAAGTTTTTTCTCTCCAATCTAAATTTTAGTCTGACATGATTAATCCTAGGATGTTTATATATATAAATGGAATAAAACAATTTAATTTATTTATTTTTAATTTTTTTATTTTTATATTTGCTCTAGTATAAGAGTACACAGAATATATGCATAATATATGCACACAATTTGATTTGGATTTCTGACGATTAATCTTAGGATGTATGATTTTTTTTCTGCTGGCTCGGTCTGAGCAGGCTGGTGGCTCCCGCCGCCGCCGGGGCCTACACTACAGGACTGCTATTTTTGATTACTGCTTATAGCTCACCAGACTCATAACACTCTTCATCAGACTCAATGTGTTGAGCTCGTCCCTGGACTTCCGCCTTCAGTGCTGCTACCGCTTCCTCATTATACTCATTGATGATGATGCCGTCCCTAACAAGTTGTCTATAATATAGTAACTCGATACTATTATTATCCATATTACAACATAACCCTGGTGCATAAAAGTCCAAAAACTCCCTATAATAATCTAGCTCGGCATTGATCATAATGTCTCTCTCGCGCAGTTCCTCCCATAATTCACGTTCACGTTCCATGAATTCCAAAAACCCAGCAACATCCGGCTGGCTGAGGAGCTTCCGACAGGGCTGCCTCTGGTTGATTATCTGTAACATTAAATTGTAGACTCATACTGTAACTTTATATATGCATATCTCTAAATGAACATTCGAACCATTGTTCTTTGGCACAACAATGCCTGCTGGGGCCCCGCCGGGCGGGGTGGGGTTGGGGCGGCCTATGGGTATAGCGCAGCAGGCCTCAGTGGTCCAGGATTCTAAAGCCCCTGCGGGAGGCGGAGCCGCCTCCGTCGGAGCATCCAGGAGGAAGTGCGCCAGAACCGCTATTTTATAACCACTTTGCGTCTTGATTCATTGTAGCGAGTGCATCTAAATTTGTGTTTGGTTTCATCTATTTCCTTAGCGCGTTGACAACTACTTTTTTCAACTAGATTAAAACGATGCAAATGTACATTTACCTGGCTCCATTTAGTTCTTAATTTTGTTTGTCGAATGTTACCGCATCGATCTGTTGGTACGTAGATTTTGAATTTGGATTTATACCTTTATAAAACTGCGATAGTGTGACTGAGTTCTGTGCTTTGGGAGGAAAAAGCGTCTAAAGCCGCCTAGGCGTGTTTTGTTCTCTCTCTCACCCCCACATCCCCTCCCCTCCCCCCAGCCCACCCACCCACCCGCTCCTCTCCTCCCCTCTCCCTCTGTATTGTTCTCTTAATTCTTTTCTCGTCGGTGACATGGTCGATTGAGTGTCAGCGCAGACTAGGCCTACACGGCCCGTGAGATCTACCCAAATATCTATGACGACGGAAGCGGCGGCGACGACGATGACGATGATGACGACGACGATGACGACGAGAAGATGGTGGTTCTTTATGGCAAGTGGGTTTGCAAAGACCTGTGTTAGTGAACACTCATCAATTATGAAACTCAAAAGCGGATGACCGCTGTAGACAGGTTTGACTGTGATCATAATAGTCTATAAACATAAATGTATTCCTGAAATACGAGATGACATTAATGAGGTAAGCGAGTGTAACGACAGTTTGAATCCGACAGACATGACAATGGTGACAGTGCCATGGATGCCACGTATCGATGCCACACTGTTAATTACAGGACTTCTTTCCGATATATCTAATGACATGCTGGCGATTACGATGCTAGATGGCGTAAATAGCAGATCATTTCAGTCCATATACTCGGAGTGTTTGCCGCTATTCTACCTCCTTCAACACGGAAATACCATAATCTTAATTTCCATGCAAGCTATTGAATATTTGGAAACTAATTTTACCTGGGGACTATTGCTGCATATGTCAGTAACAGCTGCCAGTCTACTTAGTTTCGAAATATTGAACAGAATGGTCAGTTGTAAATACATTAACACCTGCAAGGGATCTTTCCAGTTTTAGTCATGCCACGCCCATCGCTATCTAAGCTCCACAGACACGACGCTCGTGTAGGGGTCGATCGATCTCTGAACACCTGGACTATCAATTTCCAGAAAACTATGCAGATAAGCTGTTGAATATTTTGAGACTAATCCGACTTGGCACTGTTTCCGCGCCCAGTCGAATTAGTTTCAAAATATTCGACAACACGTTTATTAAATACCAAAAACATAAAATTCGTACAATGTGTCGGACTATTAAGCGTTAATGACGGACTGTTTCGAATCATTCATGACGTCATGATTTTGGCGTCATCATACATATAGTTGATTATGACGTCATTATGATGAGGGATAAATCGGAAAGGTCCTTTGAGACATAATCGTGACATACCATTTCCACTTTCGTATTGGACCATCGGTATTTTGATTATGATGTTAGATACTTGAGCAACACGATCACTCTAGTGAAGTGTCGTCGGCTAAATAAAGAAAGAACGTTGCATTGACAAATCGTATCAATGAATTAATTTAAATACTATGTTAAATCTAGTGCACTATAGCACTTGATCGAACCAGAGGTTCTCTCCGAATTTCAGATTGCGCAACTCATTATGCTCCAAGTACCACCCATCTGTCTTGAGGAGCCAGTTATCATATCGCTACAAGAGACACGATTCATTGTATACACCTGTGCAAAAGTTAAGCACCAGCAAAAACAATAGAACGTAGAAACATGATGGTACAACTAGGCTGCCATAATTTTTGTCCCCGCGTTAGCTGACATAATTCCAAGTACGAAATGCACATGCATGCATGACTTCACGCCGCTTGATGTCCGTGCGTGGCGGGAAACAGGACACGTGTTCAGTTATGTAAAAGTCCAGTTTGAGGTGTAGAACATTACATACAGATTTAGGCGACAAGATTAGGAATTTTGTGTTCATGACCGTGGTTTATTTGTACAGAGAGAATTAGCTCTTGATTGTGAACCGCTATGGCAAGACGAAGGGTAAGTGATCGTGTGAAATGGCAAATCATAGGCATGCATACCACTGGTATGTCATGCAGAGAGATTGGCAGACAGCTGAACATTAACCATACTGTAATCAGTCGTTTGATTGCAAAACATGGGCAAACTAACGAGGTGAAGGACAGGCCTAGATCTGGAAGACCGAAGAAGACTACTGCCCGTGATGATCGAGCCCTAGTACGCCTTGTTAGGAGATCTCCATTCACCAACAGCAGAGTGCCCAGCCAGCAATGGGAAACGCGCAATAGAGTGTCAATGTCTACCGTCAAAAGGAGACTGTATGCTGCTGGCATGAAAGCTAGGAGACCTGTCAGACGTCCTCTCCTCACTGCACACCACAAAGAGGAGCGTCTGAGGTGGTGCAACGAAAGAAGACACTGGAACATGAAATCCTGGAAACGGGTACACTGGTCCGATGAAAGTCGGTTCCTGCTTCATGCCACAGATGGTCGAACTCGTGTATGGAGGTCCAGACGCACGGCGTACGACCAACGTAACATCATGGAAGAAGTTCCATTTGGTGGAGGTTCCGTTATGATATGGGGGTGCATCTCATTTGATTGTAAGCTGGATCTGTTGACTGTACCTGGAACACTAAATGGACAAAGATATCAAGATTCCATACTGGATAGAATTGTGGTCCCTCATTTTGTAAATCATGCACCTGGAACCCACCCTATATTCATAGATGACAACGCCCGACCACATCGTGCTAGAGATGTGCATGAATACCTCCGCCAGAATGCCATCGAAACCCTACCATGGCCAGCAAGGAGCCCTGACATGAACCCTATTGAGCATATCTGGGACATTCTGGGAAGCATGGTGAGAAGGAGGGATCCTCCTGTGCAGAACCTACAGGAATTAACAGACGCACTCCATCTTGAATGGCAACGAATACCACAATGGCGTATCAGTCGGTTGGTGACCAGCATGAGACGTCGTGTCCAGGCCGTCATCCAGGCACAAGGTGGATATACCCGGTATTAATAATGACAGTCTCAAACTCGTGCACAGATGTTAAACTTCGTTTTCAGACACCATTAATGACAATCTAGCCACGTGTGTCAACTGTAGGGCAATAGTTGTCAGTTGTGTCAACGTAACCATATTCAGGCCTCGTTTTCAAGTTCAAACAAAAACATACAGTGTTTCCCCACCATCATAATCAGCATTCCTCTAGTTGCATTATTACCTCTTGCACTAAGATGGATGGTACATAAATGTTTATGCTATTGCTTTCTTCATAGCACATGAATATACCCTCGCATGTGCGTAAAAATAGGGTGGTGCTTAACTTTTGCACAGGTGTATATATGTCAAGGTACTTAAATAACTGTTGGGTATAAAGTGCGAGCCAGATCGGGAAAAACGGTAGTAAAAGAAGTTTGAGGCAGAATATCTCCATAACCACTTGGCCGATTGTCACCAAATTTGCTGTGCAAATGTGACAATGGCTCCTAAATATGACGCACTAAAATATTTTTATAGGCGTAATGAGTTATGAGTAATGACCTGCTGACCACGGTCACCTAGCAAGCCAGTGGTTTTTGTAAGCGTGTTTTTCCAACTTCATGTAATCTATCTCCAAAACTAGATGGTCGCTGGTAATAAAATTTACTGTGCAAATGTGGGGTCTAATTATGAGTTAAACGATATGAAATTCTTAAATTAGGCTCACCCATTCCTGTGGAATCGCCTGCTGACCACGACCACCCTTCTAGCGAAATATGCGATTTTTGTCAGTTTTAGAGGCCTTTACGTAACTTTGAAGACATATATATAAGTAACTATATAGTCGCTAGTAACAGGATTTGGTGTGCAAATGTAACATTCATCTGTGAATATAGAGCCGTAAGACTTATCAAATTCGGTATAGTGGTTGACGAGTAGCACTCTGCTGCTCACGACCACTCCTAGCTAAATTCCTTGAAAAATTTAATTAGTTATAGAGCTATCGAATTTGACATCGGCCGACCGACTCCAGCACATCTGGACACAATAGACATACGATTACTCGAGAACTATTGTTAACGGTGTTAATAAGTTAAAACACAGACCGTGTTCGGCTTAGCGGCACGGTCAACGCACGCGACTAATCAAGGCGCATATGATATGATGACGTTTGATCATCATTTGTCTCAGACCGACACCGCCAAGGGAACCGGTACATACTATAAAAGAAATATGCTCGCATAAAATTATGGATGATCAGTCTTCACACCTGAGCCAAACTCTGGAAGAGGTAGTGTCTTAAATCTGAGGATACGAATTTAGAGTATCACTTTTATTCCGGATTAAAACAGCTACGGTTAACATTCACATCAAAGAGTGTGGGTGGGTTCGAGATTGGAATGGGGTGAGTGATTAAAATGTATACATCATCTGAACAATATATAATTGGTCTGACGAATCATTCATCCTCATATCCATACCTCGTGTATTGGAAATTATACCCCTATCTCTAGACTATGTAGCGATATTTTATGAGTGAATGTTAAACACATACAAATTAATCTGTTCGCGCGCTCACATGCATTCACAAAGGTGTTGCGAGCATACGCCTGTATATGTGTGCATCATATACACAGATGTACACGCGCAGCATCTCAATCAACATAGTGATAGCCATAAAGCCACCTGACGAGTTCCTTTGGCAAGGACGAAATGTATTCTTAGCTGGTGTCTATTTTGAAAATGTCTTTGCTGTAAGCTGCCTATGATAGAAACAACGTTCGACAATAAAATTAAGAAAGTTCACGCTGGCGTTTTAAAAATAAAATCTCATATACACATGTATTTGTATTCGTGTCCTCCACGTGCCAATCACAATTAGAAACACGCGCCGGTGATTAAATGTTAACACATAACACAATGGCCATTTACTTACACAATGACAATTTATCAATAAGCTGAGCGACCGCTGGTGATTTAAGTTTTTGGCACATTATCTTGAATACTCTTGTGTGTGTTGTCTATTGTGTCCAGATGTGCTGGAGTCGCTCGGCCGATGTCAAATTCGAAGCTCTATAACTAATTACAATTTTCAAGGACTGTCACTAGTGGATGGTTGTGGTCGGCAGACTGCTACCCGTTAACCACTAGACCGAATTTGATAATTCTTACAGCGCTATATTCGCAGATAGATGTTACATTTGCACACGAAATCCTGTTACTGGTGACCATATAGTTAGTTATATATCCGTCTTCAAAGCTACGTAAAGGCCTCTAAAACTGACAAAAATCCCTAATTTCGCCAGGAGGGTGGTCGTGGTCAGCAGACGGTTCCACAGGAGTGGATGGGCCTAATTTAATAACTTTCATATGGATCAACTCAGGAATGGACCTTACATTTGCACAGTAAATTGTCGGCGTCCATCTAGTTTTGGAGATAGATTACATGAAGTTGGAAAACACGCTTACAAAAATCGCTGGCTCGCTGTGCGGTGACCGTAGTCAGCAGGTCATTACTCATAGCTCATTACGCCTATGAAAATATCTTTTGTGCGTCATATTTAGGAGTCCTTGTTACATTTGCACAGCAAATTTGGTGACAATCGGCTTAGTGGCTATAGATATTCTGCCTCAAACCTCTTACTACCTTTTTCCAGATCTGGCTCGCACTTTATACCCAACCTTAAATAACCGACTCTTTTACTACCTGCTAACAAGAATTCCAGAGAATATTTAAAAGGACATTTTGGTACACTTAAGTCAAACTTTCACCAAAAATTCGTGTAGAACTCCAGAAGAAATTGAGGTATCGGACACGTGCACGTGCACCCACGCACAGACACACATCACATACGCACACACGCACGACCAAACCGTCATTGCTAGTAAAATTGTCACATAAGTATTTCTGTTGAGATTAATTACTACAAGGAAATTGATGATTAAATACCCAGTAGTTCTCCCAATTCAGATCTGCCCAGGTGGAAAAACGAGCGCATTTGCGCACTCGCCGTGTAAATATCTGGTATTTTAGCACTTTGATGTCCACGTATTCACTGGCAGCGTGTCTTAGTTCGTAATCCGTATCTAGTCAATAGTGCAGACCAAGGCGTAGTGGATACGCCCATTGCTCAAACCTGCCTGATCTGTTACCAGTTAAATATCATTTCCGTGCGAGGGATACAATGACCGCTAGCGGATAAATGCTATCCAACTAGACTAGTACATATACGACATCGAGAACTAGTCTGCATAGGTGCTGTCTTAAGCTTACGATCTGCGAAGCAGACCATAGTCAAGCATAATAAATACATAACGTGCTATTATGTCGACGACACACTCACACCCAGCTGATGCCTGGTACAGTTTTTGGACAATATGAGTTTGCCCATGTGAGATACATATTGTCTTTCCGTTATGCTGTCAAACTGGTTAACGCTTTTAAACCAGAAACGACACATTGATTTTACTGCAAAGAAATATAATATTGACTATTTCGAAAGAAATTTGAGTGAGATATGCTGCTGTGTATGGCTGTTCAATCAGGATTCACCTCAAGACAGTTTTATTCGGAGACCTTCCCAGAACTTGCAAGCCCGATATGGCTTATGATTTCTGAGGCATATCCTATTGATACGCTGGAATAATGAAATGAAAAGGAATGCAAGAAGTTTATAATTTAGGCGCAATTACCCGGAAACAATAATCAAAGCAACACTACATTAACTAGCAAAGACGATTCCCCGGTTTGGTAGCTAAATGTAGCCGGGAAAAGCCGATTTTGAAGGGCAAGTACAACCCATTAAATGAAGTAACAGGACAGGAGGAAACTGGAAAACCTTACATAGGTGAAACTTGGTCCGCCATAGATTGTCCCAGAACTGTTGGTACCAGTACTGGGTCTAAAACTTAGGAGCAAATTAATCACCGTAGACAATGGACAAATAGTCTAAGAGAACAGCAAGCCTGGTCCTATCTCGAATAATAAACGTAGACATGATAATGCTAATTGGACGATTGTAAAGTTAATATCACGCCTGAGCGGAACCTGGAACAGCTTAGACTTCTACCGGGATCCATGCCCCTGGAGCACTGACCAAACAATTTAAAGATTTTACTGAGAGTGTAGCTAAGCTCACTGAAGCTGATGGCGGTACTAATGAGAATAGTAATGCCTCCAATAACACCTGGTGACATGTACTTCAATGACATTCCAAACGGTTACATGGAAATTATGGTAATTTTAGTAAAAATCTCCTGAGAAGAACATACTCCCAGAGTTGATAATTTGTAATCCAGAGATGGTGGATCTCAGGGATATGGAAGAGGCACATGTATATCTGGAAGATGTCAGCAAAATGGACCCCTCCAGTTTAAGCTATGTCCCGCTAGCCTCTAACTAAGCTCCACCCACACATTGCTCGTGTTGGGATCGATCAAACCCTGAACTCTCTGACTATCAATTTCCAGAAAAGTTTACAGGCAAGCTGTCGAATATTTCGAAACTAATGTGACTGGGTGCTGTTGCGCCTATGGCTTATTCATCTGGACGTACTAGTACAACTACTCTTCAATTAAAATGTATGGAACAACTTACCGAGATACTACCTTAATCGACAACATAGTAAATGTTTTATAATGCCCTCTCGTCTGCAAATCATAAATTACTAATTAATCTCAGCAAGTTTGTCAGAATTTTCCTAGCCGACGCCGTATGCCACAACAAGAAGAACTGCTGTTATCTTGAATACTTCCTTCCTTCCACCATCCTTCCTTCGTTCTTTCATTTATTCATTCATTCTTTCATTCACCCGCGAACGTTCTTTTCCGTCTCCAATGGACGTTTCCAGCTTTAGCTTTGCTCCGCCCATCCCTAGCTAAATTCCACCCACACCTCGGTCGTGTTGGAATCGATCACAGAACACCCTAACCATCAATTTCCAGAAAACTGCACAGGTAACCTGTGGCAGCAACAGCACAGCAAATTAGTTTCAAAATATTCAACAGAATGTTTATTAAATAGTAAAGTCCTGTCGGACTATTAAGCGTTTAAGACGGACTAAATCGAGCCATTCATGCTATAATTGACTATGACGTCATGCTACACGTCACGTAGTTGATTATGACGTCATTTGATGGATAGATAAACTGAAAAGGTGCATTGCACAGACACCATGCGAAACTGGCCCTACCGCTGAAAGCACACTTCACAGCACATGGACCGTCTGCTGCGCACGCATCCTGAATGCCAAGATACGTGTTAATGTTCAGTGATTGTTCAAATGTCTTTGTGATTAGCAGGGCCCTCCGCAAAGCTACTGAGATTCTTACCCGGGGCCCCTTGGATCAGTCGTTAGGATCGAGAGATAGCTAGGATCCAGTTTCAAACGTATTGCCGCTGTGGGATTCGGGGTGGGATGGGGTGGATGGGTTGGTGGGTTGGGGGTTGGGTGGTGGGGGGGGGAGCCGGACAGTGTGTGTGTGGCTGAGGTCTTAGGGATTCTATTGAATCCTATGAGGATAATTGGATTAGAATACATTGCGTCATCCAATTCAATTATGTTCAAAATGTTCAACATAATAAATTGTTTTGCTTTAGAAACGTGTTAACTTATTTATGAGCTGTACTATATGTGTGCCATCTATGTGTGGCCCGAAAATGAAGAGAACAAAAGAAAGTTTGCGTCACATTTAACGTATTTGGGGGCCATAGACAAATACACTTGTTGCATTTCCTTAAGTTCGACACTGGTGATTAGCTTTTCTGATATATTTTGGAGGCTAGGCAGAAATTAAGCTACCGACGATTACATCAAACCCCGCATACAGATGATGAGCTAAGCGTCATTGTCGAGCCAGAGTCAGAATAACTCCAACTTAACTCCTCTTGTGTCAAGTTAACCATTTAATAGTCAAACTGAGCATAAAATAACTTTGCAGTGGTCTTCAGATATGGCTATTTGAAAAACCTAGAGAAGAGTATTTTGAATATTTACCAGTCATTCTAGAGGTAAATTTTCAAAAATATTCTTCTCTCGACCTGCAGATAAACACCTGCTAAGTAAAAACTTTAATTTTCTTTACTATTGCCCCTTTAATGGTCAGGCCGGCGAAAGAAATTCAGTGGTAAATTTACAAAAAAATTAGTCTTCTAAAATTAAAATATCTTGAAATATATTGACCATCAAAATGTGTAATTTATATATCAAGTACTATTTTGAGCGCTTTGAGGCGCTGATGACACAAGAGGGGTTAACAGATTCAATTACATGCAAAAGTAGGTGGAGTTTTACTAGAAATAGGCGGGGCTTAGCTTGAGATGGATCCCTATATTAAATCCTTCATTAGAATGAAGAAACACGCTCAAACCCTGTAAAAGACAAGGCATATTATTATCCCTCAGCATGTCAGATGACCAAATGCTGTTATTTGATTGGTTAAGACCAGGGATAGATGATCTGGTATTTCCCTCACGCGAGGGCAATACCACACAGTATCCCCCGCGCAAAAAACGTGATTTAGTTTTACTGCGCAGCTAGCCATAAGGCGCATTATAATAATATGCTAAAATGGCGGATACGCGCCCGCTTCGAAATTGTTGTATTTCAAGATTTCAAGTGACTCAATTTCAGTATACGGGAGCGCTGAAACTAATTTGACTGGAGCTGTTGTGGCAGCAAGGTTGTATATTCAGTAAAACACTTGTAGTCGAATAGCGAGCGCATTACTCGACAAATTAATCATAGTCATAAAAACAGCGAGTTAATTATCGATCGCAATCTCGTACATTTCTTCGTGACGTGAAACTAATGATCCGCGTGACGAGCGTGTTACATACGGAAATCAACATATCGATGTGAAAAGAATTACTCATAGAATTAATTGTAGAAGTAATTAGTCTCTGGTAAGCACATAACGAAGTATGATTCCGGATTAACTCTCTAGCGTGAACACGGCCATAGACGCAGATTTTGGCGTACAGCCAAGGCAAAAAGTGTCAATTTTACTCTTGCAGAACGAGCCTAGAGATGGTTAATTCAAGAATTGCTTATTTAATTATATTGTTACTTTATGATAAAATCTCTATCTTCGACGTCTGAGGGGTAATAAATTCGTACACCAGTTTTTTTACGTGGGTACAGGCTGTTACCACACGCGCAACAAATTATATTTCCCTCGCTTCCCTCGGGAGATACAACGTTTGCCCGTGTGGTAACAGCCTGTTCCCCCCCCCCACCCCAACCCCCTCCCACCGTCAAAACACTGCAGTAACTAATAATACCCTTTCTTTCAAAATTCTAGTAAATCAATATCGAATTTGCGCCATTGGCAAACGGCACATGGACCACTATCAAATTTGATATCAACGCGTCAAGTGGCCAATGGTGCAGCGACCAATATCGGGCGCGCCGATATAAAATTCGATATTGGTCCCCTGCGCTGTTGGCCAATGGCCACGTTTATATCAAATTCGTTATTGGGCTTGCGCCGTTGACCAACGGGCGTGCCTATATCAAATTCGATATTGGTCCCTGCGCCGTAGGCTAACGGGCGGGCCGATATCAAATTTGAGACTGGTCCCTGCGCCGTTGGCCCTGTGCCGTTTGTCAACCGCGCAAATCCGATATTGGCACGTTACATCTACATGGTTTTCCATGCATACTCAGGAAATGCAAGATTCCTTGTAAATTATTTTACTACTGTCGTAAATGCAACCTAGATAAGCTATAAGGGCAGGTAATATTCTCGTTTCTTTCATCTCCTACTCCTTTCTAGAGGTACATGTATATACGAAAGCACATGTCAAACAACTATTCTTTTTCACGGATCAGTATGGGGACAGTTCGTGCGTAGGTTACATTTTGTCGTAGGCCTAAAATAGACACCAGAACAAATACTATGCCGCATTTGACACTTATACCGTACCTAATTAACCTTGGTGAAACCACCCAGAGATGTTCACATTGTCT
This sequence comes from Chaetoderma sp. LZ-2023a, assembly GCA_034401795.1. NCBI lineage: Eukaryota > Metazoa > Mollusca > Caudofoveata > Chaetodermatida > Chaetodermatidae > Chaetoderma > Chaetoderma sp. LZ-2023a. Next base: position 168,126,615 of record CM067359.1, read on the forward strand.
GGGATTAGACAAATCTGTCTCACTGGGTAGGGAATTGTTTGTTTTGAATCCATATTTGACAAACATTTTAGTGACGGACTTTTTGTCTACTTGACGGGGCTTAAGTCATTTTGATTGTGAAGTCAGCTAACATGTGACGTAATGAACCTTTCCATTTTTAGCTATGCCCCGCATATCTCTAGCTAAGCTCCCCCGACACCTCGCTCGTGTTGGGATCGATCGATCTCTGAACTCACTGACTATCAATTTCCAGAAAACTATACATGTAAGGTGTTGAACATTTTGAAACTAATTTGACAAGGTGCTGTTGCTGCCGTTATTAAAAAGTAGAGACGTACAATTTGTACAACGTGTCAGGCTATTAAGAGTTAACGACGGGCCGTATAAAATAATTTATGACGTAACGATTATGACGTCATCCTACAAGCCGCTTGGCTGATTATTACGTCATAAGACGTAATTTCTATGGAAACGTCCATTGATAATGGCGCGATACAAGTGAGTGACTGATCGGATATCTCTACTGCGTTACTGTGAGCCAGTTCTCTCTCATCAGTGTATAATAGACAAAACACCGCATATCCAGATTGCAGACCTAATAAACGGCGCAGCCATCAACAGGTTCGGTATCTTTATCAGGTTTGCAATATAATTCGGTGGGAAAATAGAGTGAAATATTTATATAGTACTGGAGCCTACCGGATATCTAGTATATATGCGGCGTTCACACCCCAGGGCTATGCTCATCGTACGAACATACACCAACGCAGATCGCTTCCCAGTTCGAGGCCGTACTTGCAAACCCGCGATCAGATTTCTGCCTACTTCAATGCCCCTATAAATCTAACAATAGAGGTGTAGCTTCGTGCCAACATCGATGGAGAGCTTGCGAGACACGAATGTCAATCTATGTAATTGACAGTATATTAGTAGGATGATAATAATCGAGCAATTGTACTAGGCGGTAGTTGATTGACTTCATTTATGAAGTTTCGCGGACTTAGCCCAGACATCAAAAGCATGCAAGCACGGGACTCAACACGGGAGCGATATGTGGGAGGGCGAAACCGGACGATGGACGATGGGCTATACTACGCCCTACTTAGATTAGTCCATTATATGAAAGTACCCCCAGTTTCTGCCAGTTCCGAACATACCATTACTAGCTGTAGGCACGCGCTAGCAGTACCAGACGTCTGAGAATTTTTTTTGGTATATAAAATACGCTCATTAAGGTGCACAATCACACCAAAATGCTTGAAAATAAAATTGCTGAAATTATATACTTTTAGAGACTTAAATTATGTACCTCAATGTAATGAAATGAAATAAATCTAAACCTATGATGGTTCATTCCATACCAAAAAATTTCGTAGGTTTAGTTGTGAATTTGAATTAGGGACTCGTGCCTCAAATTCAATTTGACAAATTAAAAAAACAACTATATTAATTTATACGTAATGAAATCATCATATGCTAAGACTTATTTCGTTTCAGCGCATCTAGGCACACAATTTAAGCCCCTAAAAGTATATAATTTTAACAATTTTATTTTGAACCATTCTGCTGTGAATATGTACCTTTTGTAATGATTCAATACACATTCGCTCATATAAATGAGTCCATGTTGTGTAGTGGCGTATATACATGCAGTTAATCGTATAATTAGCAGCGTACGTATAGGCACTTCCAAAATCGATTTGTTGATCAGCTGTAGACGCTGCTGCTGCTGCACGTTTATCCGGTTTAAACTCACCCGCCCGCCCGCGCTGCATCGGAGAAGATGCGCCTTAAGATAAGTAAGGATTTGCATGTGGAGAACTAGTTTTCCGACGAGTTAAAAACAAGGGAAAACTGTAATTCTGATCCACCAGGATGAAACAACACATTTTAAAGAATATTTCATCATATTTAACGGGGTGTGGTGAAAATCCTGATGGTAGAAGAAATTTCAGCTCAATGTATCAGTGTGATATTTCACCTTTCGAGTTTATCTCGTGATCATCAGACGCTATATAACGTCATAATTAACAACGGGACGTATATGACGACGTCATAATCATTACGTCATGAATGATTCTATGTAGTCCGTCTTTAACGCGCAATAGTCCGACACGTTGCACGAATTGTATGTCTTTACTATTTAATAAACATTCTGTCGAATATTTTGAAACTAATTTGACTTGGCGCAGGTTGCTGCCATTGGCAGCAGCAGCACCCATTCAAATTAGTTTCAAAATATTCAACAGCTTACATGTATTGTGGAGCTTAGATTGAGATGGGCGGGGCACAGCTAAATCTGAAAAGGTCCATTGACAATAGAAGATAAAGATGTGATTGAAGAGCACCCTTCCAGAAAATCAAACAGGGCGATTCATAGGGCACTTCACTAATTCATTAAAGGCATGCAATTCGTCTCCTATCGTAGTAGACTCTTCTAGCTTCGTGACGGAGTTATGCGTTCTGTTGGTCGTGACAGTGCCGGATTAAGCCTGCCAGGGGCGGGTGCAAAGAATATTTGCGGAGTTGGGTGTATGTGAATGGCAAACCTAAACGGGGTGGGGTGGTGTCCGCGGCGTCCTCCTCCGTCAGATTTTGAAATCTAGATGTTCGCAGATGGCATCTCCGGTATTTCTAGAGGTAAATATGGACCATCAGTTGACTGTTAAATTATTCTTTTTTTAGCCATTTAATTACATTTTTTCGTTTATTTAAATTTATTTAGCCGTTCAGTTGTGAAAAAAGGACTGGATACAAAACTGAATGAACCAAAAAATTTAATTAAATCGCTAAAAATAAAATAAATTAACAGCCAACAAAGTTACTTCTGGAACGTGGTGCTATCTAGAAGATAAAAAATAATATTAAACTGTAATACAATCATGAACCATCTGCCTCCTAAAACATCAGAAAGTCTGAAAACAAAAAAAACCCTACTCTTTAATAAGAATAATACTGAAACAATATATAATGGACAAATAAGACAATACGACCATATCCTGTTATGCAGTTTCTCGCTTTAGAAACGAAAATAGCTTTCTGGACATCACGTCCAGACAGATATTCGCGTTTGTAAAAAGAGAAACTGCATAAAACACATTATTCACTCAAACTAAATGTTTTTGATCGAACAAATTTGGGGCTGGTTAAGATATGGGGCCTGGGGCAAATACCCCCAGCTGTCCCTATTATAATCCGCTTTTGGGTCGTGACGTCAGCTAATACGTGACAGGTTTGATTATGACCTCAGACAGTTGAGTGGCAGACCAGATACATCTATTCAAAGAAAAGCTTCTATTACGAATAAATGCATTGGTCTAACAAATAAAGAACAGATAATATTTGAGCTAGTGAATCGCCAACACATATAATAGATAACGGCCAACACGTTTTGGACAAAAGAATAATTTCAAATCATAAAGATATATTTGGTATACGTTTAATGAGCTTAATTACTTTTAAGACAGTGGGGCCTACATACGTTTGCAACAAAATTAAAACCTTATTAGTTTCAAAATGATAAACATAGGCCTAGTCCTAATTAAATTGTACATTCAGCAAATACAAACACTTCATATACTCTCGTAACGGACTTACCCCACTTTGATTGTGACGGACTTACCCCCCTTTGATTATGACGGACTTACCCCACTTTGATTGTGACGGACTTACTCCGCTTTGATTATGACGGACTTACCGCACTTTGATTGTGACGGACTTACCCCACTTTGATTGTGACGGACTTATCCCGCTTTGATTGTGACGGACTTACCCCACTTGAGTGTGACGGACTTACCCTATTTTGATTGTGACGGACTTACTCCACTTTGATTGTGACGGACTTAGCGCACTTTCAGTGTGAAGGACTTACCCCACTTTGATTGTGGCGGACTTACTCCACTTTGTTTGTGACGTCATCTAACAAATGACGTATTTCAGTATGTCGTGCTAGGCCACTGACCAAGAAAGACCAAGTCATTTACAACTTATTAATCTGCGATCTATCGCAGATTATTATAATTACTCAGGATCTTTATTCTTATTATTATTAATCTGCGATCTATCGCAGATTATTGATTTTACTCAATATCTTTCTTATTATTATTCTTCTCCCAACAGTTTAGGAGCTATCTCCTCCTACAGTTTTCATCCAATTAACTCCAAACGTGGTCAACTTCAAGGGCCCATGCCACAATCGCTGGCTATTACTTTTATTTGGGATTCATCTAACAGTTTTCGAGCTACCCACCTTTAAGTGGGCAAAAAGTCTCATAGGAAATGTATGGGGATTTTCCAAATTGATCTTTGAAGTCATACTACAGCTAGAGTTTTGAACGAGTCACTATCATATTTGCGAAGGATGTTACCACTGGCCATTTATTTTTGAATAATTTTTTTCAAAATGGCCGACAGACCCCGCAATGCATGGGAAAGACACCCATAGGAAATGTATGGGGATTTCAAATGAATGTTTGAAGTGCTACTACAACATGAACAAATTTTGGGCAAAAATACCAGTTTTCGTTTTTTGGAAAAATTTAGTTTTTGAAAAATGACGCCCAGGCGAACCTTTTGGGGTCAAAATGACCAAAATCTTTTTGGACAGAAACGCCCGCCAAAATCATCAAATTTAAAGTTAATCGGACCAACAGTTTTCGAGAAAATCAGCTTTTGGGTACCACATATCACCATAGTAAACTTATAGGAACAATATTGGAACAGTGTTATCTCCTACAGTTTTCTTCCGATTCTCTTCAAACTTGGCCAGATTCTAGAACATTGAGAGATCTAATAAAATATCTAATGAAAATTTTAATATCGCCCTGGTGGTCCAGGTCATTCGTTGGTAACACTTTCCAGTTTTCATGGACGGCATATGTTACCTGCCTTTCATCAAGCAACTTCAAAGATCATGGTCGAATACACTACTTATTTCATATCTTTATTAGAAGAGGCCTTACACTATTTCTTCATGGCCATACATCGCAGATTTACAGTTACTTCAGTAAATGTTCTCTAGTTACATATTATATTATGTACGTTAAATACAATTTAGCTTGGAACCGTCGACACATATGGAAACAGTTTCCAGTCTAATTATTTTGGACAGAATAATCACGACTCTATGAAGTGCGGTTGTGCACAAATCTGTGTCAATAAATCAATACAGGTTATTAGAAATGGTACCATCTTTGAATAGTCGTGGGGTATGTATGCTACCGTCTAGACTGAAACAATCTACTTACGATATGTTCTTTATGTTTGACATTGACGGTTTCAAGCGCGTTGCCATGGCACTGTTTCCACGCGCGATCTTTAACTTTGGAGGAAAGACAAATGATGTTGTGGATTATAGTCTACCTACGGCGGCAACATCGCCCAGTCAATTTAGTTTCAAAATATCCAGTGGCATATTTATTAAATAGCAGAGCCATACAATTCGTACAACAACGCGTACTCCGTCATCAATTACACGTTCGTGACGAACCTATCAACGTCATTTATGACGTCATTGATTATGACGTCATCCTAGACGTCACGTAGTCGGTTATGACGCCATATGATCGAGGGATAAACTGGACAGTTATATTGCCTAAGATGAATTTGGCCAGACAAAAAGTCAATTAATTTATCCAGATGGAATTTAATGCCGAATTTCGACTCCTGCGCCATTGTCATCATGGCTATGCGTGGATGAATATGAGAAAACATTACATATTGACACACTTTGTCCATGAAATATGTTGTTGATTAAAAAGGCAAAGATTGGGAGGCGGCCTTAAATTACGATGTTACGCGCTTCAGTCGCGGTTCATTGCACGCCCAGGTTGGGTTGTACACCATACGATCGATTCAGTCTACGCTGTTGGAATTGATGCATGGAGTTGTTGATTTCGCGTATTAAGCTAGGATTACATAATTACATCAGGCCTCTGCTATGATGAAAGAGAGTAAAGCTAGGATTCCATAAGCGCGGATGCGGATGCAATAACAATCGAATATCATTAACTTCCATATACGCGGAAGCACGCATGCACACACCCATCCTTAACACCGGGAGGCAGTGCACAATGTAAATGTTTTCTTGCCCTCCAGAATCAAATGGGCAACACGCATACCAAATTTGGGGGAGTTTCATTTAGTGTTCGGTCCGAATATTTAAATAACCATTCAAATACATAAATATTAACGAATATAGCATATTGAAGATTTTCGGGTGCTCTTTTGTCTAAGCCTAACACTCCTAATCTACTTAAACTAAGTTGGAATTCTGAAAGGAATATCCTTTCTAGATCTACAGATAAACAAAGAACGATACTAACTTTATATAAAACGATAACTTTTATTAAACTTATACACGAGTAGTAATATCGCTGTATTGCAGGCTTGTACAGTTATCAAAAAAGAATACTTGTAAAGATAACATGGTGCACAGGCATTATATAGGACTTGAACTGAGTAGGCGCGTGACACCCAATAATGAAGTCAAACAGGGCTTCACATGTGATTCCCAACTTTTCCAGTGATTTGATTGATCGCTCACATATCTAAATCGATCAGATCAAAGTGGTTGTAACTAGTTTGAAAGTGATGAGGCTTGACGGCTTTCTCCAAACATTTACTGTTTGACAAGCTCGTCAACCAAGCATACCAGTCATACCTTCACATTCTTCGAATTCGGATTTGTTGTGACAACACTGCTGATGACTTTAATCCTAAATCATTATGATTGCCTTATAGTGATACATTAGCATATTTAACCACTGGTTCCAACGGTCCTTATCCATCAAGCTACACCGCAATCTAACGTTCCAGCAGTGCTTGCCCAAATTCGTAATCTCAATAAGTTACCAGAAACAGTACTAGTTTTATTGAGCATGCTACTACAGCCAGCCAAATCCTATGTTTGATACTCAAAATAATCCTCTAAAGCCTCGTCTTGCAAGATGCTGATACATCATATACCGAGGGAACATCTTTATGACATCCTCGTATCTAATCTATCAACGCCTTGCCGCACACCGTCTTATTCCGCATTTTATACTTAACCCTTCCTAAAGATAGAGGTCTTATTACGCAGGTAACACACAGTATCAGTATTAGCAACATACTAGCATAACACCATTATTACGCAGCTTTTAGTCACAATGACCAAATCGCTATCGTTCCTAAAATGGACTAATTCAAACAAAGTACGGGTACAAAGTAATTTATGTCGCATGAGAACCGGCTACATAGCAACAGCACCGAGCAACAGCTCACGGTAAGCTATTTTCTATTGCTATAATAATATTATACCATTGTCTATTCAGGTCATAAAACAGTCCTTCATAACTCGTTAAAAACCCACGCATTAAACACAGCAATGCCTGTTCTTGCGCAGTCGTTAATGACTAACCTAATTTCATATATAAACTTATATTTAATGACAGTCCAATACGACCAGTTGCTTAGTGACGTGCATTGCTAACTGTACTATAAAGATGCATTATGAATATTCATGAATGAGATGATGTATTTACACACGGTCGAATGCAATGTCAAGCACACAGGGTCAAACGTCATACGCAAATATTTGTACGACTCCCAACAGATTATCAAGGGTCTCGGCGGGTCGTAATGTCGCTACTCATTAAATCCCATATTTACAATATGAATATTCGAATATTCATGAGAAATTACATAATCTTCTTAAATTGAAGTGAAAAGAAAATTTCTTTTTCATAATCACTGCCAAGGTGTTGTTTGGTCGGATCAATGTAAAACCTCAATTTCTAGGTCTTATATTGAATTGATTTGATATTAATTCCAAATTGATACTTTGGTTTTCGAGATACTACTATTACATGGCATTTATAGGAAGTTGCATTGTGCATATTTGAACCGCGACTATGCGTACCATTTTAATAGGAGCAGCACTATATAGATTGGATGTTACCAAAGGTTTCCGAAGATATCTGCTGATTTGGAGGTCAAAGGTAAATGGTCAAGTTTACCCGTAAACTCAAAGTTAGCACATATGACGACGATAGTGATCTATCCACTAGTTTTATTGACCAATAAACATTTACATAAGCCATAATCATATACAAGCATTTTCTTGCTATTGCTAAGTCATATTTCCCAGACAGCTGAAGAAGCGATATTTGGCACAGCTCTAAGTAATCATAACCAGAGTGTTGCTATGGTCGTCATATGTGCTAAAAGTCTGCCAAACTTGAAGTCGATCGTGCGAAAAAGATTCAGTGGCCATTTTCAATTTTTTTTTTCAACATTCATAATTTGAATAGTTGCACACTGCCTACATGGGCACTAGAAGTTGACCAAGTTTGAACTTGACCATCTGAACAAACGTGAATCTCTATATCCTAAGGATGCCTCCTGTCAAATATAATTGAAGTCAGAGCAGTTGTTCTTGAGGATCTGTTAAACGATAACTAATCCCATTTCTTGATAGCTATTCAGGTGATCTAACACGCCGGTCATAAACTATCCACGTAATTTTAAGCTTTTTATCATGCCGCTAAGGAAAGATATTCACGATTTAGTAGTTAAATGTTGCTACATTTCTACACCCTATGATGGCTGTCATGATTTACTTTTCAACCAATCAGAAAACCCCAAGTGTGTCTGCCTCGGTATATACGATCAGTCATAGAGGCGTCAGCTATAGTTTGACAATGTGGTATAAAAGCAACCCTACAGGTAAGCTGTTGAATATTTTAATACCAATTTGATTGGAAGTTGATGCTGCCTATGGCAGCAACAACTTCCAGTCAAATTAATTTCAAAATATTCGATGGGATGAGCATTACATAATAAAGAATGTGATGCATTGGATCTTACATGACATCACACACAATAGCTTGAGGCGACAAAATGGTGTCGATCACTGTTCAACATTTACTCGATATTACAAAACAGATAAATGCGATACAGATCAGGGAATCTGACACGGTATGAATGATATCGAATCTATAAACCATATTCTATCGGTGCAATACAACATTTGAGATGACATTAGCATCGCTTTAAAGAAAATGTTAATGGACGGCAAGCCGGATGGACGGAGAAACAGTAGACAGTCAAATTTGCACATCATTTTTCTTCATTACAAGAGTGAGAAGCGTGCCAAATTTCAGGCCGATCGGGCAAAAAAGTTTTGGCGGCCATTTAAAAAAAATGTTTTTCAAGATTTATGGCAAAAACGAAAACTGGTATTGTTTAGGTCAACATGTGATCTGGCGGCCATTTTGAAAAAGAAAATTGTTCATCATTTTTCACCATGGGGAGTTAAATTCTGCAAAAAACAAAAACTGGTATCTTGGGATCCTACAGGCTGACATTGACTTTGGTGTCAGATCATTTCGAAACCATTACCATAGTTTCCACAACACATGAAACGCCATTGGTGAAGTTTTCATGAAAATCAAGGAAATAACCCTGAAACATCAAATAACAAAGATATTTGCAAAGTTTTGAAGGGGGCCCGTACCGAAAAATCATATTTCACCCAATCTAAGACTCATTCCACTTGTATCGGTACATTAGGGTCATCTATGCAAAAAATTAAAACGGGTAGCTTTGAGAGCCAAGCAGTGCCCTCTCACCTGGGCAATGTGGCCCTGGGGTGATGGAAACACGAAAGGATGTCATAGGGTATCTTCCAATATGTCCACTGACCTTCTGTGATGAAAGGGAGTTAATTTCACCCAAAAACGAAAACTGGTAATTTTTATGCTAAAGGAGTACCTTTCCAATTGGGCATTAAGTCCCTAAGATCATCCAACATATTTGGGAACCCAAGAGTAACATCCTGACCAAATATTGTAGTGCTCTGATAAAAACTGTGGGCGTAGTCGTATTTCAAAGATCCATCCTGAGATTTCCCATACATTCGCTATTGCTGCCCTTCCATCTGGGCAATGTTGCCCAGACGTGATAGAACTCATGAAAGGGTGCCATAGGGCACCTTCTAATATGTCCATTAACCTTCTCTGATGAAAGGCAGCTAATTTCTGCCAAAAACGAAAACTCGTTGTTTTTATGCCGAAGCGGTACCCTTCCAGTTGGGCAGGAGTCCTCAAGCTCGTCCAACATTTTTGGGAACCCAAGGGTAACTTCCTGACCAAATATGGTTGTGATCTGATTAAAAAAACTATGGGCGTAGTCGCAGTTCAAATATCCATCCTGAAATCTCCTATGGGACCTTTTTACCCACGGAAAGTGGGATAGTTCGAAAACCTCTTAATGGATTGAAGAGAAATTTTAAACGAACCAATGTCATTATAAGAGTTAGAAGTGTGCCAAATTTCCTATGCATTCCCTATGTGACTTTTTGGCCACGAATAGGTGGGTAGCTCGAAAACCATTGGGCAGATCAAAAATAAAAACAATAGCAATAAAGATCCCACTGAGTACCAGAAGTTGACCAAGATTGAAGTTGATTGGATGAAAACTGTAGGAGGAGATAGTTCCAGAATATTGATACCGAGAAAAAGAAAGAAAGAAAGAAGAAAGATCCGGTAAGAAAACAATGATTTGCGAGCCCTATGGGCACGCAGGTTAAAAATAATAATAATAATAATAATAATAATAATAATAATAATAATAATAATAATAATAATAATAATAATAATAATAATAACAACTAAATGAAGTTGAAGTTGCTGAAGCAACTTCAAGTCTGCATGCAGAATCTGAAGATCGTAGGCTAGCAGATGCTAGAAGGCTGTTCAACTTTATGATCCGCCAGAAACTCTAGGAGGAGTTGCAGTTCGAATATCACTCCCATACATTTCATATGGATCTTTTGGTCAAGGAAAATGAGATTTCTCGGAAATCATACACACGATCCAATATCTATAGTTGGTCTCTACACGCTATGAAGCGTACTAAGAGTGCATCAAGTTTAGAGGTGATAAGTAAAAAACTGGCCCATTTATCATCAAATCAATTTCCAATACATTCCGTCTGGAAATAGTTGTCTATGTTACAAATATCAGGATTTCTCATGAATCCCTCAAGATATCGGAGTTCTGTAAATGACGTCTGAGAGGTAATTTCACCTCGGATCAGGGGAATTAACTTGTGAAACGATTCGACCATAATTCCGTTATTTATCGGCAAATGATCCTAAAAAATTGTGCGTATGCCAGATTTTCTCAAAAACCGTTCATCGGACACAAAACATATTTTGGGTCAAGAGGCCGCTCAATACATGCTGGAAGTATGTAAAGTTTCAAGATGATTAAGGAAAAACTCTAGGAGAGGTCACTATCCGAATATTGCTCACATACATTTCCTATAGGTTTATATGTTCGCTAATGATTTTATTTTGTTAATTCATAGTAGTATAATCCATCTACGTATATCCCAAATTTCATCAATCTGATAGCCCAAGAAATATGAATAATTTTGATTACGGGCGTCAGACCCACAATGATCTCGGATAAAGCTGCTGGTCAACACATGGTAGAGGTCTATGTAGTTTCAAGAGAATTGAGAAAAAACGCTAGCAGCAGTTGCTGTCCGAATATCATTCCTATACATTTCTTATGGGATATTTTGGGCAAGGAAGGGTGGATTGCTCAGAAACCATACAGTAGATGTAATTTCTCCAAGGGTTCTATATATGCTCTTGTCGGTACTAGAGGTGTACCAAGTTTAGAGATGCTAATTTCAAAACTGGGTTATTTATCATCAATACAATTTCTCATACATTCCCTATGGAAATATTTGTTTGCGATACATACATCAGGATATCTAATGATCCGATAATGCTATCGGAGTTCTGTAAATGGCATCTGAAAGGGAATTTCACCCCGGATTAGCCGCATGAAACCATGAAACGATCCGACCATAATCCCGTCATATATCGGCAAATGAGGCAAAAAATTGTACTTATGCAGCATTTTCTCAAAAACGGGTCATCGCACCCAAGAAATTTTTTTGTAGGCGATGCCCGACATAACATGCCCGAAGTATGTTAAGTTTCAAGACAGTCGACGTAAAACTCTAGGAGCAGTCGCTGACTGAATAATGCTCCCATACATTTCCTATGGGACATGTCGGCCACGGAAATGTGGATTTCCGAAAGGCCTCTATGTTCGCTAACGATTTTATTGTCTTAATCCATAGGCGTATGATTCATCTACTGATATGCTAAATTTCAGCAATCTGATGGCCTTAAAAATATGAATTATCTTGATTCCAAAAAATTGTACTTATGCCAGATTTTCTCAAAAACGGGTCATGTGACCCGAAAACATTTTTTTGGGTCAATGTGCGGGTTTACACATGCTAGAGATCTGTGCAGTTTGAAGGTAATCGATTAAAAACTCTAGGAGCAGTCGCTGTCCGAATATTGCTCCCATACATATCCTATAGGAATTTTTGCACACGGAAATTCAGATATCTCGGAAAATATACACCCGATCCAGAGCAAAAGTGAGGGCCATCGCCTGCAGTTTATGCCCTAGAAGTTGACCAAATCTGAGCCTGATCGGATGAAAACTGTGGGAGGAGTTACGTGGCAAAGTATGTGTGGAAGAGGAAGAATAATAAAGAAAGAACCGTAGTTAGAACGTCGTACACGCAGACTAATAATAATCCTTCATTAAAAAATCATTCTTCTCACCACATACCTCATGTAATGCTCAATGATTACATAACGCGCGGATCTCAGAAAAATGTAAAAGTTAGATATCTGCTATGTACACCATCAAAATTCCAAGTAATTCGTGTGGTTGTGAGACGGGTTGTTGAAAGCCAGTCCGGTGAAGGAGGATTTTTGTCTTCTGGATGGTGATCTGGTGGTAGAGCACTCGCCTCCCAATTGCGAAAGTTGCCATAGAATTGCTAGGTTCGAGCCCCAATCGGGTCGAAAATATTGAAAAAGGTAAAATTACATTCCCGATGTTGAATGAGCTAGATCATAGTGCCAGTACGTCGCCAAAGACAGTGTTCATAGAATCAATGCTTGACAATAATAAAAACTGCGTACTTGCAAGTGCCTAGTGGTCTGCAGGAGGGATCTCAGGAAAATGTAAAAGTTAGATATCTGCTCTGTACACCATCAAAATTGCAGGTAATTCGCGTGGTTGTAAGACGGGTCGTTGAAAACCAGCCTGGTGAAAGAGGATTTTTGTCCTCTGGATGGTGGTCTGGTGGTAGAGCACTCGCCTCCCAGTTGCTAGGCGAAAGTTGCCATAGAATTGCCAGGTTTGAACACCCCCTCCCAAATTACTACTACTACTACTACTACTACTACTACTGCTGCTGCTGCTGCTGCTGCTGCTGCTGCTGCTGCTGCTGCTGCTGCTATTACTATTGGTACCGTAGCTAATGCTTCTGCTGCTGCTACCGTCGCCGCCGCCCTCGCCGCCCTCGCCGCCGCCACCGCCACCGCACCCGCTGCCGCTACTACTACTACTACTACTACTACTACTACTACTACTACTACTACTACTACTACTACTACTACTACTATTACTACTACTACTACTACTACTACTACTACTACTACTACTACTACTACTACTACTACTACTACTACTACTACTACTACTACAACTACTACTACTACCGCTGCTACTGTTGCTACTGATGCTGCTGCTGTTGCTGCTGCTGCTGCTGCTGCTGCTGCTGCTGCTGCTAATAATAATAATAATAATAATAATAATAATAATAATAATAATAATAAAACTTCATTAAAATCATTCTTCTCACCACATACCTCATGTAATATTCAATGATTATATAACGCGTTATATATACAAAGTTCGTATACCATAATGTAGACTAATGGTTTGTGCAATAAAGAAATTGAAATTGAAATAGATTTTTATCGATTTTGTCTAAGCAAATAAAATTGCATGTATTCTCAAAGGCGTGTACTGCCTTTAATCGCTGATGTGTAAATTATCGGTAAATTCGGCTATTGTGTCCTCTTGGCCGCAATCGATATTTTTTGGCGGCGATTACACTGACAAATTTTCAGAAACAAAAATCTGAAGGTCGTTTCAGGCTAAAAGCGAATTGCCGCGTGATGATTCGATACAAAAATAGACTACTAATTATCATGTTTGTGCTTTCACTTCAAAAAGCAAGCAGATCATGTGCTGCCGATTTGCAAAGCAGACAATAAAAAAAAATTGTGATGATCCTATTTTTTCCGCGTCCTTATGCCCGCCGCGTGATAAAATATCATACATGATTCTAGTTCAATGGGCGATATATTAAGTCTACATCGAAAATTAATTGCTTAAACAACTGCGAATACAATGATATTCAAAGAACGTTATATTACATTCCACAGATATATGGCATGGCCTTAGTGAGAGATAATTAGATACTGAATGAGGTACGGGGCCGAACATAGACTCAGTGCAAAGTTTCTGAAATTCCTACAGGAGGCATGCACACTGAACTGTCGCTTAGATCGCGAGAAAGCGGGTCCCGTTTCGACGGTAATCGTGAGGGACCACTGAGGTTAGAGAGATTTTGGATTTGGCCATATCAGTCTTATACAGTACAGCTCAGAAATAGCTTCAAATATTAAAAAAAAATACCGTGAAAAGATACCTTTAACTATTTTTAACATAATTGGATTGGAAGACATTGCTGCCTTGTGTTAAAAATAGCAATAGAGAAGTTTTAATATCGTGTTCAAAATTGTTATCTTTTTGGGAATATTTTGACTGATTTATGAGTTGCACTACGCGTGTAGCTTGAAGCTATGCAGGGGTCTTAAAATTAAGACAAAAATAATTGTGTGTCACTATTGGGGGCCCGTGGAAATTGGGGGTTGGGGTGGGTGTGGGGGTGTGGGGGGGGGTGCTGTACAAGTTCACGTGTTACACTGCCTTAGGTTGGGGCCCTGAATTGAGTTGCAATCAACCAGTGGGCACAATATGTTCTATATACGTTGCAATAGCATGAGCTACAACGCCTCTTCATCAAAATGAACAACCACTGTTTCTATAGTAATGATCAGTGTATGTAACTCTATTACCTCTACATCTACATAGCTACTTTACATAGAGTAAGAGGTAATCCATGAAATTGTACTGTCTTTAGCTAGCACATCAGATGCCATAGGTATTGCGGCGTGGTGATGTATGTGAGAATAGCAAACATGAGACTGCGCGCTCTAGTTAGCGTCCACCTGGCGTTTAAAATGGAACGTATCAGACGTTATCCGTGGTCTTTTTAATGCATGCAATTTATAAGTTAATGCGTTTTGGAAATCGCCAAATCTCGCGTGATACCTCATATTATCGCGATAATTTGTCAACGTCAAAGTACAGCGCAATAAACACGGACGGTGAGTATAAGCCAAAATTGTGCATGTCTATGCGTATATGTCATGCCTGTGAATTGACGACCTTATTTATCTAATTGGAAATTGGCAAAGCTTTTGTAATATGAATGCTTAAAATATCTGTCAATTATCAAGTCTTTAGTCTTGTCCATTCATGATACACAACCCAATGACCGCCATTTTAAGCAATAGCTCTGCTGATACAGCTACTGCGTAGGTTTATTCACAATGGACCTTTCCAGTTTTAGCCATGCCCCGCCTACCTCTAGCTAAGCTCCACCCACACTTTACCCATGTTTGGAACGATCG
Source organism: Chaetoderma sp. LZ-2023a (assembly GCA_034401795.1). NCBI lineage: Eukaryota > Metazoa > Mollusca > Caudofoveata > Chaetodermatida > Chaetodermatidae > Chaetoderma > Chaetoderma sp. LZ-2023a. Next base: position 168,142,249 of record CM067359.1, read on the forward strand.
ATCTCTGAACCCCTTGACTATAAATTTCCAGAAAACTGTTGATGTTACTGAATATTTTCAAACTAATTCGACTGGGTGCTGTTGTTGCCTATGGCAGCAGCAGCGTCCAGTCAAATTAGTTTCAAAATATTCATCAGAAAGTAAATAGTAAAGACATACAATTCGTACAACCTTCTTTAATCTATTATATTAATGGCTAACTGCTATCCGACAAAAAAGTGTTTGAATGAGCTGTTCTTTTCTTTCCTATTCTTTTCTAATCTGTTTACATCATTTTTCTCCCCTACATCTCTCTCTCTCTCTCTCTCTCTCTCTCTCTCTCTCTCTTTCTCTCTCTCTCTCTCTCTCTCTCTCTCTCTCTCTCTCTCTTACCTCTTATTCTATTGTCTCTTACTCACCTCTTTTTAGTGTTCTCAATCATTGGTTGCTTATAATAATTCTGTAGGGAGAGGGAAAATCTAAGTTGTAAGAACTTGTGCCCGATCCCATTGTGCAATTGTTACAATAAAATATGTTTAAATCAAAAAATCAAATCCTCCTCTTCCTTCTCGTCCATCTCCTCCTCCTCCTCGCGAAGAAAAAACATCGTCCTTTCATACTCCCCCCCCCCCTCCTCCTCGTCAGGAAGAAAGATTTCTGAGCAATACCGTATACTTTCAATACACAGAAAGCTAACGTATAACGCGTCGGGTGAAAATTCGACAACCCTGTATTTTGAAATGTTAACGTGATGCGTAAAAATAAGATTAAGCTCAGATGTTACCACATCCCTTTTTATACGGATCGTGTTTGCGCTTTGAAAATCGAATGTAATGTCCTTCACTATAAATATCAGTGTAGGTCCTTGTGTAATTTCGTGAGATTACTTTGTTAAAAGTCAATTTTCACTTGACTTTGTGTCTCAAGATTGTGAATGTTGAAAAAAATATGATGGCAATTTTTTGTTCCGCTTGACGACCTTTTACCATGGCAATCCGTCCGTCGTTCATCCATCTGTATGTGCCGCTGTCTACAATATTGCTTAGTTCCTACATTTGTGGATGGATTACAAGCAACTGTAGGAACTAACCAATATTGTATATATGAAACAAATATGAAGTTGATACCCCTTCACAAACCAAAGTTATCACCCTTGATATATTTTGAATGTATTCAAATATCTGGGCAAATACACTTTTAACAATGCATTTTGCAATTAGACACCGGATTAATTTTAAAATTTAGGAAAGTGTTGACATTCACAGTAGATGACAATATGGTGAGCTTCGATTGGATATATTACAGCATTAAATAGTTGATATCTCAATCAACATCCTCAACGTCTTTCACTACATGTGAGTGTAATTGTTCACCAGTGTTAGATTTGTTGCTGCAGCTATAACTCAAACAAGAACATACATCTGTGCATGAAATAATGTTTTTCCAATAGCTACCTTTTATGTACATCGTCGTTTGCATCCACCCTTTACTAAATTCATTGTCTCAAACTGCTTCATGCAGTTGAGAATGATGCACTGGATACTATTTGCATGACCTACAAGTTGTTCAAGTTTATTGACACCATATCTAGATTTGAACATGGTGATCATGTCTGTAACAACATTGCCGAGAGACTGAACCTCGCCTGTAATATTGCTGGCTTCACTCTAATATGCATCTGCCAGATGAGTGGGTGATTCATTCAGGCCTAACAGTTTTTCTGGTTCTCTTGCCAAGAAATGCTGAAAGTAAGACTGCATAGAACAATTAAAGTAACAATGTGTGCTTCTAATGTGCGATACATGTGTTTCCCATTGAGAATGTACGTAACAGTTCTAAGTGAATAGAGTCCAGGCTTTACCCACGCTTGCTCAATTCCGTTCCCCATCACATATTTTCCCAACGTAGCCGGTACCCAGAACACAACATGAAGTTCATCTGGGCGAAAAAGAAACTGCTTCATGATATCTTTTCTATCAAGCTACAGCCTCATTGCCATATCGTACAACAGAGGATCAAAAGCTATTACAGTGACTGTGCCCCCTCCTATTACACTAATCGTAATACCACGTGCTCTCACGAGGCCTGTGTAAAAACATGCCATAGTCTGCAGGAGGGGATCTGATCAAAGACGCTAGTAGGTCACCATTGGTCAAACTGTTATTAGAGGAGAGCAAAAAAATAAATGGGGCCCTTGTTCCCACAACTTTGCGAATAATCTCTTATTGTTATGCCATGGTCGGAGCTTAAGCAGCCAACTACCCATGCCATATTTGTCTTCATGTTGAAGTCTGTTACAGGGTGAAGTGTACTCAGTTTACATACACTCTTTCGCTTTCTGGAACATATCTGCCAATTACCGTGCCAGATCTGTCTTCAGGTTCCTGTCTGCTACGTGGTGATGTGTACTCAGTTTACATACACCCTTTCTCTTTTTGGGCTCTGGAACTTTACATTTTAACATCTCACAGCCCTGACACCATCTAATGCTTTGATAATTGACGAACCGTCAATTTCATTTGGTAGCAGCATAGGTGCACCGTCTAGATATACAGACTGGTATATTGTTATTTCCGTGCCATGGAGAGTGTCCATACCGCAGGTGGTTGTTTGTAGAAAATCTATGCTGTCTAATGCAAACCAAACAAACATATCTTGAACCAACCATGGAGGTAGCTATAATTCACCCAAGGAGTCCATTTGCTTTCGAACAACATTTGCAATGTCAGTGTCTATTTCTATAACAGAATGTGTTTTTATGTAATCCAGTGCACTCAAATAATCAAGTGCTAACACATGACTCCATCGCGGCAAGCTGCACGCTCTCATGCAGTATAATTAATGTATTTTATAGTCTGCGATATGAAAGACGTATTTTATGAAAAACATTCAACAGCGATCAGCAGCGTGGTTTCCAAAAAAGGTAATAAAACTATGAACAAATTACTGTGTCCGGGCATGTACATACACACGTTGCCGCGTGTATAAACGTGTAGCCGCCAGTATAGCACAGCTTTTTTTTTTTAAATTTAATAATTAAACGATTGCCACTTTAAAGAATCTCCTTAAATACGATAGATACCTGATTATTATCTATATAATATTATACAACATCGGTTAGTTTACCTATATGTTACCCGTGTAATGCAACGCTTTAATTTTTTTGAAAATTAAATAAGTGAGGGACGCCGGCCCACCCCATCTCAGCCAAGCGAATATTTTTAATACTAATTTGACATAGAAAGTCACATGCGGCCGCAAATCCGCAACATGCGCCCGCAAATCCGCAACATGTATGCATGCATTTTGGCGCGCATATGTGTCTGGGCATGTACATACACACGTTTCCGCGTGTATAAATGTGTAGCCGCCGCCTATATAGCACAACATTTTTTTGAATATTTAATAATTAAATGGCTGTCACTTTAGGTACTACTCCTTAAATACGATAGATACATGATTATATCTATATAATATTATACAATATCTATAGGTTTACCTATTACCCGTGTAACACTCTGATATTTTGAAAATTAAATGACTGCCTAATTCTAACCACGAAGGGGTTGGGGGCCGGCGCCACCCACCTAAGTAATACGTTATGCACGTGTCACCTATTTGAAAACACATTAATCTATGTCATAACAGACAATAGCGTCTAGCCGGACATTTAGAGCAGACACCTGCATAAACAATGGTAGCTCACTTAAAACAATAGCGGCGGAGACACACGCTCATTTAGAACAATAGCGTCCAGCGGCCACCCACTTATTTAGAACGATAGACTCCACCCACTCATTCAAATCAACCAATCAGAATACAGTATTTAAATAGGTCAAGTGCTCATTTGCATAACAATAGCGTCTGGCGCCCACCATGGACTGCTAGTCTCGACTACCTCAATTATTTCAAGATCCGATAGCAGCTGACCAAACTTAACCTGCCATTCTTGCGGCTGCTTCTCTTTGTCAACATCTCAGTTAACCTGAACTAAGCATACTAAATGATATTTCATGCCTTCCGCCACTGCTTGGATCACACGAGCACAAAACGCTGCTTAGCCTTAATTTGAGGTGTTCATTATTTATTTCCCTTCCAATTTCTAAGAACTGACTACCCATGTTTGCAGTTCACCTCTCACGAAGCTTATCTTTTGTGTATTTTAGGAATATAACAGACATGTGTTTTTCAAAATGCTATTCTATGGTACCCCTGTTAGCACTGGTTACATCATAGGACGATAGCCGTCCTCACTTCATCTGCCCAATGCTAGCACAGTTGCAGACAGACCTTGTAGACGATTGCTAAGTGATGCAAACTGTTTCTCCGTGTGTAACTAGTATTCTCGTAATCGTAATTAGTTTTTCAACCGAAGCAATAGACGGCGTCAATACATAGGTTGTGTAGTCAGTTGCTCCACTGTTCATCTCACAAACAAAACGAAGCTGAAAATCGACAGATTTCGACTTCTTGATGGACTATAGATCTTCCATATTACAGTTAATGTATCACATGTAAAGTATACATTGTTGAGATTAAGTAGTAAATCTACGAAATAATACGGCGATATTAGTGTTGTAAATAGGGGTTTATGAGCAGCTAATTACAAATTGTGTATTCCAGTGGGCAATTAAATGCTCGGAACAACAGGTGGCTTCTTATTCCGTATTGTCTATTACTAGTGTAATTATTCGAAAATTGTATCCTATAAGGCTATGGCCAAAGAGTTGTACTGTATCATAGAATACATGGGAATCTCTGTAATGACTCAGCCTATATGGATGTTGACACCTCATATCCTCGTCGGGTCAGATCCATATTAACCTATGGGCGGAAGGAGCAAGTGCCCAGGACCCCACTTCTCAAGAAGGTCACAGCTGCTTTCCTATCTGCAACTGAGTGTTTTATTTAAACGAGACAGCCATTACAGTGGTACATTAAAAAAAGCTCCTGGTCTTCAAATGGACATATTCTATGAAAATAGTTTCCCTGAACAAATTTGAGGTTTAAAGGTCCAACTAAATTGATGAGTACCAGAGTGCCGGCTCAACCAACAGTTTTATTTAAAGTCAGCATGAACGCAAGAAGAAGAAGATTTAAAGTCAGCGATACAGTATCGCTAACTTTAAATAAAAATATTGTTTGAATAAATTGATGATGTATTTATCTGTAAAAGATTATGTGCGTAATGACAATTGATAGAGTTGTCATAAAATGGTTAAATTCTTTCCATAACATTTGGAATGGCGACAGCACACACACCCTAGTCCCACGTACAATTTTTTGGAGAAAATAAGCAAAATTAGAATAATTTCCAGGCCAAGCGAATGTCTATACCATTGAACGTTGGATTAATACTTATGTCTTTGGGGGGGGGGGGGGGTTGGTGGTTGTATATTTATTAAACCCGTATGTAATATATCACTAGGATTACCTTTCATTTCTTGGATAGATATACAAGTGCAAAAACCATATTGCGAGGATTATATATAACAGAAAAACACTTAATTTCAGTGTATTGTAATTAGGATGTATGCTGCTATTATTGTAATGTATTCTGTTAGATTCCTTGACCTAAAATATAGGCATAGACACCAAGATCATGCTAGTCGGGGCACTCAGAGCCGATTTATGAGCAAAAACGTGTTTTATGGCTGCCATTTTTAATTTTCAATTTTTCGCGGGAAAACTTGGTGACGTCATGGTACCGGCAATTTTTGAAATCTGCATATTTTAACCCCCCCCCCCCCCCCCCGAGGACAAAGTTTCATGGTTCTTTCCAGAAGTGCACACATAAAGAAAAAAATGTCACATATCCGCTCCACTACAAGACGATATATATAGAGCTAATAAAAACTTAATGGGAATTGGACAGCAATAGACAAACAAACAGACGCACATACAGACGGGGTATCGAACTAATCGCTATATTCTAATTTCCGTCAATGACAAGAATAATACTTGCTTATAGTAGCTTATGCAGATTTATGCTGTAACAACGTAGGCTACTTGTTCTGAAATACAATTTGTGAGCAGTCATAGGGAAGGACGGAAATTCAATACCATGTGCAATCCCGTCATTGGGTGTGTCACCTTAATTCTTAGTCCACACTTGTCGCGTCGATCACACGACACTAATTTTGATTAACACATGAAATAATATTTTTGTGAGACAACGCATTGCATATGAAGTCTGAATATAGACTAAAAAGGGAAACCCCCGACAGACGAACATACATACGGATTGGTGAGTGTGCATTGATGGGGATGATCGAATGTGTATGTTGGTAGGATGATGGACAAACTTAGGTACCATCGATATACTCGCATAGGGAAATCCCTTACATACATAGGGACACGTGCATGGTCTTACACGCAAAGAGACAAGTGTATTGTAATGCCGGACATATATTAGACATATGCCTACATACCAGACTGACATACACGATCGAAGCAGAAACATAAACTGATGCTTCAGCTGTTATGAGATGGGCCTTCCCATAAAAGGAACGCTGCGATTATATATGCATTCTATCGCAATATGTGTGTTCATACAACGTTTGCGCTTTGAAGCGCAACCGCTATCCGCTTCAAGACACACCATGAGGAAACTTACCTTGAGAATTACGGTTATTATGACCGTATGTGCGCTTGTTTAGAATCATTTAGGTTCAAGATATCTTGCGATATCATCTGTGAAATAGGGGACAATTTGCTAACCAAATACCCAATGACCAGATCTTACATGTGATTGCGCTTTATTCCGTCCTCTCAGTTTCTTATAACTTCTCACAAAGTGTATTTCAAAACAATGGACCTTTCCAGAGGAATGACGTCATATGACGTCATAATCAGCTAAGCGGCGTGCACGATGACGTCATAATAATTACGTCATAAATGATTATATACGTCTTTAAACTCTTAAAAGTCCGACACGTTGTAAGAATTGTATGTCTCTACTATTTAATAAACATGCTGTTGAATATTTGAAACTAAGTTGACCGCGCGCGGTTGCTGCCATAGCTTACCCGTATAGTTTTCTGGAAATGGATAGTCAGGGAGTTCAGAGATCTATCGATCCCAGCACGAGCATAGCTAGAGATTGGCGGGGCACAGCTAAAAATGGAAAGGTCCATTACGTTGTTTTAACATACATATGAATATTCTGCTATAAAATACGCATAGGCTACTATAAACACGTACATGCGGATAGTATTCTTATTATAGACGAAAATTAGAATATAGCAATTGGTTTGATACTCAGTCCGTCCGTTTGTATGTATATGTGTCTGTTTGTTTGTCTGTCGGTGTCCAATCTCAGTTAAGTTTTTTAGATCCACGTATCGTCTTGTATCACAGGATGTGTTCATCCTATTTGGAATATACAAGCTACGTACCGTTAAAGGTCAGGTTACTGATCGGGGATCTTTAAATGAAAAATTAGTCTGCGCGGCCGCCAAGTCACGCGAGAAGATGATGTATCACGCGAGTTCTGGAGAATTCTTGATTATAAACGAACAAGGTTATTGAGTGTTAAAATGCTGGTGTAACGCTAGATAAAACACATGTAGCTGGTTCAAAACCACTATAAGCTTTGTAAATCAAATGCCTGACGCTCATCGATTGATTTTTTCGATGCGCGATGAATGCTCGTGTACACTATCACGTGCTGGAAATGCACTCATAGATTTCCTCTTAATTCGACTTTCAAAAATTGATCATCGCTTACATGGAAAGCGACCCACACCGGCCAGTTTCTGCACGCGAGGAAACGCTGTGGAATCGCACATTGTTTCAAACTGCTTGTGTCAACAGCGCTCAAAATACTACTTATCAATTAAGCATTTTACTTGTAAACACTTTTCAAGAGATTTTAATATTAGAAGACTATTTTTTTTGTAAATTTACCTCTGAAATGTTTGACCCGCTTGACCATTAAAGGGGTAATGACAAAGAAAATTCAAGCTTTGGCTTAACCAGTGTCGATTTGCAGGTCCAAAGAAGAGCATTTTTGAAGATTTACCACTGGAATAACTGGCTCCGTTAATTTTCATACATGGCGAGCGGGCATGTCTCACTTTAGACACATATTTCCTTGGGAATAGATGCAAGTACAGTAGGCCTACGCGCGAGTGGTTGAGAGCCATAGCGTCCAGGATGCGAACAACGTAAACGAATCAGTATTTAACAGCCCCCACCCCTTGTGTCAACTTAACCTTTTAATGGTCATACTGACGAAAACAACTCTGCAGTGGTCTTGAGGCATGTCTATTAGCAGGTCAAGAGAAGAGTATTATTTGAAAATTAACGGAGCCAGTTATTCCAGTGGTAAATCTTCAAAAATGCTCTTCATTTGACCTGTAAATGGATACTGGGTAAGCCAACGCTTGAATTTGCTTTACCATTACCCCTTTAATGGTCAAGTCGGTCAAACATTTCAGAGGTAAACTTACACAAAATAGTCTTCTAATATTAAAATTTCTTGAAAAGTGTTGACAATTAAAATGCTTAATTGATAAGTAGTATTTTGAGCGCTGTTGACACAAGAGGGGTTAACACGGAATGTTATACGTATGTTATTAGAACGAACACTAGATAAGCAAACAATACACGAAATCACAATCGCAATCTCAAACACGTTCTGCGGCTCGGCAAAGGAAGTCTTTGGTAAAATTTAAACTAATGAATTTCAAAGTGCAAACAAAATTCAACGCCCATGATTCGATAACTACTGCAAAGTAGGCAGAAACGAATTCCATAATGCGAGATTTGAATTTACACTTCGTAGAACAGAAGTAAATAGAAAGCAACAGCTAAGGACAAGTGAAATCTACAACCAAACAATAAACAGTTCAACGACCAAATACCAGCAAAAACATGAGCTGTAATAAACCTAGGGACTACTGGAAATTAATAAAAGAAAAAGGTCCGCAGGATCCTTGTCCAGTAAGGCTTGAGAAGATGTAGACATTTTTCACATCACTAAATGACAAAAAAGGCGATAATGAAGCTGCCAATAAGCGACTGCAGCTAGAGATGCAAGAAGAAAATGATATATTAAGCAAACCTATAACAAATGACGAAATCTCAAAAGCCATACAGTGTTTAAAAAATAATAAAGCTGCTGTATAAAATGCCATAATAAATGAGTATATCAAGCACACATAACAAATTGTGATCAGCACATATAAACAACTATTTAATAAAATATTTGATTCAGCAAACGTTCCCGATGCAATTGATTAAAAAAACTACACACCAATCGCACTACTTCGCTGTTTGGGAAAACTTTTTACATCACTAATAAGCAATGGTAGTAACGAATTACTAGAAAATACTAATACATTATCAGAAAATCGAGCAGGCTTTAGGAAAGGATATTCCACAACAGACTATATGTTCACCCTGTCCGCAAAGCGACTATTCTGCTGTTTCGATGATTTTGAGAAAGCCTTTGACTCAATATGGCTTAATGGTATCTGTACAAAGCAGCCACGGCATAACATAAATGATAAAGTATTTAAAGTCATACAGAGCATGTACAACAGCAAAAAATTAATAATCAAGTTAAACAACAAATTCTCGGATGCCCATACTTGCAAATGGGGAGTACGTCAAGGCGAGCACCTCTCCCCGTTCAGTAATCTTCTCCATATACTTAAATGACCTCGAAAATGTCCTTAGTAACCAAAACATTAAATCCAGAGGACCAGACAATACAGAGGATGAGCTACACACCTTACAGACTTGTTACACTCCTCTATGACGACGATACAATTATGCTAGCAGAAAACGCAACTAACCTCCAGCTGATATTAAATGCATGTGAACATTCTTTTTGTAAATTGTGGAAACTAAAAGTAAATGTAGACAAAACAGAGATTATAGTCTTTGGTGGTACCAAAGCATACTGCAACACACTTTTATTCTATCTAAATACTAAGACATTAAAATTGTATATAACTATAAATACCTAGGCATACAATGTTTCATACAATGGACGCCTAATTTTAGGGGAGAAAAGCTTAGTTGAACAGGCCCGAAATCAACGTGCGCGTTACACCGACGAGCTAAACTATTATATTTACCCATTGGTTGCCAAATAAAACTCTAATAACAAATGATAGAGTCGATCCTACTTAATGGCTGTAAAATTATTGGAATCGAAAAATGTAATTTGGTCGAAAAAGCACATCTAGAATTTCTAAGACACCTTTTAGAAATTAAGCAAAGCACACCCAAATACATGGCATATGGGAACTAGGGGACCTGCCCATAAAGGTATTACTAGAAAAGCGCATGATCATATAATGGATAAGGCTTATCTCAGGAAAACAAAATAAACTAGCACTAAATATATATATTGTATGTAAAAGATTTTAATAAAAACAGAATACCATACAAATGGCTAACAGGAATTAAAACCATTCTAGATAATATAGGGCGCACATACGTTTGGAACACACAAACGATCCATAGCACCAAAATCATTCATGCAACAATTACTAGAAACATAGAGGACCAATTTATGCAAACGTTGCTCGTTCAAATTCAGGAATCATGGAAAGGTAAGATCTATTATTATTTTAAGACTAACTGGGAAACGGAACCATACCGCCTTAGACGTAATGATAGGAATATAATATTGTTCACTAGGTATATGACCAGTAACCATTCACTACCAATAGAAAAGGGAATGTGGGAAGAAATACTAAGAGAAGAAAGGAAATGCAGTATTTGTGACAAAAACGAAATTGGAGATGAGTTTCATTACATTTTTACTTGCGCCTTTTTTTCATATATTACGATTAGAAACGCTAACTAAATACTACCGTACGCGACCAAATTATTAAAAATTTCCCTATCGCTAGCGATAACAAAAACTACTCTATAAGGTTTGTCGACTAACAAATGCAATTATTAAGCAATTCCAAAAAGGACGAAACTGTCGCACAAACACAGCCAACAAACATAATCCGTAAATCTAATACCCGAAAACAAAGTGAAATTGTGGCCGAAAAAATGGTTAATATGAAAAGAGCTTGCCCAAAATGAACCAATCACAGGAATCTAGACTATTTGTTTCAATGTTGACAGTTAATCTATAGAGATATATACATAATATGTAAACTATATTGCCACTGTATAAATTGTATAATGTTCATACCCCATGTATCACATGTATGATCTGGGAGTAATAAATACATCTTCAAAAATCTTGAACTCTTAAGACCTTGAAATCGTCACTAGGTGGAAGTGGATTTGCTCGCATCCACTCACAAGCTCTTGCAAGTGGACGCCGTCAGTAAAGCACGGTCGGTTTTGCTCGCGGAGTTTTGAACATGTACACAATCACCGCGTCCTCCACAATCGTTCGCTACCAGTTTCAAGCTGGTCTCAACTCAGGCGCAACGCGTGCGCGCGGTGATCGCATTGACTCGCAGTCCACTATAGTAGTCACAAGTTATCACATACAAAATAGGTAATACGCGCAAACAGAGGATGTCGCTGCGATAGCCCTTCACGCGCGTTGCGTTTACGCTGCAATCGATCGGCTGTGAGTGTACATATATCAATGAGTCACAAGAGGTCTGTTAATGTGAGAGCTATAGGCAGCAACACCACACAGTAAAATTATTCAACATGATGCTGCTTACCCGTATAGCTTTCTGGAAATTGAGATTCAGTAAGTACAGGGATCGATCCCATTTCGGGTGAAATGTGGGTGGAGTCTAGCTAATATGGGCGGGACATTGCTAAAACTGGAGCCCTCCATTACGCTATATGATAGGTTTGGGATTGTAATGCACGGGACACACAGTAGAACGAGGACACAATGAGATGATAGTGACACATACAATCACATACCTTATCTTTATAGACATGTTTCCTTATAAAGGTGAAGGCGAATGCCAACAGACAGGCAAAGACCCCGAAGCCGATGGTTGCCCCTAGTGCTTCTTGTAAACTCACAGACTTCTCAACGCCAACGATCGCTTCTCTGGAATCATTCCATGCTCTCACAATATTCATACATTCGGTTGTGTTCTTGATTGTATAGGCTCGCGTTCTGCAGGCGAAAACTGCCGCAATCGAAAACAGAAATTCTGGATATCGTTTCAACATTTGCGGCATTCTGCTCTGAAATTGAGTCTGTCTGTAAATTAGCCTGTCAAGTCCTCGTCACTAAAAATCTGTTCCGAACATTTTGTTGTTGAAAATTCAAACTTTTTCAAATTTAATTGCATATATTTTAAAGCCAACAACTAATACTCATCCTCTTTTATTGAAATAAAATGCAAATGAACAGCAATTTATCTACATGCCTCCACTGAAAAAAGAGTACCAATACTTTTATTTGTACATGAAATCAAATACTCAGATATTCCAGTTAAGCATGAACTATAATACAAATTGATACTGATGTCATCCGCAGTAATCAACTCAATACCCAAATCTCGCGTTATCAATTCCAGACACTGTTATCAATGCAACGCATGGCTGCACTTTACAATCACGGAAATAGCAGAAGATCCACTCAGCTGTCCGACTGATGTAGATTATCTTTATATTTATAACTACCTCTATTTATTTATATTCCCTTCGGATAGCTGTCGCGAGAGCACGTGTATCTCCATACATACGCACAATAACATCAGCATCAACGAATAGTCATCCGTGCCGTTGATTATTGACTATTCCTTGTCATTGGCTCGGTCAAACTCCGAGGAATCCCAACAAATAGACAGTCAGGAGACGGCATCCTTTCATCATCGCTGTCACCACTGTCTGAGTTAGCCCGCTGACAATTCCACGGTGACGTGTTGACGCATTTTCTCTCTACGTTCAAAATAGTATTCGATAAACACCATACCTGTTAGAGCACTCGATGGTATCGCGGCGCCTCTTTAACCCTTTAGCACTCATATCAGCCGGAAGCGGCTTCTGCAATGGTCTTGAGAAATGTGCATTTGCAGACCAAGAGAAGATTATTTTTTTTAATGTACCACCGGAATGACTGGCTCGATAACAGAGCCAGTCATTCCAGTGGTAATTTGTTAAATTGTCTTCTCTTGGTCGGAAAATGGACATTTTCTATGAGAAAATTGAAATTTGCTGACCAAATTTGAGGCGGAAATGGTTAAATAATCTGGTCAGATGGAGGTATATCAAAGCACATTCGATTGTGAACTCGACTCTAGATTCGGATTGCCTATTTGTCGAGGGACAATGCGAATGGAGGATTCCCGTTTTAGCCATGCCCCGCCCATATCTATCTAAGTTCCACCCACGCTTGGGCCGTGACGGGATGAATTTCTGCAACAGCGCCCAGTCAAATTAGTGTCAAAATATTCAACAGCACGTTTACTAAATAGTAAAGACATACAATTCGTACAAGCTGGCGGACTATTAAGCGTTTAAAATGGATTAAATCGAGTAATTTATACCGTAATTGATTATGACGTCAGTCTACTCGTCACGTATTTGATTATGTCGTCATATGATTGACCGAGAAACTGGATTGCTCAATTTAACACCAGAACGCACGAGTCATACGTGCTTGTATTGTATTCTCATAGTCCCTCAGGCAGCTAACGGCATGTCTCTGTTGTCGAGTTCTCAATCGAATGGGGTGCATCCACGTTTAGTTATGCCCAGCCTATCTCTAACTAGGCTCCACTCACGCTTTCCTCGTGTTGTGATCGATCGAACCCTGGAATCCCAGAAACCCAATATCAAGGTAACTATGCACGCAAGCTGTTGAACACTTTGAAACTAATTTGACAGTGCGCTCGTTGCTTCCTATAGCCAGAACAGCGCCCATCCAAATTAGTTTCAAAATACTCAACAGAATGGATATTAAATAGTAAAGACATGCTTTTCGTACAACTGCCGGACTATTAAGCGCTCGTGCTAGGCTTAGATACGCCATTCATTACGGTGTTTTTGTGACGCCAGCTTGACGTCAATACTTGAGTGACGAATTGGATTCCTCTGCTCAAAACGTGTGAGATAGCGAGTAAAATCCACCTCTCGTGACAAAATACAATCGTCAAGTTACCACCATTACTCTAGTTCTTGACTATGAATGTCTGGTACCGCGGGATATATGGCGGCACACCTCGATCTCTTTGGATATATAGATGGCAAGCATAATGCGCACCTTAAAGGTGCGTCGTAACAACAGAATGTTTGAAAATAAAATTGTTAAATTAGTATACTTTTAGAGGCTTAAATTGTGTTCTTAAATGCAATGAAACGAAATGAATCTTAACATATGAGGATTTCATTCAGTAAATATTAATAACATTTTTTAGTTGTGAATTTGATTCAATTTCACAAAATAATTTTTTTATATTAATTTGAATGGAATGCGATTATTACATCATGTATATATTTCGTATCATTACATGATAACAATTTTTTTTAAGCCTTTAAAGGTATACGAATTTAACCATTTTATTGTCAAGCAATCTGATGTGAATATGCACCTTTAATCATTACCTATGCTTTATATACGTATATGTCCGCGTTTGGAATCTATCAGTCCACAACTGGTTCGCCACTCTCGGTCTGGATCGCCAAGTCGACGGGCCACGAACCAGTTTTGATTAATAGACTCCGAGCACTCACCCGATCGTACTGACCACCACAATAAACATATGACACCACTGCCTATTGACACAAGTCTGCATGACTCGATTTAGTCAGTCTCAAACGCTTAATAGTCCGACAATTTACCACCAGCTCAAGATCCGCATTTACCTCGAGAGACACGTCCGCCACGCCCCCCCATCCGCCCCCATTATCTGAAGGGTGTGTATGTGCAGGAGGGCCCCATTCCACGCTCAGGATCCTAATTATTAGCTTCTACATAAAAGATTTCAACATTTTCCAATGAAAAAAAAACGGGCCACGATTCAAAATGTGCCATTTTTAGGGGATGGCGAAGCACAATTTTTTGTATAATCGTCACTTTTTTATTTATTATTAACGCGTGGCAACTCAAAATATTATTTGTACTTGCCTATACTACATCATATAAGTTTTATGTAAATAAGTCAATAATGAACGCCATCTGACATTTCGAAATTCGTCGTCGTCGTCGTCGTCGTCGTCGTCATGGTGTGAGGTAATGTGATAACACCTGAATGATAGAAGCCACTAGAAAAATCAAATTGCTCAATGTTCGTTCCTTTCATGGACTGTTGTTATTATGACCGCCACTAGATTTCTTGTCTTTGAAAGTAACTGCACACTACAATTTTGGGGAACTGAAAATAAAGGCTGAACACAGGGCGATCATCTATCCAGATTCATCTGGAAATGGGTCTCCGGAGTTCTCTAAACCTTTCAGCACCATGAATCACAAATGCGGACATGCGCATGACACACCGTAATACAACCCCCCCCCCCCCCCCCCCCCCGCACACTACAGGCGAGGGAAGCCAGGAGAATGGGCAATGTGAACATCATATATGGTCGTTCCATGCTGCACCTCCTGTGGCGACGGATGAAGAGCGTCTCGTATCCAATCTACAGAGGCAAGTCGAGGGACAGGCAGAGCAGACGCAGCAGCTCAGTGATCTGGTAGCACAGTTTCAGGTTCACCACGCCACCCTGAATAATCGCCTGCTCGAGGCAGAGGTCCACGCCGACCCGCTGTCTGGCGCCTCGGCACCGCCCACTGTGGCCAACATTAGTCAACCACCGTAGACTTCATCGTGTGCGTTCGCTACAATATCATCCTTACACCAAATGGGCCCAGTCTAGCCTTTATTCCCATTTCTTTCACCGAGGCTTCTTGTAGTAGATAGACCATCTAATAAATAGACACCTGATAGCCCAAAGCAGCGCTCACACATTGCCGAGTTCGATACCACGTCCCGAGTTAACTCGTGGAAACTCGTAGCAAAGATCGTGTTAGGTCGTAGTATATATAACTTGGTTAAGTTCGGGTAAACTCGGAGCAGCTCCTGTTGGATCGTGTGAGTGGCGAACAGCTTTTGCCAGCTCGGCTCAACTCGTACCATAACTCGTAGCAGCTCAAGATGATTGACCTGCACTCTGGATGACTCGTGTAAAGTCACGGACAACGTCCTGCGCTGATTAGATACGAACTGCAACGACTTAATAAGAGTCACCCCATGGCCTTTATGAGTCAACTTGAGCCTTCTGCGAGTTTTGTACGAGCCATGAGGATTTAGAAGCTCCACAATGCGGAACCCCGAGCCGCCACGAATTTTGAACGAGTAATGTAAGAATTAACAGCGATTTGGCAAGAGCTAGCCACGAGTTTTGTATGAGTTATCTGGGGTTAGACCGATTCGAGTTGAGTTTCACTGAGTCTGCCACGAGCAAGACGGAGTCCAATAGGAAAACAGTACGAGATCGCCGAGTCTGTCCCGAGTCCTCCACGAATTTGCTACGAGCTGCACTGACCACGTGACTTGATGGCGTCAACTCGAGCCCTTATAAAGCGGACATCATTTCGACGGTGTTCACGACAATGGCAGGAGAGAGAACCAAGGCAGCAAGGGGAGTCAGGGACAAGACTGGCAGGAAGGAGACACATGTAAAGCAGTCACCTTCTTTGAACACTACGACATATTCTGAGTGGGGTGGAGAAGAAGTGGCAGTGCAAGAGGAAGAGGAGGCCACTCAACAAGAACCTGGCCACACAGAAGAAGACACCCAAGCAGAGATGGTGGCTCCCTCTCCACCACCACCACCACCTGAAGAGGCAACAGCCCTAGCCAGCAGCCCCAAGAAAGAGAAGCGCATTCCCTCTCACCTCTTCTCCGAGAAACGGGAGAAGGACATAGGGGAGTTGTACAGAGACAATGAGTTCCTGTATAAGAGAGGTCACATGGCCTACAACGACCCTCAGATGAAGACTAGGCTGTATGAGGAAAAGGCGGCCACCTTGGTGTCAGAGTGCACTTGTCAGTTTAATTATTTTTAAGATTACGAATGTTTTTGAACGGATCAATTTAAATCCATTTGCCAACAAGCATTTCACAGAATTCCGAGTCTCGTTACAGGCTATTTTCGCTGGTCGTGACCTTTGGCCTCTTGATATCTGACTTTTTTTACCTCTTGACTTTTTCCTCGAAGTTTGATCAAGATCCGTCCACTAGAACTTGCGTTATTGCACCACACCCGTTTTCGATGATCATGACCTTTGACCTCTTGACCTTTGATCATTTGACACCAACATCAGTAAATATCTTCGAGAGTCCATGGGCACATAGTTGCTTAAGATCCCTCCATTACTGTGTTCGTTACAACACTTGGCAGTTCGTGAAAGCTGGTGAGTAGATCGAGAAAACTCGCGAATATGTCGCGGTAACTCATAAGGTGCTCGCCCACTTTCACGATGTTAAACACGATATATAACGAGCTCTGGCATCGCCTAAAACTCTTGTAATATCGTCCTTAGCACGCAATAAGCTCGACATACATCGTGAGACATCCTGAACAGGTCCTGCTTGTTCGTGGTCAGCCGAAAGTTTTGAACCTGTTAAAATATTTTGCCAACATCATGTGTCATCGTGATGTGCACGTGGTGTGTTCGTGAAACATCGTGTTGAGTACGTGTTGTTCATGCTGTGCACGCGATAAGATCGCCGAGGATTTTCGATACGCACATTGTAATCACGATTTACACGATCAGTACGAGCTTAACATGAGCTTAACACGAGCTTAACACGTCTTTACCTGGACCTCACTACAAGTTTAATATGAGCATAGTACATGCTTCACTCGATCATCACGTGGTTAGCACTTGCTTTTCACGTGCTCAGCACAATCTCGCGGAATTGACCAGGTGTTTCACACATGCTACAGCCTCCACTCCCACCCCCAGTCTGCAGCAAGTTATCATTGAATTGTGTTGGAAGAACTATGCCAACTAAGAAAAGGGGACGAGGAGGGACCCTGGGGGTCAGGCAGCTCAGGAGTATCCCCAGAAATAGGCCACAGCGGGAGGAGGTGCATCCGAGCAAGGTGGCAGCTGTAACGACAGTGATTGCGTTAGTTCTGTAGTGCAGGTCAGAAGTGAGCTGCCGGTCTGACATGTTGCTGCCAGTGTAATGATTTGTGGCCTCAACTGCAAGCTTCTATTGGGCCGGTTCTGCAGAGAATGCACTTACAACGCATCGAGAACGTATACTTTGTTTTATGGTCATAGAGATCGTACTAAGCTTGTAATCAGGTCATATTAAGGTCATTTCAATGTCGTGCTGTCTCGTAGTAAAACCGTGTTACCGTCGTACAAAGTTCGTATGATATTCTTGGTGAACTCGTGCTTTACTCGTAGCACATTTTAGCACATTTCCCGATGTACAAGAAGTTTTTGGTGACTACGATCAGTCAGAGCTCGTTATATATCGTGTTTAACATCGTGAAATTTGGCGAGCACCTATACTTATATCGCTACAACTCGTACCTACATCGGCTCGACTCGTGGGTAGCACTGCACAGCCCATAGTTACCTCGTACTCACATCGGGGAATGCTCATAGCTGGCTCGTACAGCCAGCAAACGTACGCCGAGTAGCACGAGTAAAGTACGAGTTAAAGTTGGTGATAACTCGCCATACCTCGGCTCTGAACTCAGCAACGTCTGAGAGCTTGTTATTTGCCATGGAAAGCAAATTCTTACTCATGGTAGTATTGATATGTCACCGTTTTCTCATGGTTGAGCTTTTCATCGGGAGCTGTCATTAAAATGGTGCAAAGAAATACAACTACGTTTATTATGATAGATGTCGTGCACATTCGGTAGACTAAATCCTCAAACTAAGTAATTCTCAGATTCTCTGCAATCATCATTGAGATTGTCCATGATTCACCAAAAGCATGAGCTACTTCATGGCGGAAAGCGGCTATGCAAAGCACAAAAATGCCATGGCTAACGTGTATTTAAGCATGTCCAAAAGACTTAGACAGATTAGACCGGGCGAAAGTATATGATAAAGACCACTAACTTACTCGTATGTATGAGGGTGGTATCATAATATGAATAGTTTAGATGGCGTATTAAACAATTTGCAACCAGCCTCATTAGCAAAATTGTTCAGTTACTTGGAAGTCAGAATCGATAATTTCGAAAACGTATCTGATGCTTTATCATATCGATTGTGATACTATTATTCATAACAAACATCTCACCTTTCATTGATCCGGTGAACGGCTGATGACTGCCTACATCCTTGTAGAAGGTGAATGAACCCAGAAATACTAATCATTTTCACACGGGCTCATGCCAAATTATAGGTATGAATCATTACTAATTGGCCTTTCCTGTAATCTGTGTGTGTCCATATGATACGTAAAATTCACTAATTCCACATCCGCTAAATGGTCTAAATCTGTGCGACATTGTTACGGTGTCGTTCTATGCCTGGAAAAAGAGGACCGTGACCATTTCTCTCTGGCAATATGGCCATATCTTTTATGTGGAAAACAATAATTAGAAAATCTATGTTGGAGGATATCAGGTGGGGTTGGGGTGGGGGTTGGCGGTGGGGTGGGTTGGTGGATGGGTGGGTGGGTGCGTGGATGGGGATGGGTGGGGTGGGGAGGGATTAGTTGGGCATTGAGGGCAATGCTCCTGTCCACAACCAGACTACCGAAGATTACCTCTGCAAGCCCTAGATATTGCACATAGTTGAATGGCATATTTTAATTAAAGTTGTTAATGCCAGACAGAATACGTGTTTCATTATAGTGAATGTATGTTCTAAAATGGATTGTCTCATTCATGAAGAGGAGAAATATAAAGTTAGTTTCAAGTAATGCATGAATCCAATCTGCCAATTATATGACGTCATAATGAATAAGGTCACGTGTATGTTGACGTCACACTCAACCACGTCATGAATGGCGTATCTAAGTCAGTCATAACCGCTTAATAGTCTGTCAAGTACGAATTGCATTCCTTTACTATTTGTTAAACATTCTATTTAATGTTTTCGCTGGTCGTGACCTTTGACATCTTGACATCTGACATACAATTCGTACAAAGCGTCGAACTATTTATTACGAGTTATAGAAGGGCCAAATATAAGCATTTATGAAGTAATGGTTAAACGTCATCCAACACGTGGCTTAGCTGATTATGACGTCATATGACGTCAGATGATAGATGGATACTCTGGAAAGGAGGATTACCTAGGAATTACGCGGGACATAGCTTAAAGTCGTTTCATCCGTCAGCTGCAATAATGTTGGAGAACATTGTCCATCCAATAGTTAAAAGTGCTCATGCACCCGCTATTATAATATGTATATCTATGAGAATACGGCAGCACTCTACTGGAGCTGGTATAATTACCAATCAATTATGGTAAGACACTTCGCTTCAGGTAAGTACATTCGATAATTACCTACTGAAAACCTAATTATATTGAAGGGGCTGATCTAGCTTTGAATTGTCCAGTGACGGTGCTGCGATGATTGAGATGGTGATGCTGGCGCAAAAATGGCTAATAACGGCAATCGTCATATTCATCAACCTATGCATTATCACATGTATATTCTTCCACTGTGTCTGAAGAGCTGGCGATGAGTTCTTTTGGTCCAGTAGACCGTTGTTGGCATTACATTGAGAAACCCAATCTTTTACGTTAGATGCCACCCTTTTCCAGTGGAAACAGGTTTTCATTAGTCAATGGCCAGCTATCCAGCTGTAATATGCATGTGTTGTAGCATAACGGTAAAGCCAGCCAGCTCTCGCTATATCTACATGTCACTCCATCAAAGAGTCGACATTCGTAAAGCCACTGATAGTAATAATTGACTGCGGGCGAACATGGTAATAGTCCAAGCGGGAGTATCCCAGTTTCCCTCCTACTGTTTAATGACGCGGCTAGTTCCGTTTGATTTTCTTGAGCAGGTAATAAATCAACGGGGTTAATCTGAAATGCTGCAGGTTCTGGGTCTCGCGCAGCAAGCTCTTGCTTAACACTTTCCAGTGTAAGGAACCGTCGAGTGTGAACATTGCCATGGTCCATAGTGGCACATTGTGTGATTTCAATGTAAAAATAGTTTAGTGTTGTCTGTCATTGAGGCCTCTGTCCCTCTGTCCCTCCGAATTCTGCATACAAAATAAACAGTTTCAGGGACGAGTTACCGGTCTGGATTAAAGATTTCGAGCCTGTATCCACCTTGTGTTAACAGCGCTTCAAAGCGCTCAATGTACCACCTATATAGGCCTATTATTTAACCATTTAACGGTCAAGGATTGTAAAACAAGAATAAAGTGTTGCTCATTGAATGCAATCCATTTGTAGGCCAAGCGAAGACAATTTTTAAAAGTTCTTCAATGGAATTTACAAAAAAATCTTTCAGTTGTCCTGTAAAGGAAGGCTGTTTGAACATTATATGATCAAAGAAATTCAAATTTGTGCATTGTCAGTATCCATGTTCAGGTCAAGAGGAGACTATTTTTGAAACTTTATTACTGAATGACTATCTCGGTAAGCGATCCAGTCATTCCAGGGGAAAATTTTCAAAAATAATCTTCTCTTGCCTGAAAATGGACATTCCGCTACACCACGGAAGATAATTCTTTGGCCGGTTTTACCATTAAATGACTAAATTGACACAAGATGGGTTAAAAGAAATGGAGGAATCCATTTCTAGTTATGTCCCGCCCACTTTTAGCTATTCCCCGCCCATTTCTAGCTAAGCTACAGCCACGCATCGCCGTGTTGGTATAAATCGATGCCAGCATTCTCTGAATCTCAATTTCCAGAAAATTATGTTGGTAAGCTGCTGAATATTTTGAAACTAATTTGACTGCGTGCTGTTGCTGCTATACCAGTCAAATTAGGTTAAAAATATTCAACATCATGTTTATTAAATTCTAAGGACATACAATTCCTACAACATGAAGAACGATTAAGCATTTATTGTGTCATTCATGACGTAATTGATTATGACGTCTGCCTACACGTGACGTAATTGATTATGATGTCATATGATTGATCGATAAACTTTATTCCTCTAATGCTAGCCTTAAGAAATGCTTGTATTACCGTGCAAAGTAAATGACTATTCCTTATAGATGGGCCCTTTTCTAGCGATGATCCACTCATATCAATCGACACTCCACCGATACTTTACGCGTGTTGAAATGGATTTGAAGCTTTGAAGCCTGAATTCTGATTACAAGTAAGGCATTGAATATTTATGAAATTGTAAATTAAATAACCTACATGAAGTTGCTTGACAGATGTTTCTACTTTGCTGATGCACCTACGTCATTTTGATTATGACGTCAGCCAACCCGGGACATAGTTTAATTATGACATCAGATACTTGAGTGACAGATCGGATTCCTCAATTACGTTTTCATCACAGCATAGTTCCTCGTATCATTTCAATGATTCATAATCCCTAAGCAAAATACGAGCTCATATCTATCCTAGTGTGAAAGCACTACACCCAATCAGTGCATTACTTGGTGCCCATAAGCTCTATCCTCGCTTCGCCCATGTTGGGTTCGATCGATCCATGAACTCTCTGGCAATCAATTTCCAGAAAGCTATGCAGGTATCCTGTTGGACATTTTGAAACAAATTTGACTGGGTACTGTTGCTGCCAAATTATTTTCAAAATATTAAACAGCACGCTTATTAAAGAGCAACAAGATATAATTCGTACAGCAACGCTTAATCCGTCCTCAATTAATCGTTCGTTCCTGATGTAATTGTTTATGACGTCATCCAACACGTCACGTAGTTTATTATCCCGTCATATGATTGTCTGGGGAAATGGAATCCTCCATTAACCAGCTGGGTAGGCAAATATTGGTGCCATAGTTAGCCGGGCATTCATTGGGACCCATGGCCCTTCAATATAGAAGGTCTTTCGCTGTCAACCAAATACATATTCGCTCACTGATGTTACACTGCTACGGTCCACAGCCACATGAATTGACATTAAAAGGGGTCACACACAGAAAGGGATACAGCTCGGCAAATGATGCTTTTGTATAATTGAGATGAAATAAAATGTATTCTTTACATGTTTTTGGAATACAAGATTTTGCTTGTGAAAGACAATTTCTTTCGTGAATGATTGTTGTGGATTGAAGTGGCGTGTGGCGTAATCTGAATTTACGTGGTTGACTCTTCGCGCGATGACGTCATATCCTGAATTTTCTGGGGTGTCAAAATTCATGACTGTAAAACTAAATTTTAAGTGATTGAGCTTTGAAAATTTGTCAATTTCCTTTTATTTCATAAAATATGATAACAACGTTTTTATTGTAATCTAACTCTCGTTTGTGATCTCCTGGTCATTGACTTTAACTTTGAAATGCTCAAACCAGCCAAGCAGTTTTAAATTATGGGTGTATATAGTTATTTCCAGGGATGGAGGATAATATTTTGAAAATGCATTGTCCAGAGTATTTTAGAATCAGAAAAAGGATATTGCTTAAAAAGTCTTGGTGCCAATTTCATAAAGCATCTCTAAAACACACGTTTTCATCATAATTAGATGGCACCCATATTTACGATAATTTGACACACAGAAACTAGAAGAAACATGATGATTTTACGGATTAGGCGAAAATCTGTCAACTAGTGCTTTAATATTAGGGGTCTTATCTATTGAACATAATATACGCTATTGGATAAATCTTGAAAGAAATACAGCATACTTCAAATGCTGCACATGCCTTGTAGCGATTCGAGATCACATGGTAGAAATGTGAACATGAAAATAATTTAGCTCTTATAGCTTAGAGCAGTAATTTATTCAATTTCATATTCACATCTCTTATTATAAAGCAGATTCTAAAGTATCCCTGCTTTTATCTTAATGGCTAGCAGTATTGCACTTTGCAGATCAAATGTCTCTCTCCTTATGATTCTTGGGGGGGGGGGGTGGTGGTGGCCGAGGGGTGTGTGGTGGGTGGGGTGGGGATGCGTGGGTGGGTAGGGTGGGTGTGTTGCGCTAAATAACTTGTTGTGCAATGTCTCCTTTCGCATATAGCAAGATTAAAGGTGTCTCCTATGCTAGGATTATTCTAAGAAGCATTAACTTACTTTGACACATGAATGTCTTACTACACACAGTGCAAGAATAAAATTGCACATTTATAAGAGCCAGACCATTTGAAACACTAAAACATATTGTTGGATAAATGTCTTATTGCACAGATAGTACACGGTTAAACGTCTCATTGGATACAGTTCATATAAAGGAGATATGTAGTAATGTCATGCTCCAGGCATCCGGCGAGGGGCATTCTAGTTCGAAAGTTGTTGGAGAAAACATTAGCACCATTGGTTGCTTTTGTACTATACCATCACGAAGCAAGTACATGGCTTTTCAAGGGGTGTTTGGTGGAGAAGCCAACCTCCCTGATCATTTGCTTCCGCATATACATCCTAGTCATTTTGCATGTTGTGAAATTCTCATCATCGTTTCTATCATCACAGGTCGACAAATGATCAATACAACATGATCCGTCAACTTTTGCTTTACAATTTACTTCCTCCTAAACCACGTGGCGGATTGCAACCAAATTTGACTGGAAGACTCCTATCACGGTAGACTCTACATCTCCAATTCTCACTTCTGATTGGTAGATTCTTTGGCAGCCATCTTGGATTTTCCGACGATTTTCTGGAAACCTTTAATTAATACGCAACTCCTTAATCAAAGGGCCGCTTTCAAGGAAGCCATGGTGGAACCATTTTAGGCAGTAGGCTTGAACATAGCAAACATGAATATTGATACGTCACATTTTGCCGGCCACCTTGCATTTTCTGAAAATTATCTAAGAATCATTTTAGAGGTATCGCCATCTAAACAACTAGGTGTATTTTAATAATATTTTTCTGGAAGGATCCTATGCTGGTAGGCACCAAAACTTCTTTTCAGAATTAATTGTCTTCATTTCGAATTTCACCATTCTTGCTGCTGTGGAGCATACCCGTCGACATCCTTTAGACTAGGAAAGTAAGAGTTTTACATCATTGATATTGTTTGGGATGTTTTATTTTACTTGGCATATCATTAATTTACATTCTATGTAAGACAATGTAGGCTCTAATATCGCTACATTCTTTAAGAAGTCTTCCTCTTATGTTGAAGTATTCACTATTCACCGCCTTCCTGGGTTAGGTAATGGTGTGCATATTTCACTTAGCTGTATCGAGGCTATTTACACAAAGACCCAAACATCAGTAGGAGATATTATTTGTAGCATAACCTTGCATATGTTGTATTTTTCATTGCCGCTGAGACTTTTTCATCCAACATTAAAGGAGCATGCCTCATGCCGATCTACTGTACCATTATTCTCGCTGTAGAAGACCCATGAATTGGTGTCATATGCAGCACTGCGAATTGTTCTGTCTGTATTATGCCACCAGTTCACGATGGCAGGTTAGCATAGAGCATAGCTTAGTAAGTTGATCGTCGACCTACTGAAACTGCAAACACCAAAATGTGTGGTTATTTGCGATCCTTTTCTCATATCAACGCTTGAAATATAACTGTTGTGTAATGTATCTTGAAAGCACTCATAATGACACCCTTCTCATTGTTCTCTAACTTATTCTGAGTTATCTGTCCAAGCATACTGCTGATAGGTAGATAACAATGCAGTGATCTCTCCTGAATCAATATACAGCAGTTCCCTGTTGTGATCTTTCTTTGGTCAAATAGGAAAGAATGGTGCAATCAATTTAAACAAGTCCAACAACACTATACATGATCCAGACCGGAATCTTAAGGAATGCCCGGTTTCAGGCTAAGTGAAGGTTTGATCTACGAATGGACATTCAATAATTAAATATTTGAATCTGGACAAATTTTGATCATAAAGTCCTGTTTATACTATTTCAACAATAGAGCAAATCCTGAAGATTTCTCTCTTACCCACCTCTCTCCCGAGTTTCTAGATTGTCTTTTCACGGTCTCTTTATAAGGACCAGATTTTGGGATGCATATTTCAATGGCACAATAAGTTGTTATACTAAAATTGGATTGAAATTGGATCAGTAATTTCCGTGACATACGGATAAAGGAACATGCCGCAATACAATACCATCCCCAACCCTAACCCTACCCTTCTAGCGAGATTTATGTTGCAGTATAATGGAGCAATCCAGTTTTAGCTATGCCCCACCCATCTCTAGCTAAGCTCCTCCCACCCTTCAACCGTGTTGGGATCAATCGATTCCTGAACTCCCTGACTATCAATTTTCGGAAACACCAGACCTGAAACTGACTATTTTGAAACTAATTTGACTGGATGTTGTTGTTGCCAATGACAGTAACATCACCCAGCCAAATTAGTTTCAAAATATTTAACAGCAAGTTTATTAAATAGTAAAGCCATACAATTCGTACAACAACGCTTTAGTCAGTCACCAATTTTGCGATCGTGACGAACTTGATTGATTATTGATTATGACGTCATCTTCAACGTCAAATAGTTGATCATGACGTCATATAATGGATGGATAAACTGGAGTCCATTCATAATAAATTATCTACGCCGATGCTTTTGTTGGATTGCAAGGACGCGTATCATGTGTATCCCGTGTTTTGACCTCGACGCTGATAACACGTGTTGCTGGGCCAATACTGTGTCGTGCTTGCCCAGCACCGGCCCTGTAATCAGCGGAATCAGGGATCAAGTTTTCAAAAAGGACAACTATACTAGAGCTATTTTTCTCATATAACTCCAAGCTAAGTACTACCGACTTTGCACCCCCGTTTGAATCAATCTTAAGACTTTTGACACCGAATTCTCAGAATCTCAATTTAAAGGGAACGCTATCTGTGATATATGTGAAAGTAGTTTGACCTGAAGCTGAATGGCATTACAATCTCCTAGTTATATTGGGTTGGAAATATTTTTAAAAATCTTTCTTAAATTGCAAATTTACCAGTGGTATATGAAGCAAGCGGATTACCGTTAGGACTTTACCGCTTTGGTGTCTGACCCACGTTGATACTTGAGTGACACATCGGGTCCATCCATTGCCAATAGCCATATATGAATCCAATTTTAGCTATGCCCTACCCATGTCTAACTAAGCTCCGCCAACGCTTTTCCCGCGCTGCTATCGATCGAGCGCCGAACTCCCTGAATCTCAATTTCCAGAAAAGGATTCAGGTAAACTTTTGGATATTTTGAAACTAATTTTACTGGACACTGTAGCTACCTATTTCAACTACCGCGTCCAATCAAATTAGTTTCAAAGTATTCAACATAAAGTTTAGTAAATAGTAAAGACATACCATTCGTACAGCTGACATACTTTTAAAAGTTCCTAACGGATTTAGCTACGCCATTCATTACGTAGTTGTTTGTGACGTCAACCATCAGGTGAAGTAATTGATTATCACGTTATGTTTGATTGACAGATTTGAATCCTGTATTACAAATCCGGAAATGTAATTTTGAATATTAGTATGTTTGGTTTTTATAACATCGTAAAGATTAATTTCCGACATCTAACGGGTCTCACGCATAAAAATTAAATTTGCTTTTCCGTACACCAGGGTTAACAAAAATCTATAGGCTAGTTCACTGAATAAATGGTCGCTATAGTGCAGGTTAATTGGTACCTATCCTGCTCTCGTGACATAGGTGATTGCCAATGATTGGTAGACTATAATCGGATCTTGTGCCGCGATCGAAGGCGACCGTAAACAAGTCTAATCCAAATGTGCTCTCAAAATCGATCAATTCACATTTCCAGAGTATGGATCTATCATCTGACGTCATATAACGTCATAATCAGCTAAGCGGTGTGTAGGATGACCTCATAATTATTACGTCATAAATGATTATATATGGCCTATCTTTAACTCTTAGTGGTCCCACCCGTTGCACGAATTGTATCTCTCTACTATTTAATAAACATGATGTTGAATATTTTGAAACAAATTTGACTGGACGCTGTTGCTGCCATAGGCAATACACAGCGCCCAGTCAAATATATTTCAAAATATTCAACAGCTTTCCTGTGTAGTTTTCTGGAAATTGTTAGTCAGCGAGTTCAGAGATCGATCTATCCCAACGCGAGCGAGGTATGGGTGGAGCTTAGCTAGAGATGGGCGGGGCATAGCTAAGAATGGAAAGGTCCATTGTCGTATCACGGTTACCTAAACATGCCTGAGAAACGCCCTGTCGCTCCACAGCCCACGATGGCGTCTCACAAACCCTTTCAACACTAAGTCCAAATAATCTTCTAATACTTCTAAAGAGTCGCACGCAGGTAGCACTACCTGAACACATCCAGTCCTGTTTCGTCATACGTGTTCAACAGCGTATTAATTTAATAGATGTGTCCACTTTTACCTGGGCCCCCACCTATTTATAACTAAGCTCCGCTCACCTTTTACACCTGAATTCACAGAATCTAATGGCTTTCCAGTTTATCCATCCATCATGTTACGTCATATGACGTCATAATCAACTACGTGACGTGTATGATGACGTCATAATCAATTACAGCATGGATAACTCGATTTAATTCGTCTTAAACGGTTAATAGTCCGACACATTGTACGAATTGTATCTCTTTCCTATTTAATAAACAGTATGTCGAATATGTTGAAACTAATTTGACCGGGCGTCGTTGCTGCGATAGGCAACAACAGTGCCCAGTCAAATTAATTTAAAAATATTCAACTGCTTACCTGTATACTTTTCTGGAAATTGATTGTCAAGGAGTTCAGGGATCGATCGGTCCCAACACGGGGTGTGGGTGGAGCTGAGCCAGAGATGGACGGGACATAACTTAAACAGGAAAGGTCCATTTTCAAGGTAAATATACAGGTAAGCCGTTGACTAGTTTCAAACTAATTTGCCTGGGAGATATTGCTGCCTATGACAATAAATAAACAATTAAAAATTATTCAACAGAATGTTTATTAAATTCTAAATTCATCACAAAGACATATAATTCGCAGAGTTTAGTGACAGTCGGGCGGACTTTGCGATTTTCGTATGGAAGCTGCGTCATTTTGATAATACGTCAGCTAATATGCGCGGTATTCGATTATGACTTCACAATCCTGTTCGATCGTTTTATGTATTTGGTCTTTCGGTTATGACCACGCCGCGAAATGGTTCCCGATAACGCAGGTTGCTGGGCTGGTATGGGGACAATACTCGGCCAATATGGCCGGGTATTGGCCCAGTACTGGCCCGCTAACCTGTAGTTTCAGTGTTAGCCAAAGACCACGACGTTGCCTATCTAAAAAGAGTTTCTTCCTATAGAAAGGAACCTAAAGAAAGAAACGCGGAAACTATAAAATACGAACTGGTGCTAACTTCAGATGGAAATAGAACGACTACGTCCAGCACAATGACAAAGACGAATAGGAATAATTTGCCTCGAGTATCTAAGCATCATTTACGTGATTATAATGGGCGCAGACAGTTTGCCTGAGTTTGAATCAGATAGTGACGTCAGCCGGGCATTTATTCTACATATTCTTTTATTTGAAACACTTAGAATGCAGCAATGACATTCGGGCAAACAAGATGTTTTCAAAATATGCTTCTTGATTCCTAGTCCGCGTTCTCTGACTCTGCCGTATTGTAAGGCGCATGCCTAAGGCCACTACGTCACTCATACTGGTTGGACGACCTCTAGTCATTATGTGTGGCGATCGGCCTGGGGGCATGATTTCTAAAAGAAAAAACCCAACAAACCAACACCATTAGAACATCTATCCCATTACGGATATTAGTAACCAATGCGGTTCATGACCCGTTATTCAGAATTGTGGTTATTCAGAATTGTCGAGACAGTAAATGTTATTGGCGTTGATTTAATGATTTGATCATAGGTTAGATGCGTTTACGGATAAAGCGAACGTGTGTACTAGAGTTTAACAAAAACAACAACACACATTAGTGGGCTATTAACTACTATAAACATTATAATCAAATGCAGTGAAACTGGACAGGTCCCCGGCTGGGTAACTGTATTGTGTCTGGAGACACGGGCTCTGGGAACCGTCAATCTCTTAAGAGTTAGGTTTCGGACTCCAACAGTTACCGCGTGTCCGCTGTTCGAATCAGCAGTCAGTTGCTGTCGCCCGCCTACTGTGAAAATCATCAGAGGGCGAAGGACCATTCCCTCGCCACTGCTAACGAACACGGTGCAACACGTATCGACCGATGGATAAGCTAAGCTGAGTACGGGCTGGCCGTACTGTATTCGCTCCAAGCATGCCCCCCTGAGTAAGATAGTACGCGTATATAAGCCCTATGAGAGTCTGTTAGAATGCGTGGAGCGCATGTGCGCGTCAGAGCTTCCCTGACAACGCGTGTCTGAATTGGGAGAGAGTGTATGCCTATAATGTACCGAGTTGGTACGTGTGATTTTCTTAAATCATACTATTCGCGTTGTGCTAGGTAGCGATTAGGACCGGAATAAAATGAGGATTACAGAACTTTTTACCATTTTAAAATCGGACCACAAATGGCCGAGTTATCGTTAGAACTCCCGTTGAATTATTTTCAAAATATTTCTCTTGACGTCGTAATCGCTTGTATGCATTTAGTAAATGGGGAATGTGATGTCCACGTGATAGCTACGTGACCACTTCTGGCCATACGCTGATTGGCTACTGCTTGCCCACTAATTGTCTGAAGCGACTGCCTCTGACGTCACGAGTAGTATAAAAGCGACGAAAAATCGAAGATCGAGAGCATCATCGGCGTGGAAGCCGACCCGTCAGCAAGACTACTGGACCAACGCAGTGTTAGACGCGGGAGAACTGCTAAACGACTGCGGTGCCAAGATAGCAGTGGT
Source organism: Chaetoderma sp. LZ-2023a (assembly GCA_034401795.1). NCBI lineage: Eukaryota > Metazoa > Mollusca > Caudofoveata > Chaetodermatida > Chaetodermatidae > Chaetoderma > Chaetoderma sp. LZ-2023a. The sequence continues at coordinate 168,173,042 of CM067359.1, forward strand.
GCCATTCGGAATTGAGATCTTCTGCGCCGGTGGGCAGTCTTGGACATCCGCAATACATCAATTTTGGAAGCTCCCGGATGGCCATCTGGGGGCAATAATTAAATTAATATAATAACTCTCTTTACGGAACTATCCCCTGAGAAATCTTCCACAGAGAGGCCTGACTGGCCCAATGTGATTCTATGGAATGTAGAGCTGATGGTAATTCTTCGTGGATGACTCGCCGTATCTGCCGGACGGAAACTTTATAACCACCTTTTTAATCTTGTATTCGTTGTATGACTATCTAATGGACTTCTTATGTTTCATTTTGCTTCACTGTCCTGAGAATGTGCTGCATCAATAACCTGTCTGCGGAAACCTGCTTGTGGAGACCAGCCTGCGGAAACCTGCTTATGGAAACCTGCACGCAGAAATCTTCCCTGCATCAAAGACCGTACCATCTCGCGCTATTTACATGTTGACGCATCAATTTCAGTGACTCTTGAACTTACTATGACCAATAGGTACTCAAGTAACTATGCTATTGAACATTTCCGTGTTTGGTACTGATGACAAATAGGTACCTTACCGGTCCTAGGAACCCATTATTAAATTTTCTGTTTCTTACTGTAGATATTATCTTTATTTACTGTTGGTGCTTCAACTAACAGCACCGTAAGGTCCAGTGACCTGTGGTATATAGTGTTCTCACCATATTAGCTAGTTGTGTATATGGCAAGTAGCCATTCTAGTTGTTTATTTATAAAAGCTCTCGAACGCAGTATGCTAGGTCATACTATACAGCAACATTATATATCCGCATCACTATTCCCCCAGCAGCAATTTTACACTGAGGTCGATGTTCATGCTCTAATTGTTTGAGCCTAACATGGTATCGACTAAACCTGGCTATTCAGCTCAATAGGATAGGTTTAAAGTGATTAGGGACAATTTCTCCGCAAGAGACGCATAGTGTACGTCTCTTTTCCGGCTGTTGTGGCAATGTAGCCCCACGCACCGGCAAGGTTGTGTAAAATTGGCCAGTGACCCTTATTTATATTGAGTTATTGTCTCTTTCTGCGATCCACCAGCCGCAAGGCTTATTAATTGTTTGGATTCCCATCGACACGTTAGCAGGATCCGACCCCCCCCCCCTCCACCCCCCCCCCCCCCCCCCCCCCGTATCCTTGGATGCTAGTAAGTTAGGACCTCCGCCAATGTAGGAAGCACTGCGAAATAATATTATGTAATTATGTTGTAATACTGGCCTGCAGTGCATCTCTGGGAATTCTGGAAAGTAACCCTAACGACAAGTCAAATGATAGCTCAATAGTACACATTGACGGATGAGATGTGGATCTCCATCCATTTCGTTGTAGTGTCTGGGTGAGGTCATAGAACCCACAGGAAGGACGCTAGCGGTGGATATCAATTTCTCCATCCCCATCATAAACGACATGCCAATTTCTAAAAATCGCTAATGTGAACAGAAACCTCACCCAAGTTCGCAGATGAGGAGTTCGACAGGCTTCCTGATGCTATTTTCCAGGAAGACATACTCCCAGGATTTGTGAAGGTCCCATATGCGATTCAGAACTATCTGCGGGGATGGGAACTTCATGGACATTGGTAAAAAGATCCAACAGCTTTCCTAGATGAAACCCTGGACAAGATCGAGAAGAAGTTGGTGGAAGAGGTCCTCGACTGAAGGTGGTGAAGTTCTGCCTTGCTCTCAAGATCACCCTCCACAAGTAGAGGAATGATGGGAGGGTAGTCACTACAGATCCTCTGTTCTGGTCTAAGCAGCATGCCATCCTGAAGGCCAGCAATATTAGCGAGGCAAGAGCCAAGGTGCTGCAAAGCCTTGAGAACGGGTCTGGCTGGGCAATCAACTAGGTTGATGCATTGTACCACAACATCGCCAGATATCAAACCTAAATCGACCTCCCTGCTTCGATTAAACGAAAATGTGCTGTGGTTAATGTCCAGAACAAAGGTGACCACTGCCTTCGCTGGTCTCTCTTGGCTGCTGCTTATCCTGCAGACAGTAATGCCCAGCAGACATCGAAGTATTTAGGGCACTGGGACACTGTTGACTTTATCAGAGTGTATTCTCAACTCCCCTTACTCAGCTGAAACGTGCTGAGCAGCATAATCGCCTGCCATCAATGTCTTTGGGCATGACAAGGAGTCTACCGGCTGCAGCTGAGTGACGCTGATCCAGACATTCAAAAGACACATCTGCTGCTTATTGACAAGGGTGGTAAGCAACACTATACCTGGCTCTAGGACCCGAAGCGTCTGCTCTATGATCAGAGTCAGTATAAAGGGAGAAAGCAGTTCTGAGGGCGGTGTCTCCACTGTTATTCTTGTGAAGACCTTCTCATCAAGCACAAACCGGAGTGCTGCAGTATCAGTGACAGGTCAATGCGCATAAGAATGCCTACAGAGGACAGGAAAATGCTACGATTCACCAACCTCCACAAGCAGCTCAAGGTGCCATTCATCAGTTATGCCAGCTTTGAAGCCCCAACAACTAAGATTGAGGGGCCATAGTCGAATTCGGATCAGAGTAGCATGTATCTGGACGCCAACAATCTCTATGTCTGGGCAATGAGCCAACATCTACCGAGGGGGTGGGGTTGAGTGGGTGGAGGCTGAGCACGCAGCCGAGACGATTACACAACATACCGATGATGATGAAAAGGGCTACATCCTAGAGGTTGATCTCATGTACCCACAAGAGCTGCATGGCATGCACAATGCCTACGCGCTGGTGCCTGAATGGATGTCAGTGAAGGAGAAGTAACTCTCAGAGTGTCAGTGTGCATTGGGCGAGTCGATAGCAGAGATTGTAGCAGAAAAACTGGTGCATAATCTGAGAGACAAAGAGTGCTATGTCCCACATGACCGCAACCTCAAGATCTACCTTAGCCTGGGTATGAGGTTGATGAAGGTGCACAGGGTTCTATGCTTCAATCAATCACCGGGGATGGAGCCCTACGTCAGACTCAACACAGCGCTCTGTAAGAAGGCCACAAGTTCGTTCGAGCAGGATCTCTACAAGCTGATGAACAATGCCATCTTTGGCACGACCATGGAGAACCTGCGCAAACATGTAGATGTCAAACTGTACCAGTCTTCCGAGGAGGGCAGGCTGAGGCGGTTCATAGCCAAGACCAACTTCTCCCGGTCGAATGTATTCGATGATGGTTTAGCTTCTCTCCACATGTACACGAGGAGCCTGCTGCTGAACCGCCCTGTCTATGTGAGAATGTCCGTCCTGGACCTCTCGAAACACCGCATGTATGACGTCTATTACAACCGGCTGAAGCAACATTATGGTGCCCACTTTGATATCCTGTACACAGACACCGACATCCTCCTATTGGAGGTTCAGACAGAGGACATCGACACCGACATGACTGTGAGGAGTGACCTCTGTGACATGGGCGACTACCCAGTAACACATCCACTACACAGTACTGCCAACAAGAAGTTCCTGGGATAAGATAAAGTATGCATGTGTGGGTGTGTCAATCCAGGAGTTTGTTGGCCTGCACCTAAAGATGTACTCAACCAAGCAGTCGGATGAGCAGGATGTCAAGAAGGCAAAGCGTGTGTGCAGGGCTGTGGTTAGACAGATTCGCCATGAGCAGAGCAAGGAATGCCTCTTCGAGTGAAAGGTCTTCCACCATGGTATGAACATGCTGCAAAGTGAGGGTCACCACCTCTACGGGGTCCGCCAGATCAAAACAAGCCTCAGCCCCTCAGACACAGAGCAATGGATTGATCCCGATGATATTCACACCCTGGCTTATGGTCATAAGTATGACATCACACCAATGGATGCTTTCATCGAAGATCTGCTGGTGCAGGGTAAAATATGAGCATCATGTGACATAGCCTACCATGGTTCAACTGACAGTCAGGTCTTATGATCTGGAGGATGTCTACTCGACGTAAGCACTCCAGGTGGTGGTAGCTGGGTGCCTGTTGGGGCCAGCTGAAGGTCTTCTCATACAAACGGTCACCTAGGACTGCTCCCTGAGCATGCCAGGTAGTACAGCGTGCGTATCGACCAGTTGTGATCAGTCGCCCGCCTATGTCCGCCCTCCAACTCGCCAGGCTCATACAAATATCAAACCAGGGCATTGGATGGAAGTCTGGCCTCCGAGCAGGATTGACATCGAGGTTGGGTCACAGAGGATCGCTGAATGGCCTGGACTGGCTTCTGTCCTATCAGCCTAGTAACCTCAGCACTGGATCTCTCCACCACAATCGGCAAGCCTCTCACCCATACCCTGGAATGATCGTCCACTGCAGTCATCTTCTGAGCATAATGATGTGCGAACAGTCTCTCTGCCAGTGTCGGGTTCCACGGCTCGATGATAGCCTTGGCACGGTGATGTCCCACCTCGCCTCGCCTAATCACCACACCATGTCCTCGCATGAGGGATGCAGTCTCACCTCTAAACTCCTTACTCTTATCCACTTGCAGTAACTCTGGCCACTGGAGGGGAGTATGCGGGTCCTCATAGATACTTTGGAACCCGGCAGTCACCTGGCCTGTGGACTTATCCATGAGTGGCACTGCCGCCTTGCACCTGCTGGCTACATCGGCGATGGTGAGGGCGTACTTGTATGTCTTGCTGCCTAACCGATCATGCGGAAGAAACAGCACATCTGCTGGTGAATTCTGTTCAGGACAGGTTCATCGAAGTGTGCATGCCGAATATGGGGTGGACGGGGTCTGCATATCTGCCACATCGCCTGCCTGGTGTGTCACTGGTTCACAAGCTGCAAGGTGAATATGTGCTCCTTGTGATGTGCAACCTCAAGTAGCTGATGAGGTTCATGGTAATAGCCACCAGGTTGGTAGCACAGGGCCTCAAGAGAGGCTGTCTGGACGCCTGCACCATTTGGCTTCATCACTGACGTTGACAACTGTCCTCTCCTGTACAGCTCGGGCAAATTCTAGACATACAAACAGATGACCGTCACCCATCCGTCCATCGCTGAACACCTCTTCGATTAACTGTGAACACCGTGATCTGATTTCTGTGGCACTAGTGCACTCAAAGAAAGGAGGCTTATCAACAAAGGCTTGCCAGTTAAGGGACTTGAGGAGGCAATTCAAAGAAGCCATCCTATATAGACGTTTTAAATGTTCAGCAGCCCAGATGGCTGCAAGGGCTATCGCAACATATGGGAACCATGGACAAGCAATGCCAAAGAATGTGCCTACCCTGAAGCGATGGCTGAAATAGCCTCAGAGATCTTCTCAAACCCTGATAGGGCATTGTTGGTGATCTTGCGGACTGTCTCGCCAGTCTTCACCGTGAACAGAGCAATCAGAGCCCCAATTTCCACTAGGTACGATAAATCCCCTTGGCTCAGTGGATTAGTCGGTGGGATTCTGGCTCTACATCATCATCATCATAGTCGGCAGCCTCATCGTAGTCGTTATTACAGTCCTCCTCCTCGTCATAGACCTCGACATCGTCATAGTCCTCGTCGACTGGATCCTTGAAAGCTTCCGGTTCATACATTGTCAGAACTATATGGTGAGTTTAAAGCACTTGTATAGACATGGCATTGACAATCTTGAATGCAGGCGTGTTTGTCTTGGTGAACTGGGGTCTCAGCTTCGCTGACCATAAGCCGGCGGAGATACAGAGAAAACGTCATAAACAGGTGATGGAGAAGCTGTCTAAGGAGAAGTTTGAATACCACAAGGCATTCGAGAATGTGCACCAAAGGGAGGCACGCCAATGGCAACAAAGGGCTCAAGCCATCCGGAACATCAAAGCGGAGTCTCAATGAATACTACGAGGCTGTAAAGCTCTTTGAGCCAACACTCGACTATGAGGCATTAGGAGGTCAGAAGACGGCGGAGGCCATAATAGTAGTAGCTGCTGTAGGAGCTGTGGTAGCTGGGGCAGCTGCTGGGGTTATGCTCTACACGCGTAAAAGCTGAATACCTCCATTTTGCAAGAAGAGGGCCTTGCTATATTCAAAGTACAGCACTGTTACTCTGACCGGGCGAGTGCCCCTTGCTCTCTGAGCAGGCTCCCAACATCAAAGCTGAGCTGTTTGCCATGGTTAGGTGGGATGTCCCTTCCTCCGAGGTAGCACTGACCATCGAGTGCCAAATCGAGATCCTCGTGGCCACTGATTAGGTGGAGTAGGGCATAAGACTTCGTCTCCTGACAGCAATCATCGAGATCACACACCTCACAGAGAACGTTGGTCCCAGCCACCACATGTTTGAAGTCTTCTAGCTCCTCCACCTCCTGCACCACCCCTCCTTTCTGAACCAAGACTGCTATAGCATGAAGTTCCTCGACCCCGAAAAAGCATCCCGCCGTTACTACTGTCGGCTCAGCTACCAGGCTAATGCTTTCACTTTAGCTTCCTGGCGGGATCCAGATTGTAGCTGAAGTTTTCTGCTTTCTTCAATGAAGCCTTGAAGTGTGACAGCTCAACTGTCTTCCTGTTGCTGAAGATGAATTGGTATCGTTTAGCCATCCTCTGTACTCCAGTGATAAAGTTCCGTTTGGTCTCCTTGAGGGTCAGGCTGTCATATATGGTCTCCAGCAGGGCACGCCCACACGTCGTGCTGAAGTACAGCAACCGAGCATTGTGGTGGATATTTGGCGAGATCTCACGGGTGTACTTCTGAAAGAGGATGAAGACAGTTATCTTGGTGTGACCGATGCACCTGGTGATGTCGCAGTGGTCACTCCATTTCATCAGTGGAGATGGTGTAGAACTCTTGACTCAACTAAACGATGTCTCCAAGGAGCGTCTGTGTCATAACATAGATGGTAACAAGACCGTGTTCCGCTATAACCTCCCGAAGAAGAAGTTCATCCTCCACCCCCTGATAGAACAGTCAGCAGACAAGGTTGAAGATGTTAACAACTTGGGCACTGATCTCACCTTTCATGTCTTAGAGCCGACTGTGATAGGATGTTGGTTATACTACTGCTTATATCTGTTGTGGTTGCTTCACAGACAGCCATGCTATTAGATGCCAAGTGGGCCTACTTCCGAGATGAGCCTAGGTACAATTACTTCCGTGACCATTTACGGAAAAAATATCTACGACCGATTTCATCCACGTGAGAAAATTGAGTCTGGCTGCCACTTCTATGGTGTAGAAAGGGCTGGACGTGGTTGTCTGCAGCAGAGGCGGCACAAGATCCTCGGTGTCACCTGTGAACATGCCATAGTCTGCCATGGTGCAGACGGTAGGCACTTTAGCTTTCTGCCAAGTGAGCTTTGCCAAGTCAGCTGGAAGAGCCTTTCAGTAATCCCTTCATGCCGATGTGACACCGGTCATGACTACGTTTTTGTCTGATTTAGACTAGATCCCACACCTCTCCCTCGATATGTGCCTGTTTGTTGGCTACCCAGCAATGGATCACGATCAATATAACCCAGTTTTCCTCACAGAGGTCTGCCTTTGGGTGTTCATGCTCTTCTTGGGCTTTTAAATCGTTGTTAGTTTTGTGGCACCAGGTGGCTGCCTGATAGTATTGCCTGCCCTGGTATTCAAAGGCCAGCCCGAACTCTTCACAGTAGCCATCAAGTTCCAAGCCATGTAGCCAGTGAGGTCGACGCTTAAGAAACTCAGCATACAGCAATGACTGAAGGATGGGACGACACTCTGCTTCGTCCTTGAATGGGCAATGTGGACACCAAGTCCCCCGACTGATATGATCCAGGCTAGCCCTCCATGTATGTCCCCTGGTACATCGCCAGCTGAGAGCTGATTTGTTGTTCGTATATGTGTCTGAGGTGCAAACACCACCACGTTTCACTGAAACCTGTCTTGCCTCGTCAGTGGTTCGCTTAGTATCCGTTGATAAACATTCTGGACACCAAGTCCCACGACTGACATGATCCAGGATAGCACTCCATGTATGCCCTCTACCATATCTCCAGCTGAGATGTGTTTTGCAGTTCGTGTATTTGTCTTTGGTGCAGATCTCACCACGGTTCGCTGCAACCTGTCTTGCCTCTTCAATGGTTTTCTTAACACCCATTTTGTGGCATGACGTCTCTGTGGCTACGAGCCTCTAAATAGCACGTATGGGCTATAGTGTGATAATGATCTCTATTGATAAAAGGCATTACCGCTTTCAACTACACAGACAAGGCATGACATAAATATATTCTTTAAGTTGTAAGAAATATTTTGTTAAATATTTTGAAATTAATTTGATTCAAAACACTTGCTAGTTAGGACAGCAACAGCTTCCAGTCAATTTAATTTCAAAATATGCAGCCGTCATATAAATTAACTCATTTAACCCTACAACCCTAATGCCTCATTTTAAAACTTACTTAATTCAATGCAGTTATTGGATTAGGTAACATCAGCAAGGTATATGCAGATTTTATAAAATATTCAGCAGAATATTGGTAAATCGTGATGAGATGTATATTGTAGGTCATGTTTAGCTTGTAGGGTTGAAATAGTTAGCCCCTAGACCACTGATCATTTCAAATTCCTAAATTCTCTGTTATTTCATATGTAAGCCAGCCATTCAGAAGTAAATGGATAAACACTAGTATTCCACAGTCATAGCAAACAAATTCACTTAGCTATGTTTACAATATTTGATCCTGTATGAGGCAGATGATAATTGTTTTATACTATTACTATATCTATCACATCACAACATTTATAATCAATTTCTATTACTATTACTATTACATGGTAATTGCTGTAATATACTATTACAATTACTATTTCATATTACTATTACCCCATCCCTGACAATGATGTAAACTCCTAGCCTTATATTTGTTGTCCCAGAATAGGGCGAAGTCCAAAGCTCTCTGTGCTGGTGTCTCTTCGGGCATCCTTAGCGCATGGCCAAACTGGGTTACTTTTACAGACAGCGGCGACGTATAACTCACCTTATATAATGCATCTTTGGAAATTAAGCTATCTGGCCATCGGTGTCCAGTGATGGTGCATAGGTCTTTGCGGTGGCAGGCATCGAGTTTGTCTAGAACTGCCGTTGGAGTTGACCAGCTGTTACAGTTATACAGCATCAAGGACACGTAGGTTGCATTGTATAAACGTAGTCTTTTTATCAAGGGAATATTTGATCTACGAATCCATAGCTTCCAGAAGGACTGGTGGAAAGCTATGTTCCCCATGATGCAGCGTGCAGCAATGCCCGCAGTGCTAAAAAGCAGTGAGGCCAGGATTGTACTTTTCCTCAATATTTCGCCGGCCCGAAGTGGGTCGTAATTTTCTTTAGATTCATGCTTTGTAGATATGTATATGTGCGTGAGCTACGTTTTCGGCTATGTATTGCAGCATAGCTTCAGTTATGGCGTCATTCAAATACTGACGACATGGCTGACACCTGCTATCTACTATTTGCACTATCACAGCTTATTCGCAACGAAGCTCCCAGGACAGGGCCTGGCACTCAGAGTGATGTCTCTTACAGTCCCCATGGCACATACAACACCCTCCGAAAGATGTGTCATTTGAATGGCGTATGAAGAGGTGCAGGTTTTTACACCTCAATCAGTTGGCTATATCACTACACTGCGTGTGTCAACAATTTGGAGTATACCTCACCTGCGTGTAAATATTTACAAGCTTCGGTAGTAAATAGCTAAAGGGGTTTTAGAAAACTTGCATTTTTACTCGATAACCAGACTTTAGTGTTGGTGCTCCTGGAGAAATATTCGTACGAAAAGAACATCGTATGTCTGAGCCCGGGTTTGAACCCGGTTCTTTAGATTGAAATTCCAATTTTACGCGGCTCAGCGCCTTAACCGGGAATACACCAATGCATCATTGCACAACGTGTTATAGTTGCGGACCTGAAAATGGCCAAAGAAGAAGGACTGAGTGTATCCATATGATTCACTACAACAGAATGCGTCGTCGTCGTCGTCGTCGTCGTCGTCGTCGTCGTCGTCGTCGTCTCCTCCTCCTCCTCCTCCTCATCGTCGTCGTTGTCGCTGGTATCATCATCATCAATGTCACCATCATCATCATCATCATTATCATCATCATTATCATCATCATCATCATCATCATCATTATTATCATCATCATCTGATATTTAATATTATTGCTAATAGATTTAAGAGAAGCCTGGCCCCAACAAACTGAATGATTTGATAAAAGATGGTTGTCGATGTTTTTAGGAAAACGATCGCCTGGTTATCTCATAGGCTACACTGACAATGTAGTTCACGTGTTTCACTATATAGTATAACCATGTATGTCGGTGTAGGGTGACTAAAAATTAGCACTATTGGAGAAAGGAAAATTTGACCTTTTTCAGACTGGTCACTGTTATCAATGCCGGTATCTTCGCAATCGTACTCACGGTAGACTACGGGTTCGACTAGCTGATGTAGTCGTTGCTTTGACATCCGATACGTAGATTAAATTTAGCCCTTTAATGATTAAATTTGCCCTGTAGGCGGGGCTTAGAATACACCTTCCGTATCCTCTGCGTGCAGTAAGAGGCGACTAAAGGAAGTAAGGGTGAGGCAACCCTGACAGAAACCTCGAGTGCTGAAGACGGAGGTTCCAGGCCGCACGGCACACTCTAATAAACCATGGATCCACGCACTTAACGCTTATGATCATGTCGATAGTCACTTACAGGACTGGCGGTATGATCAGCGAACGAAAAGAAGAAGAAGATGATTAAATTTGGTCTAGAACATTACAATATTTCCTTATTAAATGTCCATTGACAGGCTAAGAGAAAACTATTTTTGAAAGCTTATCACTGGAATGACTGCCTCGGTCACCGAGCTTGACAATCCAGTGGTACAATTTCAGAAATAGTTTTCTCTTGACATACAAATAGACATTCCTCAAACCAGTGTGTTTCTCAATAGCATAGACCATGATTTCTGAGCGTGTTTTGTGTCTATAAAAATCAGAAATCCTCTACTATTTGTTTATCACGTTATTTACGTAATCCTGTGTGGGTACCCTCTCGGAAAATGACGATATTAACCGTTTACTCGCCACATTTGATCCATAAAATAATTTGATTATTGAACATGCACGTGGACGTGCAGGCAGGAGACAATTTTGTTCAAATCCAATAATGAAATGAGTGACCTATTCTGTTGGCCTGCAAATGGACAGCACTCAAGACCAATATAGAGCCCGGGTTGACTTCATTGTGAAAGGGTTAAAATGCCATAAATGTACCACCACACTCTCAAGAATAGAGTATCTTGACGGATTCGGATCCATTAGCCATGGACTAATTCTGGAGTAGCTTTACATTTGATAGAATTGTTTCAGTGTTTATTTTAAAAATAACATATTCGATCTCAGTAAGCCAGAATGATCGCTTTTAGTATGATATATCTAACGGCAAGTACAATGTCCATAAATGAAAGGCAAGATCAACCCTGTCTATAACGAACACATAATTTTGTGCCCAAAAGATAGTGGTTATTTAAGACGGGTGATTGCAAGCCATCAGCCGTCTAATAGAACCACCATAATTTGGCCCCAAACGCTATCCACCATATTCAAAGAGCTGTATTAACTGACCACCTATCAATAGTGACGACTTTGTGATGACCCATACAGTGCCCATTGGGGGCAGGTTTACTTTATTAGTAACTCTCTGTTTGCATAAGGGATATGCATTGATTCATAATACCCACGCTACTGAAAAGAAACAGTGTCCTGTCATTGGAAAAAATTGCTCTGGAATGCTAAGATAAAAATCGTTATCAGTAATTGATATCATCTTACAAAGCTTTTAGAGAAAATCTACTGAACAGAGGGCTTTTCAGTTTTCTTTGACAGAGATACAAATAGCATTTTCTTAAAGCATACCTTAAAGCCGTTGAGTGAGCTTGTGTGAGCTTTTACATCCTTGTATGCATAAGTAGGCACTCTAGAGTCAGTACTTACGTGGGGCTGCCACGGGTCTAGTGCACATAAAGTGTGGTGAAGCGTCGTTTGACTGTTAGTCGATTTTCTGTTTGTCTGTTTATGTTGTAGCGCGGATCGATCAGGCGGGTACTGGCCGTCCCAGCCGAGCTGGGTACGAGCCGCCCGTCCTGGATTCGTTCCCTAAAGCGCACCCCTGGGTAGAGCAGTAAGTGTGTATAAGCTTATACGAGAGGTATTTCGTCGTGAAGTTAGTTAGAACGAACGACTAAGTTAGTTAGAACGCGTGGTGCCCATACGTGCACTCTGACGCTTCCTTGAAGACACGTGTGTCGAGATTCAGAGTGAGCGTGTACGTATAGTGTACCGAGATGGCACTCGTAAATACTTATAATTCATGTATTTTCGTCGAACCAGAATCAGAATTTGACGGTCTAGAAATGGCCGAGTTATCATCGAAGCTCCCAGTTAAAATATACTTTAGAATATTGCTATAACGTTGTAATCGCGTATACATATATATATATTATATATATATATATATATATATATATATATATATATATATATATATATATATATATATATATATATATATATATATATATATATATATATATATATATATATATATATATATATATATATATATATATATGGCTTGGTGGATATATGGTGATTTGTATACACGTGACCTGCTACGCCACTTCACATATCTATACATAATTAAATACATAGTTATTTGTGTATACGTCATAGTATTCTAGTACGCTTATTGGCTGGTACATCGGCCGCTAATTGGCCCAGGCAGCCAGTTCTGACGTCCCAGCAAGTATAAAAGGGGATGAAATTCGAGAATCAGGGGCATCATCGGCGTGGAGGCCGAGAGTCGAGAGCTGGCTGGAGGTGTGGATTAGACGAGTGGACCGGAATACCTGCGGATCAAAAAGATAGAGAACATCCCCCACGGTTCCTTACGGCTCTGACATCACCCACACGTAAAAGCAGAACTTCTCGACTAACTTGCATATAGAATCGTGGATGCTCCAGAATGGCCATCTGGGAGCAATAATAACCTAAAAGTTAGGGTTCCCATTTCCGAACACCTATAAGAGGAACTTTTGCGGGAGGGTCCTTGTGGCCCGATATGTACATTCTATATAATGTAGAGCAGCGATGTTTCTTAGTGGATGACTCGCCGGATCTGCCAAGCACGCAAAAGTGGACTTCAACCACCGCACTGCATGTCGTGTGATATACCTTTATAACATTTTGACCGCAGTCGAGTAGACTTTGCCCTGTGTGCTGCAAGGGCTATGTGACGCACCCCGCGCCGTGTGCTTCAATATGTACATACATTAATTACATTATATAAGTAACCCTCTCTGTTAATGGGTTATTCTTAACTTTTATACTTCCGTCGCCGGACGGAGAACTTTCTCACTACCGTATACATTATGATTTAGTTATAGAGATGATCTAGTAGACATTATCTCATTGCTCTGATTTACTGTTATGAGTTTGTACCGTATCTACCCCTGTGTCAGCATGCATAGACCCTTCTATGGACACCAGCTGTGGAGATCTGCATGCAGATACCTTCCACCCTCAGAGAATGTGTCAACACGCGCTACGAATATGTTAGCGCCTCAATTACAGTAACATAATAGCCTGTTCCGTCCAAGTAACTACTGGGTACTCAAGTAGCTATACATGTTCTATATCTAATAATTACTTATTTCCATATAGGGTACCAACGACTAATATGTACTGCCTCGGTCTTAGGACCGTAGTTATAATTTCTTTATTACTGTTTATATTATCCTTATTTACTGTGGGTGCTTTAACTAACCGCACCGTTTAGGTTATTGACATACCTTACACAAACTACCTCACTTAATCATTATATAGATTGTGATATTGTTTCATTGCCTTGGATAGTTATGTATGTGGCAGTTAGCCATCCAGTTGATATGGTTTTTTATTCGTAAAAATTCTGGACTGCAGTACGCTAGAAGACACTAAACAGCAACGATATACGTATCACTCTACCTGCCATCAACAAATTTGCACTGAGGTCGCTGACCGTGCTCTAATTAATTGAGCCAGGCATGTTACCGACTAATCCTACTATTCAGCTCGATGGGATGGGTTAATGGTGGTTAGGGACAATTTCTTCATTAGGAGACATATAGTGTACGCCTCTTTTCCAGATGTTGCAGTAATCTAGCCCCCCACACCAGCTAGGTTGTGTAAAATTGGCCAAATACTTATAGGGCCTCATATTTATCAAGTTATTGTCTCTTTCCACTATCCATCAAGCCATAAGCCTTCTTAATTGTTTGGATACCCCACCTGCACATTGGACTGATCCGAATCTGGGAAACCATCGGAGGTTTTCGAGTGGTGATGGCCAAAGTGCGGGTTCACATAAATCACCCCCGTATCCTTGGATACCTGATAGTTAGATACTTTGCCAAAGAAGGAAAGCACTGCGAAAACATATAGTTATTATTGTAGGATGATGTTTTATTCCCAGCCCGCAGTGCATATTGGGCATATTGGAATATAAACCTAACGTCAGGGCAAAGATTAGGACCATAGGACTGGTAATGGACAAGACGCGCATTCCACCCAACTCATTGTAGTGTCTGGGCAGGATCTTGGAATCCGCCACGCCCTCAATGCAAGGACACTCATGGTGGATATTCGTCTCTCTACGCCAAAAGTAAGGATATGTCAGTCATTAAATTTGCTTGTGTAAAATGTAGCCATCGTCCAGTGATGTTTTATGTTGGTACGGAGCAGGGTATCTGGATTCTCACCTAGTGCGAATATGTTGCGAAGTAACATGTACACTTGCTATCCATGGAGGTAGATGCTTTCCAAAGCAACCTATGGGGAGTGGGGCATCTGCGCCCATTTGATGGCCATATCTAATGATAGGTGGGAATCGCTGCCACTTGCGGCCAAAACTACTTCCTGTTTCGAGCACCTAAATGGTAGGTCAGGAATAGCAGAAGACCTGCATAAATAAAAGCGGCGCCTACCAATACAGTTTCTTAGAATAACATAAGACAGGGACATGTGAATCCTTTGGGAATCTCTTTCCCCGTCTTCACGTAAACCAGTATGCATCATGTAAATTATATTTTCACTAGGATGGTCTTTTTCCCTAGCATTTTGGTTGAACAAAAGAGTGGCCCTTTTTGCCAGCCCTTTTCCTCTGCTTCGGCGTCTGGGGAATTTTCCTGTGACGGAGGCCCACACGAGGCACTTGCCTCTCACATAAGCAAGATGTCCTGGATGGAGGCCCAGGTGATGCTAATACCTCTCACACCATCGTGAAAACATCTAGGTGAAGGAGGCCTACGCGAGGCACTTCCCTCTCGCAACATCAGGAATCTCTTTATTTGTATAATGAGGGTATAATAGCTTATATTAAGTTAAACAGTGACCTTGCTGTGCGGATGTTTCACTAGCGGGGATACCTCTGTGGAGTTGCGAATCTGTGTGGTACCTCCGGCGACCCCACGTGCAAAGTACATCACCTAGATCTACTTTATGTATTATCATTATATGCTCAATTAATGTCAAACGATTCACCTTGTTTGAATAAATAGACACATCTTTTTATAATTCATTCTCCATAATCCCAAATTGACATGGAAAGACATACCGGTGAGACCAACAGCTGGAATGATACCGCGCAGTTCAATCTCAGTGGCAATGGTCGCATGGCCCCACCAGAACAATTGAGTTCCACCGGCCATAGGAGCCGGTTTATGTATTTCGCAGAGCGACGTCATACTGGATCCAGAACCCTGAGGCTCAGAGCTAACCAGCCCCCTCATTCATCATGCACATGTGGTGCAACGGCCGAGCATTTGTGCCGGAATGACTCAATGGACCCCCACAAGATACAAGTGGCGCACGATGTGGACTCGAAGAAGGGGAAGAAGTGAACTCATGCCAACACTCTGAGCTCAATTCAACAGTCAGCGATCCCTCGATCTAGAGGTAGCTTCGTACGATGGACGTGGAGCTCACATTCTCACCGAGAATGTTCACAATTCACATGATGCGGGAGAACCCACACCTTATCTACAGCAGGGGACCTTCCGTGATGCCTCCCAAGCATAAACTGATTTCTTAACCTTATCAGACATCTGCGATAGGTCAGTATCAACAGGGCCATACCGCGGATGATCGCGACAAAACCCCCTCTGTGGGTACTACCATAATCCTTTATAATCATATCATTCACCCGCGTCATCAGTAGGTGACTCATGTCCTGATGATCATGTACCATATCCCTTTTTTCCGCCAGTAAATGTATCACCTTATTTTCAGAATGCGGGATGATGAGTAGTGGAGGGGTCATTACCTCCGTTCCAATGTTACATCAGTCAATCAACACATCATACACATCACGCCCGTCAGCCATTTGCACCACCACCACATGAGGAACACCCACCACCACAGCCCGAAGAACGGCCACGTCGTCTTCGTAGTACACTTCCACCTGTCTCTAGACCCACACCTGTCTATGGACCGGCATCAAGGAGGAACTCGATGGACTCAACACGAAATGCAGTTTTATCAACGTGAATCACATTCTCTGGCATGGCAATCCCAGCATCGTCAGCTTCACAGATGGGAAACACCACCACCACCACCAGCACCACGCCACCCAGTTTCTGAATTTTCGTCAGTCTCCCATATACCAGCACCACCAGAATTCACGCCCATCATCTCGCCACGTCGACCAGACCGGGTCATTCTCCCCCAAGAATTTAGTGGGGAAGATGACTGGGCTAATTACACGTTCCAGTTTGAAATAATCAGTAGAACTAATTGGTGGAGTAATGAACAGAGGGGGGAATATCTATCCGCGAAGCTTTCAGAGAAAGCTCTACAGGTTTTCGCAGATCTCGGGACTGACTACACACCTACCTATACAGAACTGGAGAGCTCGCTATCAGAATGGTTCGGCGACACAGCTCTTGGGGAAATGAGTCATCTCCAACTAAAAAATCTACGACGACGTGCGGGACCCTACCAGAATTGGCTAGTCTCACCCAGAGAATTGTCACCTGCACATCTCCCCACACAAACCTCGAGGGCGTCACCAATTTATCTCTGGATACGTTCATTGACGCGTTGAGCGGTGAGCCTGCTCTTAAGGAGAAATTATTCCTCGCATACCACAGTGCCTTAAAAAAGCTCACAGCCACTGTGGTATGGATCAAAAACTTCTTGGCGCAGGAGAAGATCAATCGCCGCCAGCTTCAACCCATAAACGAAATGAGTGACTCCAATTTAGCCAACACAACCGACCCTAGCACTGCATCAATAACAGCATCCAACGAACAACCTGCATCACAACAACATCAAGACAACCAGCAGAATCACACACCTAGAGGAAGGAGGGGTGGGCACCGGAGAGGCCACAATGGTGCCCCATGATGCGGCAACCAGCATAGCAACAGCAATTGCCCCAATGTTCATGAAAGAATAGATCAACAAGCAAATCTCTGCACTCACTAATCTAGTTACAACACTGAGCACAGCAATCACTACATCACTACCACAGTTGAGCCGGGACAAGAACAGATCTTGTGGGCCACCACACCACAATTTGGAAGCAACACTCACACCGCCATGCTGGAACCCGACCCTGATTATAGCCTCACAATGCACCAGTCCCCATATGATCATAGACACCACCAACAAAGAACACATACCGTTTAGAGTGTTCAATGGCACAGCAGACCCAATAACCTTTGAACCAGGAGTCTGTTGTGGCCATTTAGTGGATATGATATCACTGTAGACACCTACCCCCACAACAACACCCATAGCAACTATCGATGGCCTACCGGAACATCTACATGATCTATACTTACGTACCACAGTAGGTTTGATGCAGTCTCAAAACTCCATACACGAAAATTACTCTACAAGTATTGCGATAATTTCTCAGTCGAAGACATGAACCTCAGAGAAACTCATCTAGTGCGACACTCCATCGATACAGGAAATAATCGCCCAGTGTGACAACCGGTACGATGTCTTCCCATTCACAAGGAAGTAGAAGCCCATCAACAAGTAAACAACATGTATTATTGAACCCTCAGCATCCCCATGGGCCAGCCCCATTGTACTAGCAGGCAAAAAGGCGGGATCCTTGCAGTTTTGTATAGACTGCCGCCGCCTTAATGATCTTAGCGTCAAAGATGCATATCCGTTACATCAAATATATCAGGCCTTGGATTCTTTGCCCAGAGTCAAGTGGTTTTGTACCCTTGATTTAGCTAGAGGGTACTGGCAAGTGGCCTTTGTATGAAGCTGACATGGAAAAGACTGCATAGAGATGGTCTTTTCCAATTCCACAAGATGTCCTATGACTTGTGCAACACTCCCGGAACATTTGAACATCTCATTGAGCAGGTATTAACCACCCTGCAATGGGAAATCTGTCTGTGTTACATCGACGATGTAATCGTCTTTCATTCTTTGTTTGAGCAAATCTTAACCAATTTGGACACTGTGCTTTCACGTTTCTGCACGGCCAATTTAAAGCTCAAACCAAAGAAATGTCATCTATTCAGACAGAGTGTTTAGTTCCTGGGACACGTTATATCCGGTGATGGAGTGGCTACTCGGCCATCAAAAACAAAGGCAGTAGCAGAGTGGCAAACCTCTTCAGTCACGGAAACACAGAGTTTTGTCGGTCTCGTCCAGTACTATCGCAGATACATTTGTCATTTCAGTGAGATTGCATCTCCCCTTTATAAGACCACCGAAAAGGATCGACAATTCGAGTGGACGAGTGAGTGTGAAGGTTCCTTCAGGGCGTTGAAGGAACTCTTGACAACCGCCCCGATTCTCACTCATCCTAATCATAACCGCGATTTCATCTTGGACACTGATACTTCAGCTTACGCCATTGGCGTGGTTCTATCTCAGGTCATGGAGGATGGAACGGAAGAGGTACTGGGTTATGGTTCACAGACTCTGAATAAGACCGAGAGACGTTACGCAACCACAAAGCGAGAACTACTTGCAGCGGTATTTTTCATCAAGTACGATAAACACTTTCTGTACGGACGCCCATTTACTCTCCACACAGACCATGCCTCACTACGCTGGCTGAGGAACCTTAAGAATTCAGAGGTCCAGGTAGCAAGATAACAGGAATCCTTGCAGGCCTATAACTTTAGTGTTGTTCACCGTCCCAGCAAACTACATGGGAATGCCAATGCCTTGAGCAGAATTGTGCTCGAGGGTGAACAAGAAGAGGCTGCAACCGTGACACAGTCTACACAGCCATCTTCGGAGTTCCATGAATTGTGGTGCGCAATGTGGAACATGGAGAAAGTCACTCACAAACAAGCAACAGATGCGCAAACACGAAATATATATGTGTGGATCCAGGAGGGGGTACGTCCTCCCCGGGAATCTTTTACACCACTATCCACAATAGTCAAATACTACTACCAGCGGTTTGTAGAATGCCACATGCATAACAACATTCTGTACATCATCAACTGACTGGTAATTCCAGAATGTTATCGACATACCATCTTGAAATAACTCCACGATAACGCCGGACATCAAGCCATTGAAAGAAAACTCATGCGGATAAAACAGAGATTCCACTGGATCGGAATTCGTGATAGTGTGAAGGCATGGGTTGTCAAATGTATCCCATGCCAAAAACATGCTGTTGTCCAGCACCATTCCGCATTTCTTCAAATTAAGATTGTTGGTGCACCATGGGGGCGAGTGGCTATTGACGTGCTCGGCCCCTTGAATACAATGGATGACGGAAATAAGTACATCCTCATATTACAAGATTACTTTATGAAGTGGGTGGAAGTATTTGCTTTAGACTGCATCCTTACAGCACATACCAAGCTGCGTCATTCCATAGATGGCGTCAGTGGAGCAGAGATCCAGGCCATGTTCATCAGTCTCGTTGAGCATATGATCATCGTGGCAGACCCCAGTAGTCGTATTGCTAAGTTCCAGCAGGGGAGGCAGAAGGCCCGTGGCAAACTTGACTTTGCTATTTCACCACACCTACGGTTGATTCCGAGCAACATGATCGTGAACAGCGAGGACCTCCAAGTCAGGGGCTATAACAACATGATAGTCGAGGGGAGTTCCCCCGGTGTCCACTTCGGTTTCAACACTGCTATCAACGCACTTACGTGTAGTACAGGCCATACAGTCGTTCTGACCCTGACACTGCAGCCAGTCAACACGACGCTTCCCATGGCAGCTCCGACCCCGACACTGCAGCCAGTCAACATGACACCGCTTCCCATGGTAGCTCTACGAGTGTTGTTAGGCCTAGCTATCATGGCGCTCAGGATCAGCCTACTGCGCCGCTAGCAAATCAGCTATAAGACTATCCTGACTCTCTACAGGAGCGGTGGGGAACACGGTGAGACACTGAACCAGCTTGGCCTGCCCTACAGCCCATATACACGCTGCCAACATGCACATGCAAGGGCTGGATGGTTCCACAGTGCATCCTTTTTCCAGTTTGTAGTATCGCAGAGCCTTGTTGAGCTCTGAGTCAGGTGAGGCCATGGAGGGCTGCAACAGCTGGAACACATCTGACAGATACTCCCGATCCTTGTAGAAACCTTTAGCTCACAGGAGCTGCTCGACGATACTCCCGCCCATGATAAGGCATTCGAGGAAGCAGATCAGCCCCTTACCAAATCCTAGATAGGGCTTCACAGCTGTCAGCTCCTCTGTCAGCTCAGCCCCGGAGAGTTCAGCGAGCTCATCTCCCTCCAGAAGACCTCATAGTACTTCTCGCATAGTGCGAGCCTGGACATGTTTAAGATGTCTCAATAGGGAGATGAATATTCCTGAGTACCAACCCAGCCACCTGGCAGATACAGACTGGGAAGCTCTTATTAGCTCTCTCGACAGGGGACGCAGACATTTAACAGCGTTGTATACTCAGTGCTTAAACAATGACGTCAACGGTACATATCGTGAAGCAACTGCCCAAGAACCAGGCGAGTCTTCAGAAGGTGGAGAACCTGCTGCGAACCAAGACATAGAAGTTAATGAGCAAAGCAAAACCTCTGGCAGTCCATGTTGCCAGTAATGTGGCGGCGAATGTGGCCGTGGTGAAGATGGCAGGGGGAAATGAGGTTCTTCCTGCTGCCATTGCGGATGTCCTTGCTACAGTGGTGAGTGGGGTGGCCGGGTACTGTCTCAGAATAACTCACCCCGTCCCAAAGATCGCCCTCAGTGGGCCCTCCTACACTGTTGCCGCCAAGATCATGGGTGAACGTGTTACACTATTGGAGGCCACGGGCCTAGGGCTAGCAATGAGTGCAATGGCTGAGATCATCGTCGCCTACGTTTAACCCCTCTGAATAGTGAGAGATGGATCATGAGACCCCTGCTGCATATGAGGAATGGCGTGCCAGAGGGCGGTGTGTAGCCCATAGTCGAGCCTGCGGACTGAGGATCGCCAATGCCCAGGAATGGTGGACCACCCACAAGGCATGCCCATGCAGAGAGGGCCAGTACCCTGATCACTGCTACCTATTCCATTGGCCGACTGCATGGTCCTCCTATGCCCAACTATTTCACTGGGGGTATGACTAGTAGGGTTAAGCAGTGTATATAACACTATGACTCTGTCACTCACATACCTAGAAAGCAAAGATCTAGGCGATCTTGCTTACTTGGGCGAGGCACACCTCGGTTCAGAGGACACTTGTGTCCCTATCTCCTTCCTAGACTTCGATGAGAAGGGAGACCCGCGGGAGATCCGAGGTACCAAACCAGCCCGAGATCTCATCAGGAACACTGATACGGTAGGAAAATCGGCCATTAACAAGGCCAAGACTGTATACAAGGGGATGAGCATCAAAGACAGGGCAACGATGCGAGGTATGCTCGAAGTCGATGAGGCTGGTGCCATCAAGTTTATGTCTGAGTCCTATGCATAAGACCTGGTTAAGGATATCCTGAAACCACGGAGCTCATTCCAACAGGATGGAGAGAATCTCAGGGTAGGCAACCTCGGCCTGAGCCATATCACTGTCAATGGCAAAACAGGTGCTACCGCCAGAATTCAGCTACCAGAGGTGAAGAAGTCAGGGTTCTTTGGTGTGTCGTTTAAGACCACAGGATAGTCATAGTTTCCCGTGCATGTATCATACATATACTGGATGTGCTAGACACTGTGGGTGCTGACACAGGCCCTCTACGCTATCTTCTCAGTTGCTGCTGGGATTTCATGCTTGACGCCTCCATCGCATCCTTCACATCCGCCGGAGGTGCGGGATTCCCCGCTCTGAAGGAGAAAGAGCTGGTGCAGGAAGTACTGCCGTTTAGTCCCCCAGATATAGACGAGGCTAACGCTGACCAAGTGCTAATCATCCTCAACATGCATGTCTGTACCATTCAACAGTAGGCCAGGCGATGGTGGCCAGTTGGTGCTGATCATTGCCCCGTCAGGACACGGGAAAAACATCTTGCTGCGGGTTCTCCTGGCCGAACATCTACACACTTAATACGTCCTTCTGGTGTCTGACTCCGCCACTGAGGCAGTTGACCATAATGATCAATGGTACAATGGCCCAATCACCAAGACGCAGACCCTGCAAGCACTGATGGAGAAGCTGCTGGCAGCCTGACTGACATAACCACTTGTTCTAGTTATCGATGACCCTGCAATGGACCAGAAGACAGTCACCTACCTCAGCGACATCACCAGGCACCTCCGGCACACAAAGATAACTGTCTTCATCCTCTTTCAGAAGTACACCCGTGAGATCTCACCAGATTTCCGCCACAATGCCCGGTTGCTATACTTCAGCTCCACATGTGGACGTTCCCTGCTGGAGACCATATACGACAGCCTAACCCTCAAGGAGACCAAAGGGGACTTTATCGCAGGTGTACAGAGGGCAGCTGAGCTGTACCGCTTCATCTTCAGCAACAAGGAGACAGGTGAGCTGTCACACTTCAAGCCATCTCTGGAAAAGGCACAGACATTCACCTACAGGCTGAATCCAGCCAGGAAACTCGCCTTCTCTACGCGTCATCGCTGACAGACTATCGCAGCTGCCGCAACTATTTTCATTCATCAGAAGGCTGTACAGTCTCTGCTACTTCGTCCGCGGTCTCTGCTACTTTGTCAGATGATTGACGAATTTCGTCAGAAGCTTGAGGAACTTCGTCAGAAGCCTGTCGCTTAAACTATATACACTGAGGGCCAGATGGTAGTCTTCTGGAACTTCTCATGGAAGAGCCTCTTTGTCCATGCGTGACACGCATCTGACTTGCGAGTGGATTTGATGAGGTAGTCCTGGTAGTTATCTGGGAATTTCAGAAATGCTGCCAGATCACTGGTCATTCTCCTGCGCCCTTCTTCGTTGAAGATCTGCTCAACAGCCTCCTTGCGGCCAACAGTGGATACCTTCTGCATAACCTGTGTCATGGCTCTCCGCTACAGTGGCACTGACCTCCTCCCTGAAGTACTTATTTGCTCCAGACTGGAGGCTATCCAGCATCTCTCGCTCTTCCTGGATATGGAGGCTAAATACGGCAGCCCACTTCCCGACCGTTAGTAGATCTTTGGGGTCGACCCTCGCCTTTTGGAGAGCTAGAATAACAGGTCTGTTAGTTTGGGCCACAGGTAGGTCCAGTGTCCTTCCCTGGGTGCTGTCAAACTTCCAGTAGAGTATCCGAGTCAGGAGTTCTTTTGTACTACGAGCTGTCGCTCCTTCCCCTATGGCGGTCAGTATCTCCGCATCAGACGGGTGTGTGACCTTGGCTCGCTCGTGGATAATGTTGATGTCAGGAAGGAGTCCTCGGACCCTGTCACAGTGGGACAGTGCACGCTGTAACTGTCGTGCCGACTTGTCCTGCTGCCTATAGACAATCTGCTGGAGAACTTTACCAAACATGGCAGCCATTTAACCCCTCTATATCCCCAGACATTAAACATGCTACAGTGCACTGTCCAGATGGGGGCCTGTGAACCCGCAACATCGCACCGCACTGATCTCCGGAAGGACTGCCTGACGGTCATTCGACCCAGTATACACGATGAGAAGCCATTGTCCGCTGCTGGGAAGTACATTGACTTTGCAATCTCGGCACAGATCCACGAGATCAAGAGCATGACACTCGAGTTCAAGCTTCAGAGCACAATAGAACAGATGGTAGAGCTCCCGCAGGTTCTGAACAGGTGGGAGATCGTGCAGAGCAACAGCACCGTGGACACCACCTAAGTGAACGATGAGTACTGAGTCCTAGGTCCACTGGCTCGTGGACCAACCTTCTATGCGAAGGGAAAGAGGTACTACGCTGTGGGGTGCAATGAGGGGTTCATGGAATTCGAACTACGGGCAGGTGTCGAGAAGCCTGTGGCAGTTCCACTCTTAACTCTCCTCGAGAACACACACGTGAATCCGGCTACCATGCAGGATAGGCTGTTCCTCCAGGTGTAAACTGAGCAGCTCGCAGATGCGACGATGAATGCTCCAAGACTTCATGTCTGGCATGACAAGAATGAGCAGGAACTGAAGCAAACGGGTTCCAAACAGCGGATCGTGCATGTGGAGTGAGAACACCAGCAGGTCCAAGCCACAGCTAACCAACAGGTAGAGCTGACATTGCATCGTGGTGCATCGAACTGTGTCGCTGTTGCGGTCCTGGTTCAGAATGGAGGAGCCGTCCAGCAGGTGGATAAGCTAGACGACTTCAAGCTTGTGGTTGCTGGGACTAATGTTCCTGGTGAGTTACGTGAGCTGGCTGACTGCCAACTCTACAGACAGAAAACTAACTCATATGCACTTCTGCGTATAACCAGTGGAAGCGATGACCTCGAGTCAGCACTCGAGGGCCGTCACCACCTCGGGGGCAGGAACATCCCACCTAATCAGGGCAACTGTCTTAGCTTCAACATCAGAAACCTCTTAGCTGGGACTCGCTCATTGGGTGTGAAGGTACTTTACTTTGGCTATGCTAAGGTATGTGTGTCGAACACATCAG
The DNA here is from genome assembly GCA_034401795.1 of Chaetoderma sp. LZ-2023a. Lineage (NCBI taxonomy): Eukaryota > Metazoa > Mollusca > Caudofoveata > Chaetodermatida > Chaetodermatidae > Chaetoderma > Chaetoderma sp. LZ-2023a. Next base: position 168,197,991 of record CM067359.1, read on the forward strand.
GTATTCAGCTTGAGCGTGCATAGAGCACGACTCCTGTTGTCACCGCTGCAGCTGCCACCACTACTATAAGATCTGCTGTCTTCTGACCTGTCGATGCTTCATAGTCGAGCGTTCGCTCAGATATCTTTACAGCCTTGTTGTACTCATCGAGACTCTCATCTGCCTCTTTCAGGCTCTGGTTGGCCTGAGCTCGGAGTTGGCGTCGGTGTGCCTCCCTCTGGCGCATATGCTCGAGGGCTTTGCTGTACTCAAACTTCTCCTTAGACAGCTTCTCCATCGCCTGGTTATGACGCTCACGCTCGACCTCTGGTGCCTTCTTGTCGGCGAAGCTGAGTCCCCAGTTCGCTAAGTCAAACACGCCCGCATTCAAGATTGCGGATGTCATGCTATAGACTACAGTTTAAAGCTACTATATAGCTGTCCCCCAGCGATGGATATGTATGAACCAGAGGCTTATGAAGATCCAGTCGATGATATAGATGACGGGGACTATGAGGAGGACTATGAAGAGGAGGATTATGATGCAGACGACTACGATGTAGCGGAGACCGCAGGTGAGTATGATGATGTAGCAGAGACCGCACCTGAATCCCGCAAGCTAGTACACAGAGCGAAAGGAATCTATCGCACTTACATAAAAGGTTCTATCGGTCCGCTGGCAGCAGTTGGGGCTCTGATCGCTCTGTTCGCAATGAAGGCTGGGGAGATGGTCCGCAAGATCGCCAACAATGCTCTCCATGGGGTGGAGAAGATTTCTGAAGCCATACTAGGCATCGCCTCAGGAGTAGGTAAGTTTTTCAGAGTCGCAGGCCCTTGGCTACCATATGTTGCCATAGCGCTTGTGGCCATCTGGGCCGCCGAACATTTAAGCCGTACTATATAAGGATGGCATCTCTGTATGACTGGTCAAGGCCCTTAACTTCCGAGGGTTGGTCGATAAACTACTGTTCAGTGAGGTTCCAGCAGAGATTAGACTCCAGTGTACGGAGGTGTTTGAGGAGGTCTTGAGTGATGGTCGAATGCATGATGGCAGTCTGTTCGTCTGGTTAGAGTTCACCCAGGCCATGCTTTACAGGATGGGAGTGAACGTCAGTGATGAACTCCGGGAGTTTATCAACCATCTTTCTTGAGGAATTCTACTATCAGCCTGGTGGATATTACTGTGAGCGCACTCAACTACTCGAGGCTGCATGTCGCAAGGGCCACAACTTCACATTGGCGACAGTTAGCCAGTAGCTCAGCCACCAGGCGATGTGGCAGATATAAAGACCTCGTCCACAGCACATCAGGCATGGTCATTTCGAGGAAACTGTCCCGAACAGAGGTCACCAGGCAGATGTTCTATTCCTTCCACATGACTTGGTTGGTCGTAAGACCTACAAGTATGCCCTCACAATCGTCGATGTCGTCAGCAGGTACAAGGCTGCAGTACCCCTCACAGACAAGTCAGCTGGCCAGGTGGCCCAGGCAATCCGGGGTGTCTACGAGGCTTCGGAAAATCCCCTCCAGTGACCAGAATTGTTGCAGGTGGATGAGGGTAAGGAGTTCAGAGGTGAGACTGCAGCACTCATGCGGAAACACGGTGTAGGGAATCACCGTGCCCAGGCTATCATTGAGCGGTGGAATCGGACACTGGCAGAGAGACTGTTCCCACACCAATACGCCCAGGAAATGGCCGTGTCGAGTGAACGTTCTAGAGTATGGGTGAGAGGGCTGCCTGCTGTGGTGGAGAGATCCAATGCCGAGGTTACTAGGCTAATCGGGAAGAAGCCGGTAGAGGCTATCAGACACTCTGCTGGTCACAGCTCTAGAGGAGCGAACAAGGGAGAGGAGTGCCTACTACCTGATGCTCTGGTTCGGAACCTGTATGAGCCTGGTGAGCTGGAAGGTGGTCGACGGTGTGCAACAGATCCTAACTGGTCGATAGATGTTCACAGGCTTGACAGGTATGTGGAGGCGGAGGGGAGGCCTACACTGTACTGCCTGGCAGGCCAGCACAGAGTTTATAGGCGACCATTTGTCGTAGAAGAGCTTCAGCTAGTCCCTGAAGACATACAGCTATCACCCCCTAGGGTGCTAACATGATACTCGATGGGCTCGTTATGTACCACATCTGGCAGCACATGGCGCTTATCATAGTAAGGGGAGAGTCAGAGGTTTCCTTGCACATACGTCACCATACCCTGGTTGCGCATGCGTAGGCCTCGGTTTTTAGCTCTGTCCACACCGCCATGTAGACCACTGTAGAACCACTGCCAAGAGACCTCATTCTGCCACTTTGACATTCCCTTAGCCGAGCACTTACTTGCAGCTGCGCTCTCCACGAAGTGGCATTTTGGAGCAGAGAGCGATGCCATGAGAGCTTGAATGGTCCCGGAGTCCGTCCAGACCATTTGTCCCAAGCTAGCCAATCCCGCTTATGAACCTAGTACTCTGCTCGCATCTCAGGGCGAATGACGTCGTCGAGGTTGGATCCTGCTATATCGATATACGCGGAGTCAGTGTCCATCTGCAGGTACTCAAAGCTGTCACAAACTACGTAACAAACGAGGAAGTCACAGTAGAACTCCAGTATTCGCAGCTTCGCGAGCTCATAAACGGCTATCTCCGCCTGGAAGGGCCTCCGAATAGTGATTCTCGGCTTTCACCTCTGGAGCTCGTATGGCTCACTGATCTCCTCAAGATCTTCGAACCATGCACTACGCAGGGCCTTGTCTACCACACATTCATCCGTGTGGGTATGGGACAGTCCGAACTCGTTTAGGGATGCTTGGACAGCGTTTTATACAGCACTCCCACTGTACGACAAGCATGCATCAAGACACTCTCAGCGTCTCCACTCTCAGGACTGTCTTGCGGTATCTTTGTTCAGCATCCTCACCTCGCTGGTGTTGTGGACACCTGTGCCAGTGACAGCCATGGAACTGGTAAACGGTGTTGGTGGTCGGAGCATGACCATCTACGGGAGCACCCTCGATCCAACGCTCGCCACCATGCCCACACTCTACAAGGTGTATGTGTACGCCTCAGTTTCTCGACTCACACTCAACCCAACGAGTACCTGCTGAATTGGATGGTTGGGGCGGATAGAGGGCTTTCTCATACGCAGACTGTGGTGCCTCAACCTTCTCGCCAGGATACACGATTTTTGTTTTGCCGCCTGTACAGTGATCAGCATGGCGTTGAAGATGGCATGCCTTAGTAAACCTCTGCTGACATTGACTGCAGACTAGTGTATGTGCCAGCTTGGAGATGTTCTTGATGTAGAAGGCATGGTGATCCCACACTCCGATGGTCATGGTGTCACGGTAGTGAGCCGCTTGCCTGATCATGCGCCAGGTGCCCTCTTCGGTTGGTTCATACACGAGAATCTCGATCTTGGCGAAGAACTCTACGTTGTCCAGCTGATCCAGTCGGTGGACTGCTAGACATCGCCAGAGACACATGTTGTCCTTGTAGGTGGCGAGACCTCAACGTTGATTGATCGAACGAAAGCCCACTTGATGTTGGCTCGATCGATATTGTCTGTGTCGAGGCAGGCTTGCTCTCTTGCACCCAGTCCAGAGCTGCTCCTATCGTGTTCAGCCACGGGCTCCCTGGAGCATTCTTGTGGAAGAGCATCACCATACCGTCTTCGATGTGACGGATGCGATAGGTATGGGTGTAGCAGAGGTAGAAGGCGTTCTGGACAGCCTGCTGGATCTTTTGCATGATCTGGCCTGTGAGGTCTCCTTCTAGACCTCTGAAGAATGTCCAGCATACTGACCGGCGTGCTCTATCCTCTGTCTCTCTTTCGCCGAGACGCTGGTCGAGAATGTGTTCGCCTTCTCGCCTCATGCTCCAGGCTACGGGTTCAGACCTCGGTTAGTGATCCTGCATAGGAGAGGTAAGCGCTCCAGTGGATGGTCCGCCCTTCGCCTCACTACAGTCTTGGCTCGCAAGCTAGCAGTCACCTCCTCGTCCTACTCATGAAGCTCACGTATCCGCAGCGCTTTCTTGTGGGATTCCACAGATCATCTTTGGTATGCGCTGGAAACCGTCCCATCTTCATTGCTTGGGAGAGTCGCTTCTGCCACTCCTCGGCACGGATCTGTCTGATCATCTGGAGCAGGTCGCCTTTCTTGGCCTTAGAGTAGCCTCTAAGGCCGAATTGCTTTGCACTGTGTGAAGCTGTGCAACAGTACTCATGGTGCATGTCCCTGTGGATGCCTGTCTCTAAATGGACGTTCAGACCTATTATGTGTGGTGATCACAAGGCGATCAGTACCTGTGGGGTGAACCGTCGTGTCGATTTGATGTGGATGCTTGTCTCTAAATGGGCGTTCAGACACTATTATGTGTGGGGTCGTAAGGCGATCAGTACCTGTGGGTGGCCCGTCGTGTCATGTGATACCGACGGAGACTATGTGTGAGAGAGTGTATGCTTATATTGTACAGAGAAATCACTTTATTCTCGTCGTTCTTGGTACCAATCAGGACCGGAATGAAGCGAGAATTTCAAAACTGTTTACCATTTTAAAATCGGACCAGAAATGGCCGAGTTATCCACACGTGCCCATAGTGAGATTTGAACCTGTGATTTTAAGTTTGCTAATAAACATAAGGATTCAACACATTAACTACCTCGGCCATGTATCAATATGTAAAGCTGATAAGTTATGTGTTCTCATTGCTGCGCTACATGTGTGAGATGTGGTCGATGTTCAGGAGCTGATACATGGGGGTGCGCGCATAAGGGGTTGGTGGGTGAGAATCACTGTATTATTTCTTGTTTCGAAGCGAGAATTTCAAAACTGTTTACCATTTTACGGGTAAAGAGTAATTGTAGACATGTTTACCTTTAGCTAATAGCGAGATTTGAACCTGTGATTTTACAATTGTTAAAGTGAATGATACAACGCACTTACTCTCTCTAAATAAAGCTGATATGTTATGTATTCACAGGTTACTTCGCTATCAGCACTCTAGATCTTGACGTCACTTCGAGATAACACGTATCAGCGATTTCACAAAATTGCGCAGAACCAGAAATACTAAATGTGAAAATTTATTTACAATTTGATAAATAGAGTGTTGGATATTTTGACGGCTATAGCAGTAACATATTCCAGTCAAATACATATCAAAATAGTCAACATCATATTTGTTATGGTTGTATGACTGTGTTAAAATTGAGATTCTGGAAACTCCGAGCAAGCTCGGGGTTGAAGGGTTAGAATTTCGGACAAATAACGCTATAGTTTTGCGAGATATAGCCATGAACAGACTGACAGATTAACTCACAAACAATATGCAAGACCCTCTCCACTAGCGTCGGTGTGCATAGGGCAATAAGATAGCGGGCATGGTTAAAATATGCTCCTTTTGAGCTACTTCAAAAAAGTTGGAATCAAATTGGCAAAACTCGTAAATTGAGCATTTTTAATCAAGCATTTTAATCAAGCACTGCAACAACACCGCTTATAATTATTTGGAACAATTAACGAGTATTAATGTTTAGGTTCTTGAAAAATGTCAATGCAACGATAATTGCTGATTACCGTTACAGCTGATATTGTTTCATAAGCTATTCCGCATCGACTGTCTCGGCCACGTATGCATCGCATTAACTATGTATGCATTATTATAGCTGATAAGTTATGGGTTCACACATTGCTGTGTTGGTGCGTAACAGCGATTGCACAACTCACTCTCAGAGATAATATTACTAACAGGCGCGATTTTAGTAGTGTTGCGGTGGGTCGGTCGATAGAGTTGTGGAATTACATAGACTGGGTTCAAATCTCACTCAAAAGACCTCGCTAGAACTTACCTGAAATTTCGAAACTAGGTAAGACTCTAGGGCCGGGGTAATATGACCAGGTTAGATAAAGACCCACCGTAGCACTCCCCAGTGTGGGGTTAAAACACCACAGACACACACGCACAAGCCGGCTGGAATATCAAAAGGGTGGGGTAGAAGAGAGGTGGGGTAGAAGATAGGTAGGATAGGTACAAAAATGTCCCACAGATAGAAAAACCTCCTCAGGATACCAGTCAGAATAGAGAGAGAGAGAGAGAGAGAGAGAGAGAGAGAGAGAGGCCGGCCACTGGCTGTTATCCTGAGGAGGTTCTCCCGGACATGTGGGGTCCGCACGGGAGTTTTATACACATGTCTCAAATTCCTATGCCCCAGGGATTGAGAGGGCAGTGGGGGCCACGGATCGCCGAACGGCAGCCAGTTGAGGGAGGTGGTATCATCATTTTGACCCCGACACTACTACTCCAACACGACAGAAACACAGACACTCAGGTTGACTGTATTCACAATCTCCATACGACGGTATTGTAAACTGTAAACTGTGTGCATACATTATTTCCGAGCGGTGGTGTAATTATAAACATGTGTGATCAGGATAGGGGTGAGGCTAGTCCAACCTATGATGGAGGATGCTTGGCAGCCCACCCGCTCGGGAAACGCGGTCCAGCTTGGCGGAATCAGTAACTTTATTTTCCCGCCAGAAATGGGACCGTTTAAACTGCACAATAAATTACATACAGTTTTATTGTCATCGTTTTGATTAACAACACCATCGTTCTAATGTGTATACATATCATTTGCGCATGGGCCGATAAAGCGGCATCAAAACTTTGACAGTATCAGAATTCTCTTGCCTGCATTCCAGCCGCAAATCAACACAGGTTGAGAATTACCTATCTACAGACAAGCAAGACGCATTGTAGATATCGGATTGTCTGGTGGGGAGTCATGACCCTGTCGACATCATATATTTATGAGTAAGACCTTAATGAAATTCATCTTTGAAATTACCAGGTGAGCTAATGAACGGGGTAGCACGATAGGCATCATCATAGTATATACGCAGTAGGACGCTGCACTGGGTGAAATCGACCAGTGCTGATGAATCAGTGTTTCGCAGAAATGGATGCAAAACTGGTTTGATACTGTAACTATATGTAGTCAGAATTGAGTAGGAATTGAATAAGATGAGAAAGGACCACCGGTTATGGGTTGATGATATCTGTCAATAGTTGAGGATGAAAGTTGGTGATGTGTGATCGGCACACACTTTCAGGATATTCAGCAGCTGTTTCGGCCAGTGGTTTAGTAAATAATCAAGCAATGAGAATCGTAGGAATCGATAGGTTTGGACGTGACGGACTGAATGATGGTTAACATTTAGGGATGACAGTCAGCATGTCGACTCCCTATAGAAAGCACAACAACACGAGCTGGTGATGAGCTCATGTAGCTCACGTACTATTAACCTTCCTATCCTACAGGCAGATGCCTAGTAGGCAAGGGACAGGACAGAGACATTGTAGCGTCCTGTAGGAATAAGTAAAACAATCTAAATTTATCTAAATTTGTATATCAACTATATGTCCCTCAAAAGGAGACATGCAACAACAACACATTCGGTGATGTTGTTGGTTAGCTGACAGAGCGCATCAAAGCAGAACCAGCCCAAACCGGTTGGACCATGTTCAGGGTTCCCTTTTCGGAAGGAATAATCAGAGTATGATTGGTCGGGATGACGTCACAATCATTTAGCATCCGGCCCGAATCTGGGAAAGAGAAGACAAACGAACATGGGCGGGAAACTCAAAGGAGTATATATGGGGCACTTTGATAATCGTCGAGGTCCGTCGTTCGCATCGAAAAGCTATCTCTGAATATATTGGAGTAGGAGATAGCTAGTTAGGTTGATAGAGTATAGCAGACCCGTGGTGAAGGGGAGTAATACGAATCAGTAGCAAATAGGAAACAGCCATGTTAAGTAAAGTAGTATAAAATAGTTAAAACTCGTATAAGTATTTATCTTTTACTCGTGGCAACAAAAGCCACCATCAGTTATAGTGTACAGTTAGAATTAATAAAATTATCACCTTGATAACCTCAAGGCAAGAGTTTGAGTTGTGATATTAATTCTGGAGACTACGGAAGATCACCGTAGCTTACCTGCAAGTTCTAGTAGTCAGTCAGATCAGGCCCGGATATCAAATACAAGTATCGTTAAGTTCAGCTATAAACGAGGCGAGCTGATATCTATTTCTTTCGTTCTCGGTAAGGTGGGTTGTCGCAGCAACCTTACATACAAACCTTACCCAAAACGGAAGAGACTTCATAGTCAAGTATACCTCATAAGAACGTATACGTAGCATGGAAACAGGAGACACATCAAAAATCTTCAGCATGTATAAAAACTCAATATATGGACGCTGTTTTGAGGAACAGAGATTAAAACATATTCATCTTTCACACCAACGGCGAATATTTATCAGCATCAATGCCCCGCCATTAACATAAACAACATCACAGTTTCTGATCAACCATATGTTTTTAAGAAACACGTGACTTTTACTTCAATTTCCAGTAAATTGGATCTAAGACTTTAAACAAAAGAGCCACCCAAATACGCAACTACCACAGTGTGATGGAGGAGGCGAGAGGGGTGAGTCGGGGCAAATGCCACTGACGTCATCACTCTCTTCCACACCCCATCGGGCACTCCACTTGAAATTAAGAGAAGCGAGTTTATAACCATCCAATCTGTAAAACCGCATCATGCTAATTAAAACGTGAGCCTCCACGAGAATAAGTAGTTCCGAGTTTTTATGTTAATCAGAGAATTGTTTTCCTGCAGAGTAAAGACGAAGTCGATATACAATTCTTGCTATACTTAAAAGTACTACCTTTTTACGGGAGGAATTATTCCTCTGACTCCAGGAATACATGAGTTAAAACTTTCCATATTGGGCGTGGCCGAATCACCCTCAGACTTTCGGGTGTGGTCATCCGCCCACCTGTGACGTCACCAAATCGTATAAAAAGGAGAATCGCACACTGAAATTTTAGCTTCCCGTCAAATCCTGACACCAGGGAAGAACACATGGCATTAGGCTTCTTTTGGGTCGAAAACTAATTTCTGCTGTTTTAAAATATTCTTATTATTATTTCATTACTATAATTACTAGGCCTGGAAAGTATTTATGAAGAGATAGGGAGTTAGAATTAGATTAGGCTACCAACACTGCAATCATCATGCGGGAATAAGATGTCTCTCCACGAGGACTTGGTCTTGTCCGATACATCGGAAGAGTCAGTGCCTGCTTCATCCCATTGGACAACTGTGTACCCGCACATTCACCCGTAATTCCGACTTGTCATTACATATAAATCTAGATCATCTTTTCCAGCGTGCTTTTGTGTGGACTGTCGGTATCTTTACACCACAACCTGCTACGGTGTAACTCACACGTTACGGTATAAGCACCGTGTTCTGGTAGTGATGATTAAACCAGGAGAAGAATGTGAGGACGTTGAAGTGCTGGCCACTCGTTTCGAGACCAGGCTTCCGTTCGACGTACTTCCCACCACGAATAGGGCCAGAACGAAACACACAGCACGTCGACAAGTAGAAAGCACGCGCCACCGTTCAGTAACTCCACTCATCGTAGTAGCAACATGTCACACATTTAGCCATTATGTCACAACAGCCACCACCAGGTTACAACCATCCATGCCATCTACTCCGGTAACCCGTCCAGCAAGGATCCATACATCACCTGCAGTTTCCAGTCCGGCAGCACCCGCAATCACCACACCATCCACCACCCGCAAGTCATCAACATCAGCCACCACATCCACACCCACAGCAACATCGACGCCTGTGATCGGCCAGCCAATAGCAGTGGCGATCATGTCTCTGCCATACATTGCTTTACAGAACTTTTCTCGATCTCCATCTCCTAGTGGTCGAGGAGATCAGCCGCATGGAGCAGTCAGTCACCATCGCCACCACACCCAGCATCTTCACACAGCATCCACATAGCACGTACAGATCCAGCTATCCGCTAATCCACGACGCCAGAATGACCGTACGGAGGGAGAACGTGAATCACGCACTCACAGGAGATCCTACCAGTACCAAGAACCACTGCCAGCCGGTTATTAAAGTCCATAAAACTCAGGAAGCTCTCCTCACAAGCAGTAGCCGCAGCAGCATCACTCCCGGGACCAATCATACATCTCACGACACTCAACACACCCGTCGCACAGACAACACTAACAACTCAACGACAACAGTCATGCCAACATTCACCCCGCCAGCCCTCTTCACACGACACCAGCCACCACTACGATCATTATTAGCACTTCCCCGGAAACGCCCACAACACAGACTTCTGCGAACACTTCAAATAGGGCCCTCTATAGTGGTGAAATATCAGCTATTGAAGAACACCCGCCACGACTATCCACTACAAGTGGTACCCAGACTGGCTGGGGGAACTTTGCAGCAGACATTAGTGGGCATTTCTGTCACGGATGGAGCAGAATTAATCAGGAGTTGTGCGAATCATGGAATACTACATTATTGTTAATTTTATTTTTGAAGTACTATTCTTATTTATTATATATGTTTTAACAATTGACACACGACCCCTAGGATGACCACGGTCATCCTACACAGGTGATCCTACACAGCTGCGCAATATTCTTGCACAGCTGTGTCTCACACAAAATGATCGCTGCAGATCCCTGCATTGTAAATACGTCGTAATCCCGTCATGCAGTCTCAGCTATACTGAGGCTGCCTGATAAACTAGCCTTTTTATACGTTATTATTTTGCTATTTTCTTATTATTTTTAAACCCGCGTCAGTACGACAGGGTAGATGTGTGGAAGCGAGAGCTGCTTGTGCAGATCCGCCATAACGGGCCGCACCGTATGCATCCCTGCATATATTAGTAGATGCATAATTATATTTAATCAGTATACATAAACGTGCATCCCTTATTTTACCCGGGATGCACTAATAATTAAAACTAATCTGTGATATCCTTTATAAATATTTACTTACTACCTCTTACTGTAATTATGGTATGTTGGAGCTTGGGTGTTTTCTATAGAGAAAAAATTATCCGCATCCATGGGAACACCCATGCACGCTATTGTTTAGGCAATCGTTATACTAAATAAAAGTTAGCACGCACCAAAATATTAAAAACAAACAAAAAAAAGAAAAGGCCTGGAATAATAATTCCAGGGCAAAAATCAAAACTAAAGGTCTGCCTCCCCCACCCCCACCCCAACCCCGACCTCTGGGGCACCTCTATGCGCTCTTTCTCTGAAAACACGCATCTCTCGCGGCATTACTCCTCTCAGGCCACGCGCCTACCTTGGAAGTCTATAATTCCCACCTAGCGTGCTTTCCGTGCGTTCGATCCGTGAGGCGTGGTCGTTTATCACGGGTGTCAAACTAGAAGTGGTTGGTGTAGCGCAGATCGACCGGGCAGATACTGGCCATCCCAGCCAAGCTGGGTACGGGCAACCTGTCCTGGATTCGTTCCCAAGAGCGCACCCCCTGGGTAGAGCAGTAAGCGTGTATAAACCGATATGATAGGTATTTCGTCGTGAAAACGAATAAGTTCGTTAGAACGCGTGGTGCGCATGCGCGCACTCTGACGCTTTCTCGACGACACGTGTCGAGATTGGGAGTGATGGTGTACTTATAGTGTACAGAGATGGTACTCATGAATACTTATAATTCATTTTCGTTGTCTTGGTATCTATCAAGGCCAGAATTCGACGAGCTTTCCAAAACTGTAAACCATTTTAAAATCGGTCCAGAAATGGCCGAGTTATCATCGAAGCTCGCAGTTAAACCAACCTGTAATTTATACAATTTAAAAAGATAAATAGGTCAATCCACAGTTTATGTAGGGGTTGGGTGTGGAACCGCACAAACCCATAAGCTTATACACAATGGATTGGCGAATTTGTAGTGTATAGTCTATATAGGAGCTGAGCACGGAATTGCGCCAATCCACAATACATACAATTATATATAATAGTAAGGTGTACATACTTAGCACGGTACAGAGTTATACGGGAGTTGTGTGCGGAACCACGCCAATCCACAATTTATATAGAGATAAGATAGTTAATAGGAGTTGCAAGCGGAACCGTGCCAACCTGTGATTTAAACAATTTAAAAAGATAAATAAGCCAGTCTACAGTTTATGTAGGGGTTGGGTGCGGAACCACACACACACATAGGCTTATAATAAGGATTTGAGAATTTGTAGTGCATAGTTTACATAGGAGCTGAGCGCGGAATCGCGCCAATCCACAAAATATACAATTGTATAAAATGGTAATGTGTAAATACTTAGCACGGTACATAGTTATACGTATGTATATAACTTGTATGTATATAACTTGTATGTATATAACATAGTTAGGCAAACAGATTTGAGGGCACAGATGTGCTATAGTAATAGAGATGGAGAAGAACATAAAGGCAGCATATATTAAACTAAACTAAACTAAACTTAAAATATACTTTATAATATTGCTATGACATCGTAATCGCAATTATATATACATAACTAAATACACAATGATGTGTGTACACGGGACCTGCTTACGTTACTTCACATATCTATGCATATCTAAATACATAGTTATTTGTGTATACGTCACAGTATTCTAGTACGCCGATTGGCTGGTACATCGGCCGCTGATTGGTCCAGACAGCCAGTTCTGACGTTCCAGCAAGCATAAAAGGGGTGAAATTCAAGGATCAGGAGCATCGTCGGCGTAGAGACCGAGAGTCGAGAGCTGACTGGACGTGTGGATTAGACGAGTGAACCAGAAGATATGCGGATAAAAAAGATACAGAACATCCCTCGCGGTTCCTTACAGCTCTGAGATCAGCCACACGTAAAAGCAGTTATCGGCTAACCCACATATATAATTTTTGATGCTCTCGGATGGCTATTCGAGAGCAATAATAAACTAAATGTTATGGTTCCCATTTCCCAACACCTATAAGAGAAACTTTTGCGGGAGGGTCCTTGTGGCCCGATATGTAAATTCTACATAATGTAACAACCACGCAAAAGTGGACTTCAACCACTGCACTGCATGTCGTGTGATATACCTTTATAACTTTTTGACCGCAGTCGAGTAGACTTTGCCCTATGTGCTGCAAGAGCTATCCGACGCACCCCGCACCGTGTGCTTCAATATGTACATACATTAATTACATTTTATAAGTAACCCTCTCTGTTAAGTGGTTATTCTTAACGTCTATACTTCCGTCGCCGGACGGAGAACTTTCTCACCACCATATAAATTATGATTTAGTTATAGAGATGATCTAGTAGACATTACTTCATTGCTCTGTTTTACTGTTCTGAGTTTGTACCATATCTACCCCAGAGTCAGCATGCTGAGTCCCTTCTATGGAAACCAGCTGTGGAGATCTGCATGCGGAAACCTTCCACCCTCAGAGAACATCTCAACTCGCGCCACGAATATGTATCTATATCTAATAATTAGTTATTTCCATATAGGGTAGCGACGACTAATAGGTACCGCCCCGATCTTAGGACCGCAGTTATAATTTCTTTACTACTGTTTATATTATCCTTATTTACTGTGGGTGCTTTAACTAACCGCACCGTTTAGGTTATTGACCTACCTTACACAAACTACCTCACTTAATCATTATATAAATTATGATATTGTTTCATTGTCTTGGTTAGTTATGTATATGGCAGTTAGCAATCCAGTTGGTATGTTTTGTTTATTCGTAAAAACTCTTGACCGCAGTACGCTGGGAGATACTAAACAGCAACAATATACGCATCACTCTACCTGCTATCAACAATTTTACACTGAGGTCGCTGACCGTGCTCTAATTAATTGAGCTAGGCATGTTACCGACGAACCTTACTATTCAGCTCGATAGGATAGGCTAATAGTGGTTAGGGACAATTTCTTCATTAGGAGATATATAATGTTTTCTGGCTGTTGCGGAAATCTAGCCCCACACTCTGGCAAGGTTGTGTAAAATTGGCCAAATACTTATAGGGCCTCATATTTATCAAGTTATTGTCTCTTTCCACTATCCACCAAGCCGTAAGGCTTCTTAATTGTTTGGATACCCCATCCCCATGTTGCACTTGTCCGAGTCTGGGAAACTATTGGAGGTTTTCGAGTGGTGATGGCCAAAGTACGGGTTCACATACATCACCCCCGTATCCTTGGATACTTGATAGTTAGATACTTTGCCATAGAAGGAAAGCACTGTGAAAACATATAGTTATTATTGTAGGATGATGTTTTATTCCAAGCCCGCAGTGCATATTGGGCATATTGGAATGTAAACCTAACATTAGGTCAAAGATTAGGTCCATAGGACTGGTAACAGACGAGATGCGCCTCTCCACCCAGCTCATTGTAGTATCTGGTCGGGATCTTGGAATCTGCCACGCGCTTATGGAAGGACACTCACGGTGGATATTCGTCTCCCTACCCCCACCGTGACAATATGTCAGTCATTAAATTTGCTTGTGTAAAATGTAGCCATCATCCAGTGATGTTTTAAGTGGTTATGGAGCAGGGTATCCAGATTCTCACCCAGTTCGGATATGTTGCGAGGTAACATGTATGCTTGCTATCCATGGAGGCAGATGCTTTCCAAAGCAATTTACAGGAAGCGGGGCGTCTGCACCCGATGGATGGCCATATCTAATAATAGCTGGGAATCTCTGCCACTTGCTGCCAAAACTAGTTCCTGTTTCAAACACCTAAATGGTAGGTCAGGAATAGCAGAATACCTGCATAAATAAATGCGGCATCTACCAATACAGTATCTTAGAATAACATAAGATGAGGACCTGTGAATCCTTCGAGAATCGCTCGCCCCGTCTTTGCGTAAACCAGTATGCATCACGTAAATTATATTTTCACTAGGATGGTCTTTTTCTCAAGCATATTTGTTGAACAAAAGAGTAGCCCTTTTTCCAGTTCTTTTCCTCTGCTTCGGCGTCTGGGGCATTTTCCTGTGACGGAGGCCCACGCGAGGCACTTACCTCTCGCATAAGCGATATGTCCTGAACGGAGGCCCGCACGAGGCTACTCTCTCTCGCACCATCATGGAAACATCTAGGTGAAGAAGGCCTGCGCGAGGCTCTTCCTTCTCGCAACATCAGGAATCTCTTTATTTGTATAATGAAGGTATAATAGCTTATATAAAGGTAAACAGTGACCTCGTTGTGCGGATGCTTCCCTTGCGGGGATACCTCTGCGGAGTTACGAATCTGTGTGATACCTCCGGTGACCCCACGTGCAAAGTACACCAGCTAACTCTACTTTATGTATTATCATTATATGCGCAATTACTGTCAAACGATTCACCTTGTTTGACTAAATAGATACATCTTTTTATAGTTCATTCTCCATAATCCCAAATTGACATGGAAAGATATACCAGTGACACCAGCAGCTGGGATAATACTGTGCAGTTCAATCTCAGTGGCAATGGTCGCACGGCCCCACCAGCACGATTGAGTTCCACCAGCCTTAGGAGCCATTCTATGTATTTCGCTGAGCGATGTCACATGGGATCCAAAACCCCGAGACCTGCAGCTAGCCAGCCCCCTCGTTCGTCGTGCACATGTGGCATGACAGCCGAGCATTTCGTGCCGGAATGACCCGATGGACACCTGTGAGCTACAATATACAGCATAGCTTTGGCACACAAGAAAGTAGTATCGCCACATTTGGCACATTCCTTAGCTGCTTGGCAGATTTCAACCAAATTCGGCTAGAAGGAACCTATCATTTATAGGCTCTAGAAAACCTCTTCAGAATTTTGATATGTCGCAGATTTTATAAGAAATTTACCAGATATTTTCAATCCGCATCTCCCTTATAAACCCTGAGTCAATTTAAACCACAATTGGCTGGAAGGATTGTATCGTGGTATGCTCCAGAACATGTATTCAAAATTATGAGTGGTTAATTTGATGGAAGAAAATTTAGATCCTTAATCAATGGCCCGATTTTAAATTAGGCCAGAAATACCCCATTGTGGGGTCTCCAGAATTATTATTCAGAATTTACATTGGTAGATTTTGTTCTGGCGGCTATCTAGGATTTTACTAAAAGTAAGAATATTAAGCAATGCTAAATGACTTGTCAGGAACCACATGATGGATTTCAAAGGAAGCTGGGTGAACGAACCCTATGGTTATTGGTCCCAGAAATTTGATTGGTCCATTTGTCCAGTAGCCATCTTGGATTATTGTAATTTCTTAGTTTCCTCTAGTAAATCGATGGCATAATCTTTAACTAACAAGTTCTTAAGAAATGTTTGGCTTGTTTCAACCAAATTCTGCTGGAAACCAATTTTTGTAGGCATCAGCCGTTTTATAATAAATTTTGATGGGTCAAAATTGCCAGTGGATTTAACAAAAAATCCATCGGGAATTCATTAAAAAACTACTACCCATTAATTGCTTGTTATAAACGGGTGGAATGATTATTTTGTGGTAGGCTTCTGAGTTTCTCAACAGATATTTGATTTAGTTCTTTTTCCGTTGACAATCTTGCATTTTTTATGTTATGAAATCCTATAGGAAATGAATGAGAACATATAATGTGTTCTCAAGAACTGATTGACAAATTTCTGCCCTCTTACTAAGAATTGTGATTGTTCAATATTTCCTGCAATAATCTGGGATTTTCCAAAACGTACCAGGAAATCATTTAAAAGACAACTACCCATGAACCACTGCTTTCGATATCCGTTCTAGTTTCGTTGGCTGCGAACTTATGACTCGCTGATAAAATTTATATTGGCATGCTCGAGATTACCCCCCCCCCCCCCCCTGATGCAATGGCATGTCCGGCTGAGAAAACAATCTGATCATGATATATTGGGATCAAAAAGATAAAGGGTCAATGGCATTGACGATATTAAGTAAATCTTGTTTTTGGACATTAAATTATGTTATACTGAATCCTTAGTTGTACATGTAAGAACGTCGTTTGTGCGGTTAGCTTTCTACTTCTAACACTCGACATGGTTTCAACTAAACTTGGCTGAAAGGGCCCGTGTGGAAGGTTTATGCTTCAGGTGAACGTCAGTTGTTTATCAAAACTCAGGAATGCAAGTAGATAGAATCACCAGATTTTATTACATATAATCATAGTTGGAATGGCGATATGTAGGGGGTTGGGGTGGAGGGAGAAAAAGAAGGGTGGTGTGTGTTAACCTCAGGTCAAAAGGTCAAATACATAGTTCACGAAGCCACTAGGTGTGTGGGGTGTGGGGGGACGGCAATAAGTACATATCGGAATACTCTTATAGCTGGACAGGTGCTCGGGTGGGTAGCAGCTCAATTAACCGCGATGTTAGTTAGTTAGTCAGTCGGTCGGTTGTTCGGTCGGTCGGTCGGTCGGTCGGTCGGTCGGTCGGTCGGTCGATTAGTTACTCCATCGGTCCGTTGCAAAAGTTTATACCGGGCTATCGTTTCAAGAGTTGTTCATATACAATAATCAACCTCGGTGTATGTACGGTGTATGTACACTTTGTAGGCTTAAGGTATGTAGCGTAAGAAAAATAGGTCGCTGTGACCTCAGTCTGATCTACTTTCATGCTTCAAAAGCAGATATCGAAATTCTATCGCCCTTGTTTGGACATTACTAGGGCAAGCAATAACCAAATTTGGCATATCCATTCGTATGTTTTCTGGTATGAAATTGTTTGACTTTAATGTCTAATAGTTAAATATTGGGATCATGGGTTCATGAAGTGCTTTGGCAAAATAAAGTGTCAGCACCTCTTCAGATTGCAGCCTAATTACTCCAATGACTGTTTCATTTGAAGAATAGGCAAGTGTATGCGTTCTGGAACACACGGTGTATATGAGGTAGCTAGTGTACATTCTATGCAGATGTCTGCATATATTGCCATTTTTCGTAATCGTATTTTAGACGTGAATCATCATCCTAGGTACACAGTAGAGATATCATTAATCCTAATTAATCAAGGTGCCCCGGTGGCGTACGTACGTGCGTACGTAAGTGAGTGAATGCGTACGTGAGTGCGGTAAGGGGGATGGGATTTGGGAGCGTGGGTAAGGCTCTTCCGAAACTGATTTGTCATTACAAAATTGTTAACATTAGGTTCATGAACTGCCAGGACAACCTCAAATGCTACAGTTTGGTTTAGAATACTGCGCTTTGAAGGAGATAATCACTGATATTAATAATAATAGTTTATTCTCAAGAACTCTACAGTGTATGATTATTTGCAACTGTAGTCCGGCAGATAGGTGCAATGAAACTTAATGAACTGGCTGAAGAAAACTTAAACCTGTACCTCCGTCTTATAATACTATTGTACGCTGATGATAGGGTCATAATGGCTGATTCGCCACGAGACATGCAGAATACGTTAAATGCATTTCACCAATATTGCATATATTTCCGATTACAAATTAACATTGCAAAAAATAAGTTGATTATTTTTTCTAAGCGTAAATTAAATAGTTGTCTAAGTTTTAACATAGGTGGACGCGAACTTGAAATAGTTGATGAATATCTATATCTAGGAATTTTATTAAAATCAAATGGAACATTCGCAAACTGTAAAATAAGAAACTGTAAACAGGGAACGAAGGCTATATACTCATTGATAGGCAAAATAAACCAACATGACATACCGATTGATTTACAAACAACATTATTTGATACAATGAGTACACCTATATTACTTTATGGACCCGAAATCTGGGGTTTTGAGAACACTACACAGGTAGAAACGTGCCAATTACCGTTTTTTAAACAAACACTTCGTTTGAAGAAAAGTACACCTAATGCCATAATATACGGCGAGCTCGTGAAACTTCCACTTCACATCACAATAAAATATAACATGATACGATTTTGGGCGGGTCTAGTCAATGGTGGGTATGGTAAACTATCGTCTATGCTCTACTTCTGATGTAAAGACTTTGCAACTAGACACAACATACAAATTAAATGGATTGAAACGATTAAAATTATTTTAGAAAGCGTTGATCAACAAAACCTATTTACAGAAGAGAACATCCACGGCAAGCAGCTAGTCCAGCTAACGAAACGCTCACTAGGACACAAATTCATCGAGGAGTGGACTAGAGAAATGAACCAAACAACACGATTAAACTTCCATAGCGAAATAAAAACAGAATTCCGTTTCGAAAAGTATTTAAAATGTCTGCCATACCGGGAAGCATTAACGCTTCTGCATTTTCGAACACTCAACCACAGACTCGACATAAAAAGGCAAAGATGGGTTGGCATAGATAGAAATGAGCGGCTGTGTCCTAGATGTACTGCAGTTGAGGACGAGAATCACTTTCTGTTTAATTGTGAATGATATAACATAGAACGAGAAAAATATATTCCACTATTCTATTCAAGACAAAACAATGTAGATAAAACCGGTGGACTACTTTCAATATGTAACAGGCCCGCACTCACCAAACTATATTATTGACCAAGAGAAAAGAGACACACATTATCAATGCAACTGTTACTACTACGACCTTTGGTCCTTTACGATACGCATAGAATGCACGAATGATGCTCACCAACACAACAACTGCCACTACCACATGCGCTACCATTATTTCAACAACAATAACAACAGCCATAGCAACGACTACTGCTATTCCACATAAAGGGAAGTATTACCATATGGCACGCCTTCGGCGGCGGTGGTGGCGGCTGCTGCGGCTGCTGCTGCTGCTGCTACTGCTACTGCCACTGCTACTACTACTACTACCACTGCTACTACAACTACTAACACCACCACCACTCCTACTACTACTACTACTACTACTACTACTACTACTACTACTACTACTACTACTACTACTACTACTACTACTACTACTACTACTACTACAGACTAGACTGTATTTTAATATTGTATATTGTATGTATGTATATTTTATATCTCTACACTATCTACCGCCATAATGTATTAATTTAAAAAAAAAATTCCCCCATATGCCATCGCAAGGATGGCCTGAGTGTAAAAAAGAAAACTGAAACTGAAACTGACAGAGCAAAATGTGCAGATTGATAACAATTGATGGAACTCGGCAAACACGTAGACCAGGGCAGGATATAGGCATTGTCGAGTGTGTCAGCCCAATTTGTCTAACAGTTTTAAATAAGCTGGTCTAGATCAAGTGGACAGACAAGAGCCTCGTTGAGCATTTGGCCGATTATTATAGCCCTTATCAGCTTCACTTGCAATGGAAAACAAGTGCAAACAACGTGTCCCAACAATACGAGCCACGTCTGCCAGTGTTTCTACATAGCGAGAGCACCTATCTGCCTGACTACAGGTGCACATAATCATGCTCCAGAAATGCACAGTTACAGTAAAACCACGGGAAAACAATTAGTGCAATGCTGTCGATGTCTTAGATAATGACGACAAGGACAATGCTCACGACGAAGACAAAGATGACGACTTTAAGCGACAATGACAATATCAACAATACAAAAGCAACAACAACGATGGCGAGAAGAACACGAACACCAAGAACACCACCAACAAAGACAACAAAACAACAACAACAACAACAACAGCAACAGCAACAACAACAACAACAACAACAACAACAACAAAAACAACAACACAAACAACCACCACAACCACAACAACAACGACGACAAAAGAAGGCAAAAACATCAACCATAATATCAACAGGTGCACCGACCACAACGACAAAAGTGTGACGACGACGATGACGAGGACAACAACACAAACAACAACAACAACAACAACAACAACAACAACAACAACAATAACAACAACAACAGCCACAACAACAACAACAACAATGATAATAATAATTATCAGGATCTATGGTATAGATGTATACTGTATCTTGTAAAAAGACAAAATCTTACTGTAAAAATATGTGTAAATAAGACACACACACAATGCACAGCACAAGACAAAGTTTCAGACTTCCATGGTCAATTAACCATTTAATGACCACACAAATAAAATATTTACTTATAAAATGTCCATTAGAATAGTTTTTGAAAATTTACCACTGGCATGACTGGCTCGGTTATCGAGCCAGTCATTATAGTTGTACATTTTCAAAAACTATTCTTGCCGTGGCCTGGGGAGGGGTATTCCCACAGACCACTACAGTTTCAGTTTCACGTTTATTACGCTCAGGCTACCGGCCAGCATATGAGGGTGCATATTTATAACAATTATTATGGCGAGTAAAGTGACAAAATATACAGTGGTTATCACGAGGTTAATAAATAAATAAATAAATAAATACTAATTACATTAATAACAGCGATAATAGGATTGGTGACTTACTTTTTCTTGGCATATAAAAGGTATTTATAATTTTTTTGGAGAACTGGCCTGTTACATATTGAAAGACGTCCTTTTGCTTTTTCTATCGAGTTATTGGTTCGGTAGTGTTGTTCAGTGCTAAATGTTGTGCAATGAAAAAGAAAGTGTAATTCGTCACCTATGCAATTACATGCATTACAGATGCGCTCATATCGATCAATCCCCTCCAATCTCTTGGTCTCGATGTCTAGTTGGTGAGTTAATGTTCTGAAGTGGCATAGAATTATAGCGTCCCGATATGGCGATACAACAAAATATTTTTTCAAATACCGAATCACTCATTATATTATTGTAAAACGTTAATCGGCTTGAAAGGGAAATTTGAGCTCTACATTTTTCATTGAATTGAGTTTGTAAAACTATTCTTACCTGCCTAGTGATGTTAGTCTTATTTACGTTTTCTGCGTTAAAGGCTGTATCAAATCTTGTTATTGTTAGTATTTCTTTAACTTTTTCCATCCATTTAAACTTGATATTCTTTGTCTCCGTATACTGTAGGCAGGTATAGTAAAGAATAGACGAAAACTTTCCATATCCAGCATTCACGATCTCCGCCCAAAATCGATTTATATTGCCTTACTGTTTGTTCGCTTAAGATTACGGAGCTTAGAATGGAGTTGAGTACGCGCATTTTCTGAATACCTTTTAATGGAAACTTTATTTGCCTTTTTCAATTTCCTATGATATATTTTTCTTTTCGCAGCACATTCCTTTCCAAACAAGGCTTTGTTATTTACCCGTCGCTTACCTTTATATATCTTTTTATATCCAAAGGTTTGCCAGCGTTATTAATAAACATTTCCCCTATCATGTCTACAGCTGGGTTTACGTGTCCAGGCTTTCAGAGTTCCTAGCCTGTTTTAATTTTTGTAATATCTTATTTACCGCTGCTTGGTCTAGGCTGTTAGTAAATTGCTGTTTTACTAGGTTGCCACTGTATCCTTATATTATTATTATTATTATTATTATTATTATTATTATATTCGATTTCTAAGTGCAATGGATGGTGTAAATCTGATATCATCGGATCAAAAGGCCTCACATCAAATGCTTGTAAGATTTTAATGAATTGTCCGCTTCCTACTACATAGTCTAACAAGCTGTTATGTGTGGTTGTTGCCTTACCCGTGAAACAATCTACACCGGCTCTCCCGTTTAATATGTAGATGTTCGTATTTTTTACAGAGTTGGAGTAGCTTCGCACAATTTGGATTTTTTCGTCCTAAGCATTGGCTATGTCGTTCTTTTGGGAGACCTAATTCAGTTAATAATTGAAGATCAGATTCGGTTGTATCATCTACATGAAAATTTTGCAACAAAAAGTCGTCGAATCTTTCAAAATCACTGTCAGTCCCCCGAAATCACTGTCAGTCCCCGTCTTTGCATTAAAATCACACAAAATACATATCGATTCAAAAGTTTGTTTCAATATAATTAGGTCATTTTCTATTTTTCTCGAACGCATCGTTTGAGTGATATCTCGATGATTCTGGTGGTATATAAACTGCTCCTAATGGTATCGGTTTACCGCTCTTTATTGTATCTTTTTTTATTTCAATCCATAGAACGAATTCATTATCGGTGTGTCCTTCATTTATATATTTTCTCAAGTTGTTCTTAATAAGGCTACTAATTCCACCAGACCCTGAGATTCCTTTCCTGTTATGGTTAATAAGTGCATAGTCTGGGATTGAAACGTCATCATAGTCATTGAGCTTAGTTTCACATAGACAGATTATATCATAGTTATATACAAATATATACAGTTCTGGGGTGTTTACTTTAGACTTCAGGCCATGTATGCTTCAGGCACTGATATGCAAGCTTGGTTTTGACCATCTTCCTCGTGAGAGGGTTAAAACATGAATACACGACCCGTATCCGTGAATAACCACGCACTGACTACTGGGGAACTAGTGCGACATACAGGCGTTAGTTGGTTGGTCTTAAAATCTGCCATCTACGGCCACCTAATAGACACATTCTATCTTAACCATGCATTTAGAATCTGAAATGCCAAATGCGAAAAATAATTGTTATTGTAAGAAAGAAATCATGCTAGTCATTATTCTGAAGTAATTTGACTGAAAACTACTGCTGCCTATGACAATAATAGAACCCAGTCAATTTCAAACACAATTTTGAAACAAATTTGACTGGGAACTATTGCTGCCTATGGCAGCAACATATCCCAGTCAAATTAGTTCCAAAATAGCCAACAGCTGACGCGTATGATTGTCTTAAAATCTAGAGTTCATGTGGTTAATTCAAGTGGCTTACTATTAGATATGGTTTTCCTGGTCTAACCTTCGATAAGGTGGTCGCATAGAACAAGTTTTACTACAGACCAAGAAAGTCCTTTATGGTGCACTAGGCACCTGTTACTATTTCCCACTTCTCTTCTGTCACGACCAGTGAATAATCAGAAATATTAACTCGGGAGCATTAGTATCGATGACAAAGAACACAATAATGTCGGTAGCGTGAAAACAGTTTTGCATCGATCCAGGGTACCATACACAATCTTTACAAAGTTGCTCGGAATGATTAGAAATTGTTGTGTTTTTATACATATGGCATACGACTTTCAATACACTGTCTATTTAAAGACAACGTAACTATATCCGAAGCACACCGCCTCCGCTGATGAGTGGGCATGCCTGTATAGGATATATGTGTATCGGTACGTTTGTTGGTGATGGGTTATAATGGGTACAACCAGTGGCTGATAGGTTTTGGTTGAGGGAGGGGTGCGCAAGCTGGGGAGGATCCTGTTTGGAGATGGGGTGGTGGGGGGGGGGGGAAGGGTGCGGTTCGGAGGTCTTCCCCGGAAATTAAAAAAAATTAGATGACCGTAGAAGCCATTTCCTGCAGCCGTACTAGTATAAAAAAACACCATATTTTTCTCAATGATTTATGTTAAAATAGGTATTGAGGGTTAAAGGGCACACACTTAGAGAAGGTAGGTGTGCGCACCCCCTGCACCGCCACCCACCCTCCGCTAAATCCGCCCCTGACAACCGCAACGAAGTTGCATGGATCAACGTCTATGATTGGTTCCAGAAGGAACAAGTACCCGTACTAGCGTGTGTCTGTGTGTCGATTATTGTGTATCTTGCGAGACAATAACTGTCTGACTGTTGCACGCCGCCGGACAATAATTTCAATGGGGGTTTAATTCTAGGTGTGCTGAATATTTCGAAAACAAATTCCCTGAAAGTTACTGGTGCCTAAGCCACCAACACATTTTAGGCAAATTGTTTTCAAATTATTCACGATATCCAGGGATAAATCGAGTGGAAAATGTAGTCTGCAGACATTCAGCAGGCAGACAGGTAAATCACCGAGTAATTGATGAATCCACTTTTACCTGTGCCACGCCCATCTCTAACGAAGCTCCGCCCATGCTTTGCTCGCGTTGGAACGATCGAACCCTGAATTTCCAGAATCGCAATATCTAGGTAACTATAGACGTAAGCTGTTGACTATTTTAAAACTAATTTGACTCTGTGGTGTTGCTGGGTGTAATATTAGTTTCAATATATTCAACATAATGTTTATGACGTAGCAAAGACATACATTTTGTAAAAATTACTTTTAAAAGGTCATGATTGACTTAGCTACGTCATTCATTTTGTACGCTGCTTCTGACGTAAATGATTATGGCGTCATATACTTGACGGACAGATTTGATTCATCCATTATTGAATGTGTTTCTGCACTCAAATCTGCTCCAATAACCAACTGCCGTCCTGTGCCCAAAAGCTCGCATATCAGAAATAACTACACTCCTCTTGATCCATTGTAGAATTTCATATTCTTTAACAATCCGCTATTAAACCCTCATGTGTCAACAGGCGCCCTAAAGCGCTCAATATACCGCCTATATAGGCCTAATAATTAACCATTTAACGGTCAAGATTTGTAAAAAAGAAGAAAGTGTTGTGCATTGAATGCAAATCCATTTTCAGGCCAAGAGAAGATAATTTTAAAAAGTTTTTCCAATGAAATTTACAAAAAAGTCTTTCAGTTGTCCTGTAAATGAAGGCTGTTTGAACATTATAACCAAGCCAGTCATTCCAGTGGTAAATTTTCAAAATATATTCTTCTCTTGACCTGCAAATGGACATTCCTCAACACAACTGAAAAGACCGCTTTGGCCAGTTTTAGCATTAAGTGGTTAAGTTGACACAAGATGGGTTAGACCATACATGAATACGACGTATCACTCACATCATGATCACTTACGTCACGTGTTAGCTGATATCACAATCAAAAAACGTATCACTCCGTTATGAAAATCGAAATCTCCGTCACGAAGTGTATGCGGTGTATGTCAATTAAGAATATAATAAACATTCTGCAAGTTGCCTAAGCAGCAACAGTTCCAGTCAAATTAGCTTCAAAATACTCAACATCTTATCTTTATAGTTAGTCTGAAATTTTAATAATAGCTTTCAGATTTCTACCTTTCATTCCGATACGCATAAAATGTGTGTGGAGCTTAGTTAGAAATGGGCGTGGCATAGCTATTTATCCTTCTATATTCTTTTAATATAATCAGCTTTTATTAATAAATATATAATAAATACACGATCTCCGCCGAGTTGCCTTTTCCTCTCAAATATATCAGATTTTATTTGGAATAAAAAGATAAACATGCCTATTTTATCGAAAATCTAGCCCGTCATTTCACCGGTAAATTTTCAAAAATTTTTTTCTCTTGGCCTGCAAATTTGGATTCAATAAGCAAATATTTTTATTTGTTTATCAAATTTTGTCATAAAAGATGTAACGCTTTCATGGTGAATCTAATAAAAACGGCTTATCATCTTTAACCCTTAAAATTGTTGTAAACATTTCAATTTTTTCGTTAAAAATGTCCATTTGCAGAGCAAGATAATTGAACATTTTTGAGATTTTTTGAAAATTTACCACTGGAATGACTGGCTCGGTTATCGAGCCAGTCATTCTAGTGGTAAATTTTCGAAAATACTTTTCTCTTGGTCTGAAAATGTAGATTTTGCAAGACAACTGCAGAAGCCGTTTTCGGCTGATATGAGCGTTAAAGGCTTATATATAGTGGGTTAGAGGAATGTTTGTTCGCAAATTTTAACTGCTGGAACGACCTGCTCGATAACGGAGCCACTCATTCCATAGACGTAATTAAAAAAAACCAGTCTTCACTTGGCCAGATGGATGGGGTTTCAATTAACACATCTGTTTACTTCATGGATGGAATTTGGTTATTAAATGGTAAATGACAATTATGCAATAGAATATAAGCTAAAAAACACGAATCCAAATCTTTCTTTGAGACTTTGTAACATTACTTGATTACTCTAATCTTTTCATAATTATTTTATAGAATTCTATATTCGGAACAATGTTTCTCGAAGATAAAAGTAAATATTTGTTTGCGAAACAAAATACAAATGTTTGATATTTAACGACGTTTAAGTGCGTTACATGACCGGATATTACTTTGTCATCGAGCTTTTGAAGAATTCTGTTGTTAATTACCACGTCCTTGTACTTGCAGATTTCTGTGAAGTATTACAGAGTTGTACATAATTCGCGTTTCAAATGTTTATACATCATTAGCCATGTAATTAAATATCTTATATCATTCAGTCTTTGATGCCCATAAACTGGATAATATTTATAATTTCGGTTATAAGGTTTTTTAATAATCTAATTGTAGCTAACGGCCAAATAAGTACATACACACCCTCCCCACCTCACCGACCCACCCGTCCTTTACTGATGGTTATACAGACGAATGCTCCCATAAGGATTGTCTCCGGAAATGGAACTATGGAATCCATATCTCGATGACAACCTTCTTATGTAACTACTACCATCTTGTGACATAATATAGTTAACTCTTTCATGCAGAATCCGGCCATAACCGGCGTTAAACAGTGCTCATTTTGCATGCCCTTGCTGGCAAAATGAAGACTATTTTTGAAAATTTACCACTGGAATGACTGGCTCGGTAACCGCGCCAGCCATTCCAGTGGTAAATCCTAAAAAAACAGTCTTCTCGTGGCCTGCCAATGGACGGTCAATAAGGAAATAGTTTCTTGACCAAAATTAGACATCAAGAGTTAAAGCGTGTTAATATGCATAGTGAGAAACCTGTGTTAAAACAATTTTATCGTTAGCCAATTATTTTGGTGCCAGGGTACAAAGTTAGTTTGAGTTACTAACCCGCTACTATTCCACGGCACAGCACAGCCTGTTGCATATAAATATAAAGCCATTGTCAAAGGTAGGCTTGCGCGATTGTGTGATTAAATCGAAAATCGCGATTATTTATTAAATCGTTAATTTATATTATTACAAATTAAATAGTCGAATAATCGTGAAGAATTCTATAGCATAAAATATTTCAAAACCTACCTTTTACCTAATCTTTAACACGATCGGTCAGGGAAATGTACATTTTGCTCAGCGAATCCATTTACAGGCCAAGAGAAGACTATTTTTTGAAAATGTCTCACTGGAATGACTGGCCCGAGAATCGAGCCAGGTATTCCAGTGACACATTTTCAAAAATAATCTTCTCATGGCCTGCTAATCGACCTTTCGCAACACCATTACAGCTTTCGTCATTGATATGCGATTTCCTGTTATAACTGGGTAATTTGTAGCTAAATTGATTACTCGATTAATCGCGATTATTATTAAATAATCGATCGTGATTATTGAAAGCAATACTCGCGCAAACCTAGTCAAAAGGGCCTGAAAATTAAATTTGCTAAATATGTGATGGATGATTTTTTTCAAACAGAAAGGGTTTCCGATTTGCAGTAAATTTGTTGACGGACAAAGACATGGCAGGTCTTTGGTAAAATTTATTACTAAGTTTCCAATGTTCATTGATCTTTCACGGCCTGAAACATACCGCTCTTGTATGGGGTACATAAACACCCATACTTGTCTTACAAGATGTATGAAGATCGGCTGCTCTGTTGTTGGTGGTAAAACGTCAATAGATGTATCCACTTTTAGCTATGCGCCGCCCATCTCTAGCTAAACTCCGTCACACTTTGCCTGTGGTGGGATCGAGCGAACTCTGATTTTCCTGAGTCTCAATTTCTCGAAAATTATACATGTAAGCTGTTTATTATTTTGAAACTAATCATTGACTAGGCGCCCAGTCAAATTAGTTTCAAAATATTCATAATGGATTTGAAATAATCAGAATTATAATTATACTATACAGGTAAGCTGTTGAATAATATTTTGAAAAAACTTACTTGGAGTTTTTTCCCAACACTCTGAGTGCGCCCGCTAGCTATAGTGGCCTAACAGCAAATAGTCCAGTGGGTGAGGGAGGTCTCGTGCCCATTGTAAGTACCCTAAGTTTCTCTTCAGATTTATTTAGAGGATCATATGACATAATAAAATATGGAGGATAGACTTTTTAATTTCCGTAACATAGTCAGGACATGACGTCATAAGCCCACGACCCCGCCCCCTTCCCGCCATTCTCTGAGATGAAATACACCTATTCTTTCTGTAATATGGATATTATGTGGTACATGACTGAGTGCGCGCATGTGCGCGCGGGCGTGCGTGTGTCCGTACGTGCGTGCGTGTGTGTGCTTAGCGGTGGTTGTTGTGGCGGTGAGTGTGTATTAGTTTATTGTTTTCTGTGACCATACATTTAATACTTATGATATAGAATACTACAATGAGATGGTTACCTTCCTGATGCCACATACTGCGCATCTCAGTTAACCTGTTAACACGCGAAGACATGTTGCAACAAGGTTCAAAGTTGCTGCTTCTTTCTTTCTAATTT
Organism: Chaetoderma sp. LZ-2023a; assembly: GCA_034401795.1. Taxonomy (NCBI): domain Eukaryota; kingdom Metazoa; phylum Mollusca; class Caudofoveata; order Chaetodermatida; family Chaetodermatidae; genus Chaetoderma; species Chaetoderma sp. LZ-2023a. Next base: position 168,227,052 of record CM067359.1, read on the forward strand.
TCTCATTCATATGCAGTTTTAAAGCAATATCTGCGCGCCTCGTTCACAGACTGCACTATACAGAGGCAAAGCTGTAATGAAATTCTTAAATCTATTTTATTGAGGCAAATGTATGATTACTGTATTCTGCGCCTGTAGTAGTAGAAACATCATACAGCTGCAATCAGTCCTTCTTCGCTTTTTCCCACTGTGTCGTGTCCTCAGCCGAAATCCTTAGCTTCCTCAGGCCCATTCTTGACCTGAGTGTACCGAGTCCTGCTTTCTTGAGGTAACCTCGTAGCACGCTTAGCGGATTTATGCCATGACGTCGTATCCTGGCTTTGTATTTGCTGGCTCCGAGTAGCGCGAATTCCAAGACTCTCTGCGCTGGTGTGTCTTCTGGCATCCTTAGCACATGACTAAGCATGGACCATCTTTGCTGAGCGACTTTTACAGAAAGCGGCGACGTATTACACATCTTGTATAGTGCCTTGTTGGAAACTATGCTGTCTGACCATCTGTGTCCAGTGATGGTGCGTAGGTGTTTGCGGTGGCAGGCATCGAGTTTGTCTAGAGCTACCTTTGGAGCTGCCCAGCTGTTACAATTATACAGCATCAAGGATACGCAGGTTGCGTTGTATAAACGTAGCCGCATTGTCAAGGGCATCTTTGATCTACGAATCCATAACTTCCAGAAGGACTGGAACACTATGTTCCCCATGACGCAGCGTGCACAAATGTCAGCAGTACTGGAAAGCAGTGAGCCCAGGATTTTACTTTTCATCCATGGTTCGCCGCCACGAAGTGGGCCGTCATTGTATGGGCTCAACGCATGCCTGTGTCGGTAGTCATGTCCAAACATTGGGACTTCCATAAAATGGGCATTGACATGTCACGAGGCTTCGACACAATTACACGATCAAAGAGCCTAGATGTACTACGCCAGGCATGTTGCAATGAAGACGAGATACGACTAGTGAGACTACTGCTTGCAGACACCAAGCTGAGAGTACGAGTCAAGTAAGTGAAGTCTGTAGAGTTTGAGACATCGGCTCCCCACAGGGAGATGGTCTATCTCCGGTGCTTTTCACCTGCCACCTTGCTGCTGCATTGAAATCTGTACGGGAAAGTTCCACAAGACCAATCACACCCCCCCCACCACCCCCAGCACCAATACTTGGCATGCCGCTAGAGATGGAATATGCCGACGATGTGGACCTCATAGATAAGGAAAAGAAACCCCTTGACGAACTTCTACCAATAGCTGCAAGCAAACTAAAAATTGAGAATCTCTTTATGAATGAATCCAAAACAGAGTTCACCCACATATACCTATCGACAAAGCATGGATTGCAAAAAAGCATAGCTCCGCCATTACAATCACAGCTTGATGGCAACTGTTCGTGTGTGGAGATTTCAACTCCAAACTCGGAATTGCGGACTAAAGTTCAGGACTTGGCTTATGAGGCAAATAGCAGTAACTAATATTCCTCACTAGTTTAGATGAGGCAAGCAATTTAGTCAGATAGCTGCTGCTTTTTGCCTCAATAACCCTATATCATTTTGTGCTTACTGCTGTTTGCTACCTTCGATTTCTCAGAAAAGGTGGGTATTTAGACTCAAGTATTTTCACACAAGACGCAGAAAATACTGCCATGTACAATGCATACCATAACTCATTTTAGCAAACAATGTCACTTACTGCCGGTTTGCCTTTTCACGGCAGTGTAGTGATTAACAATTTTAAGGATGGAGCGGGCGCCCTTATAAAATCCACCATGGTGTAGGATCACTCTCAACACGTATCGACATCCGATAGACGCACACAATTCTCTTACCCTAACTCGACGAGTGTAAAATACAATTGCAAGGTGCGTAAAATCGAACGTACACAAGAGACCCTTCTAGTAATTCTGTACGATTTCCGAACCGGTGATATATAGCTAAGGGGCATAATTCTGCTTACCACCCATTGCGGATACCATTGAGAATTGCCTCCCTTATATAAACGAACAGTATTTTTTTTTTATTAGTCTCACGCCAGGCACGTTTATCACTGAACTAAGAGAAAGAGATCTGACATTCTATTTTAATCCCTCTAGTGCCAACAGCTCCTCAAAGTCCTCAAAATGCTTCTTATACCGATTAGCTAAGTAATTTTTCAAGAAATTTATTTCTGTGAATTTCACTGGAATTTACAACACTAAAGTTATGTTGCTTTTCAAATGGACATGTCTCAACACCACTGCAATGCCCTGTTTGGCGGATTTAAAGCGATGCTAATCTCATCTTAAATGTTGTATTGCATTTTTAGAATATGGTTTATAGATTCCATGACATTAATATCCTGTCGCATTCCCTGATCTGTATCGCAATTATCTGTTTTGTAATATCGAGTAAATGTTGAACAGTGATCGACACCATTTTGTCTCCTCAAGCTATTGTGTGTGATGTCGTGTAAACTCCAATGCATCACATTCTTTATTATGTAATGCTCATCCCATTGAATATTTTGAAACTAATTTGACTGGAAGTTGTTGCTGCCTATGGCTTACCTGTGGGAGTGCTTTGCCAAACTATAGCTGGAGCCTCTTTGACTGAGCGTACATACCGAGGCAGACACACCAGGGTTTTTCTGATTGGTTGAAATGTAAATCATGACAGCCATCATAGGGTGTAGAAATATACAAACATTTAGCTACTAAATCCCGAATATCTTTCCTTAGCGACGTGATAAAAGGCTTAAAATTACCCGGAGAGTTTATAACCGGCGTGTTAGATCGTCTGAATAGCTATCAAGAGATGGGATTAGTTCTCCTTTAACAAAACATGGCTAATGGTCGAGGAAATCCCGTAATCAGTGTTTCTGTCCCTGTTTCGACGACGCATGTGCGTTAAGAGATTCAATATTCAAGATTCAAGATTCAAGACTCAAGATTCTTTATTTCCATATCGGTAAATAGTTCAACAATTCAATACAGGCATTCGCCAAAGGCAAGGCCTATGATGCGGTAGACTCTTGACATATAACATAAATTTGTAATATTTTGTTTATACATATAACATTTATATACATTTACATGGATATTTTATATTACAAAGGACATAGAGTACGATACAATACATTTAAACAAATTACGTGAGGAGACATGACTTATGACATAACGTTTTTACACAAAAGGGGTTGGGGAGGGGGAGGGGGCGGTGGAGGGAGTAGAATGACCATCTTGCGGAGTATTATTACTATTCAGTGAAATTACGATTATTATTAACAGCAATAACAACAAAATTATTATTAACACCATTACTATTATTTACATGTATTATTATTATTATTATTATTATTATTATTATTATCATCATCCTCCTCCTCCTCTTCCTCCTCCTCCTCCTCATCATCATCATCATCATCATCATCAGTTTTATCATTATAATGATTGTTATTATCATGTGTAATTATTGCTGTCACCACCATTATTATTATTATCTTTATTATTATTATTATTATTATTATTATTATTATTATTATTATTATTATTATTGTCGCATGACTATTATCATTATATTTAATAATAACAGTAACAACGACATTACCATTACTAGTATTTACATGTATTATTATTATTATTATTTTAATTATTATTATCATTATCATTATTACTATCATGTATTATTACATGTACGTGTACATATTTCTACATATTTGTTGTCCTGGTGGCCGGGTGCACTACAGTGGAAGAACCTGTCTACAGAGACCACATTTATGCAACATTAAAAAATAAATAATATGTCACTAAAAATTGGTTATTTCATACATTTAGGAGTATATGTAATGGCTTGTAATACAACAGGCCCCCGACTTTTCAGGACCTGGGTTCTCACGTCTATCTGCTTTAAAGGACCATCAGCTCCTGGATCCAGAAAGCGAGTGGCCGCTATAGACAGGTTCCGCTGTCTTGGAACATGGCTGCCATGGTGGAGGTTAAACCTTTAACACTTAAGATTTCAATATCTTCAGTTTCAGTCAGGTGCACAGTGAACAGTGAAATCACTGAGTATTCTGAAACCGATTCAATTGTAGTCTGTTACTGTCACAGGCAGCAACAGTGGCAGTTCAAATTTGTCCCAAAATATCCAACAGAACATTCATTACATTATAGGAAATTACTCCTTACCGATCACGGCGTTACGGCCAAGAGAGAGTGTGTACCTTTAGTGTACCGAGTTAGTGCTATTTAATCCTTAAAATTACTTTTCTCGTCACTTCTGGTATAGATCAAGAGCAGAATTTGACGGACTATCCAAAACTGTAAACCACTTCAAAATCGGTTCAGAAATGGCTGAGTTATCGCTGATTTCCCTCTTGAAATTCTGCTCAAAATATAGAAATAACGTCGTAATCGCGTATATCTATATATAGCTAGGTAATCACTGTTTGTGTACAAGTGACCTACTACGTCATCTACACATCTATATCTATTGTAATATCTAGATAATTGTGAACACGTCACGAGATTCTAGCGCGTTGATTGGCTGATTCAGCAAATTCTGATTGGTTGAGGCAGCCAGTTCTAGTGTTCCAACGAGTTAAAAGGGGATGATTTCAGTAGATTAGGAGCATCGTCGGCCGGGGGCCGAACAGTCGAGAGCTTCCCACAGTGTGGGACAATGACGAACCACTCGGAACACCGAAGACCGATACCTACATCATCTCGATTCCTGAAGGTTTTCAGCTCAGCTCGCACCGAAGCAGTTCTCGGCTCACCGCACCACGAATTTTATAAGCTCCCTGATGACCGTGTGGGGGCAAAATAAGAACTAAAATTATATTCCTCTTTAATTAATATCTGTAAAGGAACTGTTATGCGGTGAGCCGAAATGCAATTCTACGTGATGTAGAGCAGCGATGTTCCTCGGTGGATGACTCTCCGGATCGACCAACCACGCCGAAAAGTGGACTTCAACCACCGCACTGCATGTCGTGTGTGTTCGCTTAACGTTTTGACCTCAGCCAAGTACACTGTGCTCGGTGCGCCACATGAGCTATTTGACGCACCCCGCATCGTTAAACTTTAATATGTACCCTCCTTGTTAATGGGTTATGATTATCTTTCTTAAACTACCGTCGTCGGACGCGAACTTTTCGTCATCACAGCATCTATTACGTATGACTTACGAACTATTTGGTAGACATTGCTTACTACTATGTTTCACTGTCCTAAGTTCGTACCGTTTCCAACTTGGAGCCAGCATGATGGAACCCTGTTAGCTTTAAAGAACGTGTCGACTCACGTCACAAGTATCGTGATATCTCAATTTCACTAACATAGTAGCCCGGTGTGTAAGAGTGGCTATTGAATATTCAAGTAACTATACATGGTATCTTTAATTATACAACATTATTTCTGTGAAAGGTACTGATGACAACTAGGTACCGTACCGGTCCTCGGACCGCATCTTATAATTTCTTTATTATTACTGTTTATAATTATCCTTGTTTACTGTAAGGTGTTTTAACTAACCGTGCCGTATTAGGTCCAATAAACCTGCATTACCACTGTTCTAATCACTCCGTATACTGTCACTGTTCTGTACTTGGTTAGTTAGGCAATTGGCCAGCGGCCATCTTGTTGATATGTTTTGCTTATTTATAGAAAACTTAGGACGGCAGTGCATTAGGAAATACTATTCAGCAACATTTATATATGCATCACTTTCCCCCGCCACCAACAACTTTACACTGAGGTCGCTGTTCGTGCTATAACTCTGTTTATCCCGGCATACTACCGACTAAACCTAACTATTCAGCTCGATAGGATAGGTGTAATGTGATTAGAGACAATTTCTTCGTTAGGAGACATATAGTGTATGCCTCTTTTCTGGTCGTTGCGGTACTCTAGCCCCGCACTCTGGTAAGGTCGTGTACAATTGTCCAACTTACCTATAGGGCCTCATATCTATAAAGTCATTGTCTCTTTTCATGTTCCACTAAGCCTAATGGATTCTTAATTGTTTGGATGTCCCTATCCGCACTGTGGACTGATCAGCCTCTGGGAAACTATCGGAGGTTACCTAGCGGTGATAGCCACTGTACGGTGTCACATACACCTCCCGTGTATCTTCGGATACTTAGTAGTTAGTTATCCTTGCCAATGAAGGAAGCACTGCGAACACATTATGATTATTTGCTAGGTTGTTAAAAGTATATTTCTCCCGCCCTCGCAGTGCATATTGGGCAATTTGAATGTAAACCTAATGGCAGGTCAATAGTTAGCTCCATAGGACTTGGTGACGGACGAGATGCGAATCTCCACCCAACACATTGAAATGTCTGGGCAAGATGTAGGAATCTGTCACGACCTCACGGGAAGAACATTTGCGGTGGATATTCGTCTCTCTATCCCCACCATAACGATAGGTCAGTCGTTAAAGGAAGCCTTTGTCATGTGATGTTTTATGTGGTTACGGAGCAAGGCATCCGGATTCTCACCAAGCTCGGATGTCTTGCAAAGTAACATGTACACACACTGTCCTTGGAGGTAGATGTTTTCCACAGCAACCTATGGGAAGCGGGGCCTCTGCACCCATTGGACAGCCCTATCTAAAGCTAGGTAGGATCCCAGCCATCTGCGGCCTGAACTAATTTTTGTTTCTAACACCTAAATCGTAGGTGAGTCATAGCGGAGGGCCCACACAAATAAAAGGGGCACCTACTAATACAGTATCTTGGAACTACATAAGACGGTGACTTGGGAATCCCTCGGGAATCGCTTGTCCCATCTTCACGTAAACCAGCACGCAACACTTTAGTTATATTTTTTTCACTGGGACGGTCTTTTTCACATCACTTTTGGTTGAATGAAAGAGTGGCCCTTTTTGCCAACTCTTTTCCTCCACTTTGGCATTGATGGCATTTTCCTGTAACGGAGGCCCACGCGAGGCACTTGCCTCTCGCAAGATATCCAGTGCGAGGCTACTGCTTCTCACAATGACAAGTAGCATCTAGGAGTAATGCCCGTATGAGGCACAGTGCCTCAAGCCACGCTAGGAGTTTCTTTTTCTTTTCCTTTTCAGCATATGCGTATAATAACTTATATTAAGTTAATTACTGATCTCGTATGTGGGAGCCTCCATTGCGGGGATACCGCTGCGGACTTACGATTCTGTGTGGTACATCCGGTGTCACCACATTTAAAGTGCGTCAGCTGTCTCTATGTCATGTATTATTTTATGCTCACTGTTATCTATCAAACCATGTGGTTTGCTTAGGTTATATTTTATCATTTTACTATTTTGTCACAAATCCTTGTAAGTCCATAGTTCTAAATTACTATGGACAGGCATACTGGTGACACGAACGCATGGGCAGTCACCGTTCAATTCAATGTTAGCGGCGATGGGCACATGACCCCACCAGAACAATTGAGTTCCACCGGCCTTAGGAGCCAGTCTCTGTGTCATGTGGAACAGTATCGCACGGGATCCAGAACCCCGAAACTAGGAGCTAGCCAGCCCTCTCGTCCTTCATGCACATGCGGTGCGGCGACCGAGCAGTATGTACCGGCATGACCTGACATTACCCCACAAGCTACAAGTGACAACAACACAACAGCACAACAACAACAATCGCCCAAACATGCACGATAGAATAGATGAGATCAACAAGCAAATCTCCACACTCAGCAATCTCGTTACCACACTGAGCACTAGCATTGCAAGCACACACAATAGGACCACAGCCACTACCACCGCCCCACCGCCACCTAACACATGTTTCGGATGTGGTCAGCCAGGCCACTGGAGGATACGGTGTCCGAACCGACCTCCATCTACCACACTGACCGCTGACCACAGAACACCACAGCCCGATAAGCCATCAAACTCCTAAGGGCACCGATTGAAGAGTCACCTCAGTGCCCGTTCTTACAACCCGGCTCAACTGCGGCTTCCGTACAACAACGTCTGGTGGCCAACTATCATCATCAACCATCAGCATACACCCACACACCTATGTGCCTAGCTTCATATATGTCAGTGCCTATGATGCCTCCCACATCAGCAGCACTGCCATCCTGCTCGTGCGGACAAAAAGCAATCCCACAATATCCATATCTAACCGACCTTCTTTCCTTTGTTAAACGGCAGTGGTATGTTGTAGCACCTCCGGTGAACATCGTTTTTGCAAGCACCACGTCCCGCCACCAAGACACTGGCCTCTCAGCGTCCCTTGATGGTATGCAATACACCACCCCGCACAGCATCATCTCCTGCATCCACTGACAGCAACGGTATGGGAGAAACTTTCCAATCCGCATCATGGATCCATAAACGTAGACGCTGCCGGCAATATGAAAGAATTCCACGACATCACTGTTTCTTTTGTGCATCAACCAAAGATCCGATGATGCACTACAAGAAATGGCATGCCCAGGTCGTGCTTATCCGTAATCGCGAGAATCCCATCCGCACCTCTGTCTACATGAACACCGCACATACAGAAACTGCGACAATTACACCAACACTGCTACCACCAGCTCCACTATCACCAATGCACTCACAGCAGCGGCGACGACGGACTGGCCCTTTTCTCACTCAGCCATCAGCAACACTACGGGAAGCCATCTGGAAACAAACCGAATACATACAGAATGATTCCGCTCCGCAATCACTCTTGCAGACGGCATCATTGGAGATGCTTCCGCAGGGTCACAGAAAAGTCATTTACAAATGTGCCTGTCTGTTTAGCGGTATTTCCACCAGTGCCACCGTTGACACTGGAGCTTCCATCACCATTTTTAACAAGCGCTTGTATGAGAGCATCCTATCTCATAAGAAGCCACCCCTTAGGCCTACAAACATATTTTTACAGACAGCTACTGGAGCCGATGTGCCATTGGCTGGAGTAGATAATATTATCATACAAATAGAGGACATGCAATTCATACAGCGAGTTGTCATCGCCTCTATTCAAAATGATGCCCTTCTTGGCTCTGATTGTCTTAGTGCCAGCGAAGCCATTATACACTTCAAGCAACAGGAACTCGACATACACAGCTGACAGATACCCCTTGGACTGGAATCATCGTTATACGATATGTGTGCATTAATACTTTCAAGTACAGACACAGTTGTGCCAGGAAAAGAACATATCCTATGGGACACCACACCATAGTCAGGAGACAACACACGCATCACCATGCTGGAACCCGACCCCGATTACATGATAGCCTTACAATGCGCAAGTCCCCATATGATCGTGGACACCACCAACAAGGAACACATCACCTTTCAAGTGTTCAATGGCACAGCGGACACAATAACTCTTGAACCAGGAGTCCGTTGTGGCCACTTGGTGGATGTGACCTCTCTGGAAACACCAACGTACACCACCACACCCACAAAAAAATTACTGATGATTTACCGAAACATTTACACGAATTGTTCTTACGTGCCACAGTAGGTTTGATGCAGTCTCAAAATCAACAAGTACAGACCCTACTTTATAAATATCGTGATAGTTTCTCCTCAGGAGACATGGATCTCGGAGAAACTCATCTTGTACGACACTCCATCGATACGGTAAATACTCACTCAGTACGACAATCAGTACGAGCTCTTCCAATCCATAAGGAAGCGGAAGCTCATCAACAAGTAAACACCGTGTTGCGTACCGGTATTATCGAACCATCAGCATCCCCATGGGACATGTCATATCCGGTGATGGAGTGGCTACTCAGCCATAAAAAACAAAGGCAGTAGTAGGGTGGCCAATGCCCTCTTCAATCACAAAGACTCAGAATTTTCTCGGCCTTTGCCAGTACTATCGCCAATCCATCCATCATTTCAGTGAAATTGCTTCACCGCTTTACAAGATCACCGAAAAAGATCGCCAGTTCGAGGGGACGAGTGAGTGTGAAGGTTCATTCAGGACATTGAAGGAACTCTTGACGACCACCCCAATTCCCGCTCACCCTACTCCAAACCTCGATTTCATCTTGGACACTGATGCGTCAGCTTACGCCATTGGCGCGGCTCTATCTCAGGTCACAGAGGATGGAACAGAGCAGGTGTTGGGTTATGGTTCGCGTACATTACATAAAACAGAAAGAAGATACTCAACCACAAAGTGAGAACTACTTGCGGCGGTACATTTCGTTAAGTATTATAAACACTTTCTGTACGGCCGCCCATTTACTCTCCGTACAGACCAGGTAGCGAGATGGCAGGAATCCCTGCAGGCCTATAACTTTAACGTTGTTCACCGTCCCGGCAAATTGCATGGAAATGCTGATGCCTTCAGCAGAATCGGGTAGAAAGGTGAACACGAAGAAGCTGCAACCGTGACACCATCTACACAGTCATCTCTGGAGTTCCCTGAATTGTGGAGTGCAGAGTGGAACCCGGGGAAAGTTGCACACGAACAAGCAACAGACACGTAAACACGACATCTATACGCATGGATCCAGGAGGGGGTACATCCTCCCTGGGAATCTGTTACACCACTATCCACAATGGTCAAATACTACTACCAGTGGTTTGAAGAATGTCGCAGCAACAACAACATTCTCTACTTCAACAACCGTCTGGTAATCCCGGAAAGTTATCGAAATGACATGTTACAACAACTCAACAATAACACTCGGCATCTAGCCATTGAAAGAATGGTCACACGGGTGAAACAGAGATTCCACTGGATCGAGATTCGCGATAGTGTGAAGGCATGAGTTGCCAAATTTATCCCGTGTCAAAGACGTGATTTTGCCCAGCACCATTCAGCACCGTTACAAGTAAAAATTGTTGGTGCACCATGGGAGTGAGTGGCTATTGATGTGCTCGGACACTTGAATACGACGGATGATGGAAACTAGTACATCCTCGTATTGCAAGATTATTTTACGAAGTGGGTAGAAGTATTTGCTTTGCTGGACCAAGAGGCATTCAGTGCAGTGGAGGTCCTGGAAAGTAATGTGTTCTGCCGTTTCGGTATGCCCTATGAGCTACACTCTGACCAAGGAAGTAATTTTGCGAGCCGGCTCATATCAGAGCTCTGCAAATTGTTTCATACTGTCAAAATTAGAACAACACTGTACCATGCTAGGAGTGACAGGATGGTAGAACGATTCAACTGCACACTAGTGGAAATGTTGATGAAGGAAACATGCCTTGATTGTAGAGATTGGGATCTATAACTCCCGTATGTACTCATGGCTTACCACACTTCAGTACATTCCAGCATGGGTTACACCCCTGCTCGGTTAATATTAGGCCGTGAATTAGCCTTGCTAATCGATCTGGTTATGTCCCGGATACCAGGAGAGAAAAATTCACCTTCTCTCACATTGAACTCTTGCGGCAGCGTACAGAACAGGCCCATGGGTTAGTGAGAGCAACTTTATCCACTGCACATCGGCGGCAAAAGACGTGGCATGACCGGAGAGTGAACAGAGATCCGTATGGAGCAGGAGGATGGTATGGGTACATGATTCGCGACGATCTGCAAACGTGCCAAGTAAACTGAGTTACCAGTGGAAAGACCCCTATGTGGTAGTAGGCAAGACGTCGGACGTGGCCTACCATATCCGTGCTTCGGATGGCTTGACCTCAGTCATCCACTTTAATCGGCTTAAACCATGTGTCAGCGATGACCCAGGGACAGAGCTCGGACTGCGCATTCCCCATGACACCGGTACCCAGACATAAATTTCTATGGAAACTAGTACGCCCACAGTTAGGGCAGAGCACCGTGGTGTCAGTTCAGTCCACCTTCTACCAAGCCAGAGGACCGGTGATCCAGCGGCTAATGCTGAGGACGATGACAAAATATGTACTCACTCTCTCCTTCCTCAACGCGGGTCTACTCGATCTGAGAAGTCGTATTTGAAGAATTTCTCGTTTGTATGGCCAAGGGGGTGGATGGAAGGATTGTTCCACCGACCTCTTCCCACTCCCACCCACTTCATGCTATACTCCATCATAGAGTTACCACAAGCGGAAGCTGAGGCTGGCCCAAGCCATGCTTCCTGTGGGGTGGAACATGTAATGAATAGCATGGAAGTGAAGAGGCCGGATGAGGCCTTGTCATGTCTAGAACTGCAGAACTGTACAACTCGGTGTAACGGACCACGGCCCGAAATCCTCGGACCACTCTCCAACCAAGCCGCACACATGACCATGATGGCACCAACGTTCCACCTCCAACTGGCGTCCCTCATCTATGCACCAAGTTCGGACACCACCGGCCCAGTCCATTTCACACTCCACTCGTCTGTTGACCGACAATCTTCAGATATGAGAGAGACTGCTGCTACAGTGGAGGTGGAATCCCGCACCGTACCGACCATCAATACCCCCTGCAGTGGGCAGGGAAGCAGCTTGTTCAGGAGACTCTCAGCTCGAATTTTCTCGGTGCCTAAAAACTATGACAAGGCACCAACCGTCATGTAGTGGGAGATGACCACATCCCTCCGCCCAAGGGCAACCTCACCACAAATGCCCACAAACTCCCCCCCAACCCCCCCGTGAGCAGTGAGGACATCACACCACAGACAGAACGTCAGTCACATACAGAACACACTTGCCTTCAGGGATGAATACGTCAATTCATCATTGCGCGCACATCACACACCTACTTGGCTATACCCAGTATAACGGAGACATTCATTATCGGCAACAACATCGCTTAGCAGCGGCTAACGGTTTTAATTAAGAACAGTTAGAGACATAAAAAGTCGCGCAGCAAATCCATCCACACAGATTTGGGAGAATTATTATCTCCCGCAACTCCGACTCTCCACAGTAACAACAGACACATCATTCACCAGCGTGGAAAACTGGAGTACGCCCACCTCGGATAGCATTAGCATCATACAGAAGCCTGGATTTCCCTACAACAATACACTATCGTCATCAACACCAGCCAACATTTCTTCCGCACATACCTTCTTATCCGGTTACGGGAGAACTGATCATGTGGATAGAAGGAATGCACCACAGCCATCTACAGTACGCACTACGGGGAAAATGCCCACAAATGCCCCTGTCCCCCCGGGAAACGTTGTACAGAAACAGCTAATGATACTACACCTCATTCACTTGTAATACCAGTCAATATTATTAAGAGCAACTGCCCGCAGTCTGTCATCAGTCACGAGTAGGATTTTGCCACCGAAAAGTTGAATTCGATAATGGATTGATCAAATTTATGACATCAACCTTTTCCGTCATCCGCGCTCTAAAGTAACTGTTCCGCCCATGAGCTCGGCCATTACAGAGCGAAATACATCATGTCCGATACTGTTGACACCACACCGCAGTAACTACTCCTGTAGCGGCAATAACACTGTTACATCTTCACCACAGCGCAAGACTCATCCACAGATAACCAGCCACGCGTATCAATCAAATTCACCAACATCTCAGAAACACAGACACTCAGGTTGACTGTATTCACAATCTTCATATGACGGCATTGTAATTGTAAACTTTGTGCAACCATACTTCCGAGCTGTGGTGTAATTATATTAATATGTCTGGTCAGGGTAGGGATGAGGCTAGTCCTACCCATAGAGGAGGATGCTTGGCAGCCCACCCACTTGGGAAACACAGCTATCTTTATGGGATCAGTAACTTTGATTCACTGTAAGAATATAACTGTTTAAACCACAAAATAAATTACCTACAGCTTTACTGTCACATTTTTGATTAAGAACACAACTGTTTTACCGTGTATTGTAGTTCGGATTGACCGGTCAGGTGCCGGCCGTACCAGCTAAGCTAGGCACGCGCCGCCCATCCTGGATTCGTTCCATGAACACGCCCCCCCCCACCCCCTGGGAAGAGCTATAAGCGTATATGAGCCTATGAGAGAGATTTCCTCATAAGTTCGTTAAAGCGCGTAGCGCGCATGCGCGCGCTTACCACTGCATTGACAGAGCGTGTATTTCACGACCAAGATAGGATGGCACTTTTAGTGTACTGAGTAAGTACATTGTAAATCTTTATAATTGCTTGTTCCCGCCGAATCTGGCATCAGTCAAGACAAGAATTCGACGGGCTTCCGAACCTGTAAACCATTTTAAAATTGGTTAAGAAATGGCTGAGTTATCCACGGAAAACCCCTTTAATTATCTTCAAAATATTGCCGTGACGTCGTAACCACGTATACGCAAAAATTCTAGAATGTTCTAGAACATTGGACTGCGCCATTATTAGCTGCGCGCTCATTGGCTATCGCTCGGCCGATGATTGGTTGAAGCTGTGCCTATGACGTCACGAGTAGTATAAAAGGAGATGAAATCCAGAACTCGAGAGCATCCTCGGCCAGGTGCCGAACAGGTTGGATCTGTATGCAGCTACTATCACCAAGACAGGCATTAAATATATCACTTTTGTCTCAGGAAATTTCTCTCCCGTAGCCGGCAGCTGCAACTCAACCCACTGCACCTAAAAGAATTTTGTATCTCCCGATAGTTCGCAAGTATTTTTGGAAACTTTTGATAAATATTGTTCACTACTAAATCAAGAACTAACTCGGAACACAAACTTGCGATGAGGCCTTTCCCGGCCTGAATATGTGATTATACAGGTGTATAGGCAGCGATGTTCTTTGGTGGATGACTCGCCGGATCTGCCGGCCACGCCAAACAGTGGTTATTCAACCACCCCCACCCCCACACACACTGATGTCGTGCAGGTTTATTTAAACTTTTTACTGCAGCAAGTAAACTTTGCCCGGTATGTCTTAAGTGCTAACTGACATACCCCGCACCATAAGCTTAGTTATGTATCTTCATCCGTATTCAACAACCCCCGCTTATGAACGGGTTGTTCTTAACTTCCATCCGTACCATCGGTGTATGGGAGCTTTCTTCCTGACTACTCGTTAGACATTCTTATATTGTGATTACCATCCTGAGTTCGATCCGCGCCCATCCTGGACTGCATGCAGGAATCCTGTTTGCAGGAACTGACATGCAGGGACTTTCCAGCTTCTAGAGAACGCGTCAACTCACGTCATACCAAGGATGACGTTTCAATTTCAGTAACACGATAGCCCGTCATTAAGAATAGCCACCAACTATTCAAGTAACTATACTTAACAACTTTGATTACTCCGTTGGTTACAACTGTAATGAGTATACTTTATTTGTGTAAACGGTCCCGATGACTAAAAGGAACCGTAACGGTCTTAGGACCGCTAGTTATAATTTCTTTATCTGTTTATAGTTATTCTTATTTTACTGTAAGGTGTTTTTAATAACCACACCGTAGTATGTCTGCCAACCTGTACTTTATATATATTATTCTAATCATTTCACATTGTATTATTTGTACTGGTTAGTTTTTATATATAACAAGTAGCCATTCGTTCTTATGTTTTGTTTATTTGCAGAAAACGTGGGACTGCAGTGCACGAAGGAAACACTATACAGAAATGTTTATAAATGCATCACTTTCTCCCGCCACCAACAATTTTTCACTGAGGTCGCTGTCCGTGCTATAACTCTGTTTAGCCCGGCATGATACCGACTAAAAGCCTATCTATTTAGCTCGATAGGATAGGTTTAAAATGATTAGAGACAATTTCTTAGTCAAAAAGACTCATAGTGTACGCCTCTTTTCTGAAAGTTGCGATAATTTAGCCCCGCACCCCGGCAAGGTTGTGTAAAATTGGCCAACATACCTAATGGGCCTCCTATTTATATGTTATTGCCTTTCTTCATGTTCCACTAAGCCTTATGGCTTCTTAATTGTGTGGATGCCCCTATCCGCACCATGGACTGATCAGACCCTGGGAAAATATTGGGGTTTCCGAGCGGTGATGGCCAGGGTGTGGTGTCACATACATTTCCCGTGTATCTTCGGATACCTAGTAGTTAGTTATCCTTGCCAATGTAGGAAGCACTGTGAAAACACATTATAATTATTAATTTCTTTTTCGTCTTCTAGGAAGTCTCCTCAGTGCATATCTGGGCAACTTGCGTTTAAACCTAACATCAGGTTAAAAGGTTAGCTCCATAGAACCTGGTGACCGCCGAGATGCGCATCCCCACCGAATTCTGTAGGAATGTCTGGGCAAGATGTTGGGATCTGCCACGCCCTCACGGGAAGGACATTCGCAGTGGGTATTCGTCTCTCTTACCCCCACCATAACGATAGATCAGTTGCCTAAACTTGCTTATGTGAAAAGTAACCCTTGTCCTGTGACGTTTTATGTGGTTATGGAGCAAGATCTCCGGATTCTCACCCGGTCCGGAGGTCTTGTAAAATAACATGTGTGCACGCTGTCTTCAGTATTGACGTCTTAGGGGCGTCCGTTCTCAATGACAGCCGTATCTAAAGCTAGGTAGGGCACCCGCCATTTGCGGCCTAAATTAGCTCTTGTCACTAAAAACTAAATGTTAGGTTAGACATAGAAGAAGGTCCGCATAAATAAAAGCGGCACCTGCTAATTCAGTATACTTGAAACTACCTAAGACGGTGGCATGGGAATCCCTCGGAAATCGCTCGTCCCGTCTTCACGTAAAACAGCATGCAGCATTATAGTCATAATTTCACTAGGTATGGTCTTTTCTTTATAGCATTTTGGTTGAATATTAGAGTGGGCCCTTTCTGGCCAATACTCTTCTCCCGATTTAAGCGGTGGCGACATATTCCTGTGACGGAGGCCCGCGCGAGGCACTTGCCTCTCGCAAGGATTCAGTGATGACGGCCCACGTGAGGCTACTACTTCTCACCCAGAAATAGCATCAGAAGTAATGCCCACGTGAGGCACATACTCTTTCGCCACTTCAACAAGATAACTTTCTTTCCTTTTCAGCTTAGAGGTATAATAACTTATATTAAGTTAATTAGTGATCTCGTGTGCGTGGGCCTCCCTTTTGGGGATACCTCTGCGGACCTGGGAGTCTGTGTGGTACCTCCGGGAGTCCCGCATTTAAAGGTTCATCAGGCTGTCTCTATGTTCGCGACGATGGTCGCACGGCCCACCGGAACAATGGAGTTCCACCGGTCTTACGAGCCGATCTTTGTTACCCATAGGGCAGTATCGCACAGGATCCCTAACCCCGAGACCGGGAGCTAACCAACGTAATCACTTGTCATGTGCATGTGACGCGGCGAGTCGACACTATACACCGGAACGCCCCGACACTACGCCGTTAGCTACAGTATACAAATCATTAGCTCATGGGCCGGTGACGCAGCATCAAAACATGGACAGTATACTTACAAGGAGAATTTCAAAAATTCTCTTAACTGCATTCCAGTCTATAATCAACACAGGCTGAGAAATACCTATTTACAGACAACCAAGTCGCATGTATAAGAACTCGCGCAATTTAGGGACGCTATTCCAGAGGCCAACAGTAGAAGATATATTTTCATTTCCTGCATCTACAATGAATATACATCAGCAGCATCACTCGGCCATTAACATAAACAATATCTAGGTTTTCGATCAACCACATGCTTTCCAAAGCCACGTGACTTTCACTTCTATTTCCAGTAAATTGGATCAAACGCTTTAAACAAATGAGCCACCCAAATATGCAACTATTACAGCGTGATGGAGGAGTAGAGAGGGGCCAGTCGGGGCAATTGCCGCTGACGGCATCACGCTCTCACACACCCCATCGGGCGCTCCAGCCTAAAGAGGCGAGTTTATAAGCACCCAATCTGAAAAACCGCCTCAACGTAATTAAAAGGTAAGATTCCACGGGAATAAGTAGTCCCTAGTTTTTGTTTTGATCAGAAACTTATATTTTCACAGAATGGAGACGAAGTTGATTGGCCATTCTCCTTATAATTAAAAATACTCTCTTTATACCAGAGGAATAATTTATGTGACGGCAGAATCAATAATTCAAAACTTTCCATGTACGGTGTGACCAAATCACACACAAACTTACACCCTCCTGTGACGTCACTAAATTGTATAAAAAGGAAAATCGCGCACTGTAACTTTGTCTTCCCGTCAAAACTTGACACCAGGGAAGAACACAGCACTAGGCCACTTTCGTGTCGTAAACCAACTTCTGCTCATTTAATTATTATTTCTTTTATTACTATATTAGGCCTGGAAAGTTTAATGAAGCGTTATGACAATTAGCTTAGGGTAGGTTACCCGTAGTACCATTATTAAGCGGGAGTAATATGTCTCTTGAAGAGGTCTTGACTCTATCAGAATCATAAGAAGATTCGACGTCACCATCATCCGTGAAGAAGTTTTCCTGTGCCGTGCTTCTATCGGACGGACAGCAGTGCAACCGTACCTTCACGCAGAATTCTGATCTGATGCTTCACATCAACAGAGACCATTTATTACAACGTGGTTTTTGTACGGACTGTCGGTACCTGTTCACCGCAACACATTACAGAGTGACGCATGTGTTAAAATATAAACACCGTGTTTTGGAAGTGACATTAGTATCGGGAGAAGAAAGCGAGGATACGGAAGTGCTGGCCACTCGGACCAGTCGGATTCATTCCTATAAGCGCGGGCCCCTGGGTAGAGCAATAAGCGTGTATAAGCCTATACGAGAGGAATTTCGTCATGAAGACGTCTAAGTTCGTTAGAATGCATGGTGCGCACCTGTTGCTGTTTCGACGACACATGTGCGTTACGACCAAGAGCGAGTGTGTACATTTAGTGTACTGAGTTGATGCTATTTAATCCTTAAAATTTCCTTTTTCGTCACTTCTGGCATATATCAAAACCAGAATTTGACGAGCTATCCAAAACTGTAAACCATTTCGAAATCGGTTCAGAAATGACTGAGTTATCGAAGATTTTCCCCTTCAAATTATGCTCAAAATATAGAAATAACATCGTAATCGCGTGTATATATATACTTATACTGAGAACAAAAAGTTTAGCAACAGTGATGTTTGGTTTGTTGTATTAAAACTATGCGTCCAGTTATAACCAAATTTGCAGGCATGTTTCGTCAATGTAATGTCTCTCTGATCATGAAGAAATGCAAATCATTTCTTGCATTTCTCGGCCGCACGCTTACTGCATGTGAAAATACATTTTCATGCCCTGGCCCATATTGGCTGGTAGCGAAGGCAAAAATTCACCATATTGCAAAAGCAGATAACGAACGCTAACAGAAAACGCTTAAAAGTTTACCCTACTGAACATGGGCCGCCGCCCAGGGCTACCCTAAAATCAGCGCCATGAAGCGATGGGAAGAATCGCTGCTGGTCAGAGCGTTCGCGCTGTTGCTAGACATTTTAATGTTCACGCCGCAACCATTTCCCGTCTCCACCAACGTGAGCAGGAAACTGGACATGTTAATGACCGACCATGATCTGGTAGACCGAGAGCAACAACACCACGAGAAGACCGCCACTTAGTGACGTCATCACGACGTCACAGGTTTGAGACTGCGCCGCGGCTGTCCCGTAGTTTGCACACCGCAGCCGGCACTACAGTGCATGCACAAACTGTGCGAAACAGACTCCATGATGCTGGACTGCATGCCCGTTGTTGTCCACTTGTTGCTGTTCCGCTTACTGAACGTCACATCAAGAATCAGTTTGCATGGGCAAGAACTCATCAGCGATGGCGTGCTCAACAACGGAGCCACGTTTTATTCAGTGGTGAGTCGAGGTTTTGTGTGGATGTGGCGGATGGTAGGCAACGGGTTTGGCGACGTTTAGGAGAACGGTATGATGCAGCCAACATCATTCAGCACGACAGATTCGGTGGCGGCAGTGTCATGGTGTGGGCCGGAATCCATGAAAATGTCAAAACAGATCTTATTGTGATTCGTGGAAATTTAATGGCTCAACGTTACTGTGAAGAAGTTGTCGCCCCTGTTGCCATCCCTTTTATGCAGCATCATGCAGACTTTACGTTCCAGCAAGTCAACGCCCGTCCTCATTCAGCTAGGGTCACCAGTGATTTCCTTGAGGCTAACAACGTTCCGGTGTTGGACTGGCCAGCGCAATCACTGGGCCTGTCTCCTATCGAACACATGTGGGACATTCTTGGCCGTATGGTGCGTGAGAACCATCCACATCTTCACAACGTGCGGGAGCTGAAAGATGCACTGCTCAAGGAATGGGATGCGATTCCTCTTCGTGACATAAGGTGCTTAGTTCGAAGCATGAGAAAGCGATGTACGGCGGTGGTTAATGCGCGCGGAGGTCACAACCGATATTGACAGCTCAGTGGCATTATTTAAATTGGACCCTTCCGTTGAATGATGCCGTGTTAAAGGCGCGATGCTAGCATTACAGTAACAAGAGACTGTTGTTCAAATTGGAAAATGACCTATCAATTAAATAAAATATTTGAATCAATTTATTGTTTTAGTTAAATAACATTTATACAGTAATATTCTCAGTGTTGCTAAACATTTTCGGTTCAGTATATATATATATAGCTAGATAATCAGTGATTTGCATACACGTGACCTGCTACGTCATCTACATATCTATATCTATAGTAATATCTAGATAATTGTGTACACGTCACGAGATTCTAGCGCATTGCTTGGCTGGTTCAGCAAATTCTGATTGGTTGGGGCAGCCAGTTCTGACGTTCCAACGAGTATAAAAGGGGATGATTTCAGTCAATCAGGAGCCTCGTCTGCCGGGAGCTGAACAGTCGAACGCTGTCCACAGTGTCGGACCTTGACGAACCACCAGGTTCCTTAAGGTTTTCAGCTCAGCTCACACCGAAGCCGTTCTCTGCTCACTGCACCAGGAATTTTGTAATCTCCCGGATGGCTGTCTGGGGGCAAAATCAGAACTAAAATTATGTTCCTCTTTAATTAATATCTGTAAAGGAACTGTTATGCGGTGAGCCCTTTGCGGGCACGAAATGTAATCCTACGTGATGTAGAGCAGTGATGCTCCTCGGTGGATGACTCACCGGATCTGCCAACCACGCTGAAAAGTGGACTTCAACCACCGCACTGCATGTCATGTGTGTTCTTTTAACGTTTTGACATCAGCCAAGTAAACGTTGGCCGGTGCGCCACAAGAGCTATTTGACGCACCCTGCACCGCTAAGCTTTAATATGTACATGCATCAATTACAATTATATAAGTAACCCTCCTTGTTAATGGGCTATGATTAACTTTCTTAAACTACCGTCATCGGACAGGAAATTTTCGTCATCACAGCATCTATTACGTATGACTTACGAACTATTTGGTATACATTGCTTACTACTGTCTTTCACTGTCCTAAGTTCGTACCGTTTCCAACTGGGAGACAGCATGCTGGAACCCTGTTAGGGGAGATGTATCCAGCTTTAAAGAACGTGTCGACACACGTCACAAGTATAGTGATGTCTCAATTTCGGTCACATAGTAGCCAGGTGTGTAAGAGTGGCTACTGAATATTCAAGTAACTATACATGTATCTTTAATTATACAATATTATTCTGTAAAAGGTACTGATGACAAATAGGTACCATACCCGTCCTCGGACCGCATCTTATAATTTCTTTATTATTACTGTTTATAATTATCCTTGTTTACTGTAAGGTATTTAACTAACTGCACCATATTAGGTCCATCAACCTGTATTATCGCTGTTCTAATAAATCCGTATACTGTCACTGTTCTGTACTTGCTTAGTTAGGTATATGGCCAGAGGCCATCTTGTTGATATGTTTTGCCTATTTGTAGAACACTTCCCATCTTCGCATAAACCAGCACGCAACACCTTAGTTATATTTTTTTCACTGGGATGGGTTTTTTCATAGCACTTTTGGTTGAATAAAAGAGTGGCCAACTCTTTTCCTCCACTTCGGTGTTGAACACATTTTCCTGTGCCGGAGGCCCACGTGAGGCATTTGCCTCTCACAAGATATCCAGTGACGGTGGCCCGGGCGAGGCTACTACTTCTCAAATCGACAAGTAGCATCTAGGAGTAATGCCCGCATGAGGCACAATGCCTCTCACCACGCTAGGAGTATCTTTTTTTTTCTCCTTTTCAGCATAGGGGTATAATAACTTATATTAAGTTAATTAGTGATCTCGTATGTGGGAGCCTCCCTTGCGGGGATACCTCTGCATACTTACAAGTCTGTGTGGTATCTCCGGTGTCACCACATGTGAAGTACATCAGCTGTCTCTATGTCATGTATTATTTTATGCACACTGTTATCTACCAAAATCTGTGGTTTGTTTAGATTATATTTGATCATTTTATTATTTTCTCATAAGTCCTTATACGTCCATAGTTCTAAATTATTATGGACAGGCATACCGGTGACACAAACTCATGGGCGGACACCGTTCAATTCAATGTGTTTATTATACTACTTTCAGGTAGATCTTGTCACCGATCAGCGTGGTTAATACCAATTTGGTCCATGCTGTGTAGCTGATGGATCCAGAATTTCTCGCGATCCTTGATGATGGAGGTGGCTTCCGGTGAATCAGGATCGCGATGGAATACATCAATAATTCTGTAGTTGACAGAAGTGATATTGTGGTTTGACAGATTAAATGAATGGCTACTGGATATCCAGTAGAACAGCATCGCGCAGGATCCTGAACCCCGAGACTAGGAGCCAGCCCTCTCGTGCCTTTTTTGTTTTTAATATCCCTTACATGTTCTTTAATACGTGTTTGAAATTCTTGTTTAGTTTCACCAATGTATTGTATGGAACATGCACTGCAAGTGATTAAATACACGACATTTGTAGTGTTACAGAATGTTTTTGTTTTAATATGATGGTTGAGCCCTGTGTGTGTGTGAGCATTTAAATGTGCGTTTCTTGTCCATTCGTTGGCAGAATGCGCAATAATGGTTGTTGCATGGAATGACCGGGTTGGTGATGTTCCTGTCTTGAATGCCGGATGTTTTTGCATCCGTGATGGCCATTATTAGCGTGTCTTTGAAGGATGGGTTCCTTCTATGACCAAACAGTGGTGGGTCCTGGAATGTTGCCCGGTATTTTGGGATGCTCTGTAGTTGGTCCCAGTGGCATAGGATAACATTATTAGCTAGTTTGCTATGTGGGTGGAAATCCATAATGCATGGGATGCATTTAATTCAATGTTAGTGGCGATGGCCGCACGGCCCCACTGGAACAATTGAGTTCCACCGGCCATAGGAGCCAGTCTCTGTATCACGCAGAACAGCATCGCGCAGGATCCTGAACCCCGAGACTAGGAGCTAGCCAGCCCTCTCGTCCGTCGTGCACATGTGGCGCGGCGACCGAGCAGTGCGTACTGGAACGACCCGATGTTACCCCGTGAGCTACATAAACAGGCAGGCAGACAGACGAGACCACTCGCAAATACTCGTGCTGGGCTTAGATTTGAAACTTTCCTTTATAGCTAATATCCCGAGTCTGAGAAGCCATTTTCTGCAGAAACTTGATTCTCAGTGTGTATTCCTTTCCAGGGGATGACCCATAACACAAGGTATTAGGGATGGGAACACCTCCCTGCCACATCACCTGAAATAAATCTCTAGGTCCGTCCCCGTATCATCATCATCATCATCATCATCATCATCATCATCATCATCATCACCACCATCATCATCATCATCATCATCATCATCATTATCATCATCATCATCATCATCGGACTTAAGCGTAAAGCTTTTTGTTAGTCCTGGCTGTTACTATTAAAATAAATATTTTGCGATGTTTTAAGAGAGAGGAAGTGGTTCTTGCGTTATTACGGATTGTTTATATTTCAGAGTTACATATTGATGCAATTCTGTACCTAAGCTCTCAGTTATGTTAGTGGTGTTTCCATAGCAAATTTTGAGTATGCACACTCTGGGTTTGGTATATGTCCAGAGTATATATTTTAAATATTTGGACTTGTGTGGTTCCACACCTATTCCATTAGGCCTAATCTTTGCGCTAAATGCATGTTATGTACACAATTTACGAAAATTCGTGCAGTTTCCATCCTACTCTAGCAATTTTGCTACCGAGCATAATCTTCTTTGCTGTGTTCGGGGATGTGAATATTTCCAATTAACATGCGAGTATGCAGAGTCGATACCTGTTGTAATATTATGACTGGTTACATATTAGTTAGCACGGCCAACCCGCAAAATAAAATGTTGATGGTATTTTGTTTTACAAGCGAGTATATATGCTGAAAGGAATCACACAACATCAAGCTTTCGAATGTGAGTGGATAGTGGATAGCACCTTGGACTTTGATCTTGAAGGTAACACCTAGGTCAAAGACCAAGTAAAGTACGTATTTAAGGTTTCTCATAAAATCTTGTATGAGTGATACGCTTTTAATAGCAGGCATTTAGAATGTTATCTATGTCTTTGTAAGCGCTGCACAATAATTTTATCTGCCGGTAGCAGCTCAATAAACTGTCATATCCCTTCGCTTGTTAGTCAGTTAGTTAGTCAGTAAGTCACAAAATCTTATTCCGGGCTTGGCCCTATATCGAAAAAATTCTCTTATACGATTTGGCTCAAATTTTAACATAGCGAGGGAACTTGTGCTACAGTGGTGGTTCAACATGTTAGCCATCATCCGGATAAAGGAAGCCGGATCTGGATTGGATCACATTCTGGATCTGTGGATGTCGATGAGACTTCTTGTCCGACTTGCCTTAAATACTAACACAGAAAATGGTTTAACCTTACAATAAGATTGCACAACGTTGCGTGTGAGCCGACAACAATGGAAAATTTGAAGAAGTCCGGAAAAAACGAAACATTTGGAAACCGTGGATAACGAGATTCTCTCGAGATTGTTTTTCTCTCACAATTCATAAAATGTGTGCACATATTGAAGCTTTTACGGACACGGGGATTCCAGTGTCCATTGCACATGCTTGTCAGACAAGTTTCGACAGAGATGTTGTACTCAAGCATCCGTCTGCGTTACATCGAAAAGCTGGTGTACAGCGCTGTCTTGTTTTGATGCACTTGCATTCTACTCTTCCACAAGTTATCTTACAACCACATGAAACCAATTCATTTCACATAATTGGCACATTATGGTATTGGTATTCTGGTCTATCTGATCTTTATGCTATCATCTATTTCATTCAAACCACTAGCTTCTTCTGAGTTCCTAAGACTACGAGTCTATCAGAACCTCGAAGCCACATCTTCGCTTAATAATTCGAGCATAACATGGGAATCAAGTACATCGGTTGTTAGAGATATCATCTCGAAGGCATTTGAGTTTCTAAAATATATCATGCCTAGGGTTATCCGTGCCACAATACACACCTGATGCTCCATAGTGTCGACAAACATACTCAGCCACTTGGGCCAAAGGCCATCTCGGTCGACTCCTTGAAGTACAGAGGAATCGCCTAGCAAGCATTTCCTGAAATGATGCCACAGTGTCACAACCTACCTGTGAGAGAATGGAAATAATGTATATTGTTCAACACAGATTTTTTTGATTTCTTTGCGATTTTTGTGAACAGCATAACAGGTAGCATCTCCTAGTGTTACACTCATAATCCACACACCCACCTACGAATGGTGTCGCAAAATAATATAGGAGGGCACATCTGAATCTCTGCGCGTTACAATAATCCTCTTATGATCGTATGATCCGGATGGCTTCAGAGGTGTGCGAGATGATTCGTGTATCTGTCTTCATGTTTTGATTCTAGCTTTGGTAGATTTTCCCGAACATTTGATTTCGCAGTCTGTATGTGCTGAACGTCGCCTGATATAACAATTTCCCTTCCATTCCCTGGACTAACACCAGACAAATGCTTGCTTAGAAATAGAGAGATATCCTTCTTATCACCATCAAGAGCAATGAACTGGGACAACACGTGAGAGAGAGAGAGAGAGAGAGAGAGAGAGAGAGAGAGAGAGAGAGAGAGAGAGAGCTAAATCGTCACGATTGGCAACCTTGTGAATTCACCTTTCCAGAATATCCATCCATCATCTGACCTCGCATGACGTCATAATCAGATCAATATGTATATGATGACGTCATAATTATTACGTCACAAATCTCAAATAGTCAGACGCGTTGTATGACTTGTATGTCTTTGCAATTCTTTGCTATTTAATAAACATGCTGTTGGCAGCGACAGCACCCAGTCAAATTTGTTTCAAAATATTCAACAGCTTTCCTGTGTAGGTTTTTGGAAATTGATAGGCAGTGTGATCAGAGATCGATCGATCACAACACGAGCGAGGTGTGGGTGGAGCTTAGCTAGAGATAGGCGGGGCATAGCTAAAACCGGAAAGGTCCATTGGGTGCTTTACTTTCCCTGACCTAATTGAGCAAGTTGATGATTTGATAGATATCTCTCCAAAATACCTACTAACCACAATAACTGAACCAGAGCAATTGCTTAAGACATTCCTGGTGACGATTTCAGCATAGTCATTGAATGGTATGCAGTTGGGTGGATCTCCCATATCCTGAATCTAAACATGACCATCTATTTGTACACATGTTTGAACATTAACTTGTATATCAGGTTATTCTATATGCGTGTTTATCTCTAACCATTCACAATGAATGAAACTTTCCAATTTTTTCTATACCACACCCACATCTTGCTAAACTACATCCCATTTCGCCGTGTTGGGATTTATCGATCCCCGAATGCCCTAACTATCAATTTCCTGAAAACTCTACAAGTAAGCTGTTGAATATTTATTAAATAGTAAGGACATACAATTCGTACAACAACGCATATTCCATCTTCAAATATGCGTTCGTGACGTACCTATCTACGTCATTCATGACGTCATAAGGACGTCATGCATTAGGATGCCATTCTACACGTCACGTAGTTGATTATGACGTCATATGATGGGTGGATTCAGTGGAATGGTCTATTGACAACAGAACAGATTGTGTTGTTGAATTCATCGTTCTACACCATGTTCAACAAGTCTCTGTTTCACCTTGTCGGCCATGGGTGTCTTTGCTCTCTCTCTCTCTCTCAAAACAGACACAGTTATGTATGTGGTGGCCACATCATCGTAATCAATGTTATCAGAGTAGTTGGTTGGCCAATTTCTTCAGGCTCAACGTTCCCAATACCTGGCTGCTCCACAGCGATCTAGTTCTCTATGTCCTGATGAAAGACCTTGAATATACCAAACTGATGGCCCATTCCACCATCATCTGCTACAACAAAGAGGTGCACACGATATCTTGTTAAATCTGGGATCACTTGGACTACGGGCTCCAGAATCCTCCTGTACCTGATTATTCCTTGTAATGCCAATTATGGCATTGGAAAGCTTATAAACCTATTCATCTATTCTATTGCCTTGTCTAGTGGAACTTGATTAAACTTCCCATTGTATATCTTGACAACAAAAATCGCTCGTCATGAATGCTTGGTATGCATTTATTGAATATTCTGAAATTAAATTGACTGGGGTTGATGTTGCCTTTGGAAAACATTCAACAGGCTACTTGTATAGTTACTTAGGAATTTAGATTCTAAGAATCCAGCCATCACAGTTTGTAATCAATTCCAAAGAGTGTGAAAATTAGATGGGGCTTATCTAGAAATGAGCGGGCCGTAGCTGCAAACTAGAATAATATGTCTGGCTCTAACCTGTTCCCCTTTAGACCAATGTTTTATCCATCGTGTACAGTTTACAAAGTTATATTTTGCAGTGTGGTTCCTTGATATTCAACACATAGTTGATGATGGGGCAAGCTTTAACTTTGACCATTACATGATACCCTGAGCTAATTTTTACCTTCAAGGTCAACATCTAGAGTGGTATCGAAAAGCTTTCTGTATAGCGATACATTATAGAATTGATATCCACGTGTAGCAAAAAGACCACATTTTTCTAGACCTATAGGGGCTAGATTAGAAATATGTACCGCATGGCGGTGTAATGATTTAGCCTGAGAACCAGTGCTTATTTAATAAGACTGGCTTTTTCAACAACGTCTCAAGCGCTCAAAAAATGTAATGGTCAAATTTTGTCAAGACAATTAAAATTTGTTCTAAGTGAATACCCATTTGCAGGCTTAGAGAAGACTATTTTGTAAATTAACCACTGAAATTTGCCATAAATATCTTTCTGCTGCACCGCAAATGGATATCTTTTAAGCGTATTTATCTATTTGAGGGCCAAGAGCAGTTTATTCTTTAAAAACATTTCAGTGGAATACCGATTTCTTCAGCGCCCAGTCAAATTAGTTTCAAAATATACGACAGAATGCTTATTAAATAGTAAAGACATACAATTCGTTGAAGGCGTCGGACTATGAAACGTTAAAAACGGACTATTTCGAATCATTCATGACGTAAAGATAATAACGTCATCCTGCACGTCACTTAGTTGATTATGGCGACATATGATTGAGTGAGGAAATGGATTAATTAATTACCTTACTGCGGGATGTTTAATTCGGTATGATTAGAGGGATCTATTTCTAGCTATGCCACGCCCATTTCTCGCTAAGCTCGGCCAACGTTTAGCGCGTGTTGAGATCGGTTTATATACTTTGAATCTTAAATTCTCAGACGATAATTATACAGGTAAGCTGTTGAATATTTTGAAACTAATTTGTCCGGGTGATGTTGTTGCCTAACTTTACTCGATTAATCAGCTTGCGTACAAATTACCCAGTTATAACATCAAAAAAGCATATCAATGACGAATGTTACAATGGTGTTGAGAATATATATTGGCAGGCCAAGAGAAGACTATTTTTTAAAATGCGTCATTGGAATGCCTGGCTCGATTCTCCAGTGATACGTTTATAAAAACTGTCTTCTCTTTGCCTACAAATGTGCATGTATTCGCTGAACAAAATGTAAATTTCCGTGACCGATCGCATTAAAGAGTAATTAAAAGGTAGGTTTTGAAATATTTTATGCTGTAGAATTATTTCCGATTATTCGATTATTTAATTTTTAATCATATAAATTTACGATTTAAAAAAGAATCGTGATTTTCGATTTAATCACATAATCGCGCAAGCCTAGCTCAACCATTAAGCAGGGCCATACAATGATGGCCAGAATGATTGGGTTGTGCAGTGTAGGTATGCACACGTTATTATTTACCATCGGTGCGGATAACATATCCGGTAATCTTTATTCTTTACAATTAGCCTACTTGCCACCAATATATTGATATTGGCATAAAACTGATGTGGTCACCTTCAACTAGTAAACTGACAAAGTCAGCGTAAGCGTTTCTGCTCAGCAAATCTATTCAACAACAAAGATGTATGTACATATTTTAGCTTAGAAGTTTTAAGCTATTACAATATTAATCCTTGCATCATGTTCATAGTCAACACTCATCAAGAAAACCTAAAACATTTGCTCCAATGTCCATTTGCAGGCCAAGAGAAGACTGTTCTTGAGAATTAACGAGACCGCCTTTCCAGTGGTACACTTTAATAAATAGTCTTCTCTTGATCATCAAATGGTCTTTTCTCATGACCATTACAAAGTAATTTTCAGCGGCCTAACCATAAAGCGTTAACAAAGCTACAGAGAACAAAAGGAGTTACAGAAGATTTTCAAAAAGTCTTCTCCTGACCAGCAAATGGACTTTTCTCATGACCATTGCAAAGACATTTTTATCAAAAATTGCTAGATGGAAAGAACGTTGAAAATAATGCCTTAAAATTCCAGCATTATCTTATTTCTAGATATGAATAAATTAAAATATGAGGGTTTGTAAAGCAAAATAATGAATTGACATGACCTTGACTCCAATAAATGTTGTCCATCAGTTGATCAATGCAGATTATAATCTACAAGGAAAATACAGCATTGTTCTGGCATTTAGTAGAAATGACAAACTGTCTATGTACCAGCAACCGAGGTTTACAAAATACATTAAGTACATAGAAAGCAATTAGCGCAACAATCTGACACTAGAACTTACTAAGCTAATGCTTCAGTATATTTGTTTACTATGAGATGTATTTACACACCCTCCCTTTCTAGACTCGAATCGATTGTGACTGGTTGACATTAAATGTAGCTTAGAATAGTATGAGTAATCTGACTATTTCCATAGTAACTCTTACAGTAACAATGGCCTTATGAGCATCACACTAAACGTGAATTGTTTTATCCAGGCATATCGCCTGCAATAATTGACTGGATAATAAGTCAGTGTTCCCATAACAAGCTGTAATGGCACATTAACGGAGGTTCGTTCTGACCATCAGGTATGCCGCCAATTATGTTATCAGGCATATCAACTGCAGCAATCCACTTGGTAATAGCTCAGTGATTCCATAGCGCGCTGTGACGGAACATTAAGGGAGCCGTCCGATCTGACCATTAAATGCGACGCCAGTTGCGTCATTAGGCATTTCAACGCAGCAATGGACAGGATAATTGCCCAGTGATTCCAGAGCATAATGTGACGACATATTAATGGAGGCGTCCCAGCAGCTACTCAAGTATATGATCTATTGATCACAATACTGCCTTTTTTAGATGACATTACAATCAAATGACGTAGGTCCGAATATTTTGAATCAAATTTGACTTCGAGATGTTACTTCCATAGGTGCCAACCCTGATAGCAATGCAGTTTACTGGCCCAATGCCGGGCCGATACCAGACTGATACCGGACCGATACTGAACGTATCGGCCCAGTATCGGTCCAGTAGCGACTTAGTAAGCTGCATTATCAGTGAATTAGTTTCCGAATCTTCATCAGCTTCCTCTGTAGGTACATTGAAAATGAGATCCTGGGACTTCACTGGTCAAAGTGTTGAATCTATCCAGACGCGCGTACAGAGTGTGTGGATATTAGTTAGAAATGGGCTGCGCATAGCTAGAAATGGGAGGGATATAGTTGGAAATGGATCCATCTGTTAACTAAATCACTCAATATTTAAGTTTGCTAGATGCTAGATCGCTGCCTATGATGTGACTCGGTTTACATTTACAAAATGGACCTGACAACCACAAAAGCTTCGCCACTCTTTGTTTCGGAATCTAACGCATGGATGGTACCCGTAATCGTGTGTTTATCTGTAACAGTAGTTATTTTCAATACGTTGTTAATATTCGTGTTACTTTCGAACAAGCAGCTCAAAACTAACATAAACTTTATTCTGCTCTCCCTGGCTCTCTGTGATCTGCTAGTTGGACTCGTGTACATGCCCCTAAAATTAGTAACGAATTACTATCTCATGTTCACGACAAGATCTTTAATATGTTTTGGTGCGCGAGGAATATCAAGTACATTGCCTTTCGTGGGCGTCGCACATCTGCTAGCTGTTGGAATAGAACGATATATTAGCGTTTCAAAACCATTGTCATATACGAAATGGTTAGCAACACGTCGTGTTCAAGTTACCATCGCGCTCTGCTGGATAGTACCAGTGATTTTCGTGTCCGTTGTTATGATTGTGCCGCAAGCATCTGATGAGCAAGTGTTGCCTGAACCATATCCATGTAAATTGTATCTGTCATGCCGTCAATCAACAGTTTATAGTTCACTTATGTTAACAGTTCTTACAATGATAGCGATATTATATGTGCGTATCCCTCTATTGGCCTGGGCCCACGCCAGAAGAATCCGTGATGTAAGCAGCATTCACAATGCAAACCGAATAAACAAAACACGGTCTGAGAGGAAAATGATTGTCATACTTGGAATTACTGTAGGCTGGTTTGTAATGTTTATTTTCCCGGTGTGCATAATTGTTCTAGTTCAATGCCATGCAGGGATCGAAATCCCGAATGTATGTTTCCTGATTGCATCGTATCTGCCTCACGCAACCGCAATCATCAATCCGCTTATATATGGACTTGGTAATGCTATTATCAGGCAGGCCTTGATCAAGAATGTGCGTAATTTGTGTAGACATGCCCAGTGAAATACAATTCTGCCTCTATGTTACTACCTTTTTCTCTTACAGTCCCATTCCACGTAGTGTATATAGAATAGAATGTTACTACTCTCCAAAAGGATATCATTGACATGACACGTGGTCAACATCTACTGCACTTTCAAATCAGGCACCAGCAAACTCAGCAAGGAGGACAAAAGGCACGTCTTTATAGGTCAGTAGTTAATATAATCTTAATGAGATTATTGAGGATCGATTTAAGTAAATGTAGGAAATCTCACTTTTATTTTTGGCAATATAAAGGTCTTGATGGCGTGTGGCTGCATATTAATATGGATACAGAAATAGTTGTTCGTAGTTTTAATTATTGGTTTAAACATATTTTATTGCATATAATACAACTGGATTACGGTAAAGGTTCTATAATAATAATAATAATAATAATAATAATAATAATAATAATAATAATAATAATAATAATAATAGCAACAATGCGAATAATAATAATAGTCAGTCAATTAGTAAATCAATTAACTACACGAGCAATCATTCACCAAACCAGTTACTCAATTCAGCTAGTTGAAGCAACAAATAATAAGTCAAATACTCAATCAATGACAACGGTGATCTATCAATTAGTTAATAGCAATTGCCTGTTCGCCATCCATTTCACCAGTCAACTGTGTTATTTAGTCTAAAGCGCAGACCCAGTTTTCTAGCATCAGCAAGTAGATTAAGATCGCAGAACTCTTATTAGAAACAACATAATACAATATCAAATATGCAGATGCAATGAGATGATTTCAAGCAATATACTGTCACAAGAAGTTCTTCAACGTCCGTCGCGCAAAAAGCTAAAAGACTATGAGCATATGACGTCATAACCGATTACGTCATAGGTAGGCATCCCAATGACGAATCTATCTCCGTTATGAATAGTGAAATGTGTGTAGGACATGTAGGCATATGCCTTTGATGGATTTACTATTGAATATTTTAAAACTACTTTATCGAGCGCTGTTGCTCCCACACAGTCAAAATAGTTGCAAAATATTCAACTGCTTATCTGTATATTTACCTTGAAAATGGGATTCCGGGTAGTCACGTTTCAAAGTATATAGATTGATTGCAGCACGCATACAGTGGGGTGAGCGTAGATAGAAATGGGCGGGGCATAGTTAGAAATGAATCTTAAAAGGCTGTGTGCTCACTGGAGACTTAACTGGCGTAGCGAAATACTGAGGTATGGCGTTATTCCCGATGAACTCTCCGGTGAGAGTACGTCCTTATATTGAAGTTCAAATGCGAGTATTGGCCCAATAGACTCATACCGCGTAATGCCGTATATTAAATGCATAGCTCTATCAGTGCAAGAGATCAAGGGTCTGCAAGTACGACCACAAAGAACGGAGCGATGTGAGTGGGCGTATGTTAGTACAATGTGGAATTGCATGTCTCTACTATTTCTTCTTCTTCTTTTCGATCGCTGGTTTCACACTTGGAGAGCCGTTCTCAAGATGAAATCTGTCGTTTTATGCAGTTCTTCCACAGGCCCATACAGCTTTTCAAGAAAAGAGATTGACGAAGGCCAGATCTCTTCTCTCAGCAGCTGATACGTACTGCAACATTGAAGTATGTGCTCTGTGGTCTGTTCTGCTTCTCCACAAGGACAAGCGGGCGATGTCGCAAGGTGGAACCGCCTGTACAAGTGTTGGTTTAGTCTGTTATGTCCAGTTCTGAGACGAAAAATGGCCACTTGCTCTGGCCTCGAGAGATGATGGTAGGCATCTTCTGATTGAGGTGTTCTATAGAGTGACTTGATGATAGTCTTCATCTCTGTATGTGTAACCATGTTTTCTGTCTGATTCTCTTCTGCACCCACCTTTGCCATCCTGTCTGCTTCCTCATTTACTTGGACTCCACAGTGTGAGGGGATCCACTGCAATGCTATCCGAAAGCATTTGATGGTTTGTAGTGCTTCTTCAAGTTGTGGCAGCTTACCTTTGGTGATAGCCTCAAGGACGGAGCGGGCATCAGATAAAAAGACAATCTGTGCAATAGGGTCTGCTGTTCTGCTGATGGTATTAGCTGCATGGACCAGTGCTTCGACTTCAGCTCTATAGTTTGTGCAGTGTTTGCCTGTCGGTATTGCAGCTGACTCATGTTGTCCGTTTGAATACTGTATGTGTAGTCCGGCACCTCCGCTCCTAATTGCATCTTTGGCTGATCCATCTGTGTAGATCCTTATCCATGTCTCCTGAGGGTACATTTCTTCCAGCATGGCTAGGGTCAGGGCCTTCTTGCTCACATCACTGTGTTCATCTTTGGTTGTGAGATGAGGTACTGTGGTGCGAATAGCTATGCTCTCTAGTTTGTTTTCCCAGGGTGGAGGATCAAGGGTGTGGTTTGGGTCTTCTCTTTGTGCTGGCAACATTGCTTGGTGTTTCCTTTGAAGTGATTTTGTCTCTTTCACAAAGCTTGATCTTTTAAGTCTTCCTGATGACAACTGTGCTTGCCTGATCTTCATCGGGTGGTTGTTGAACGATTTGAACTTTGCAGCTTGGATCAGTGCTTTGCATTCCCTTCCTTTACAATCTGACTGTTCTCTCCCAATGGCAGTTCGAATGCTTAATGAGATTTCTGGAAGATGGGAATCAACACGAAGTGTGGGTGGGGCTTAGTTAAAGATGGGCGGACATAACTAAGACTTGGTTCATCCATGAACTGCAGCGGAATGGACAATGAGTCAGATGACTGTAATTCAGAAATTATTTCTTGAAGGTTAGTTTATCTGCCATTGACGCGCGTGAGATTCTAGCTAAGAGGATGATAGCGGTCAAAATAAATGGATGAATCCAATCTGCCACTAAAATATATGATGCCATGGTCAATTACGTCACCTGTAGGCTGGCATCACAATTAAAATGCTCAGTGAATGCTGTATTTACGTCCTTCATGAACGCTTGATAGTCCGTCTAGTGTACGAATTGCATCTCTACAATTTAACACACATTCTATTGAATATGGCAGCAACAGCGCACGGTCAAATTAGATTCAAAATACCCAACCGTTTACCTGTATATAGCTACCTTGATATTAGGATTTTGGGAATTCAGGATTTGATCGACACAATGGGTAATCGTGTATGCATGTTTGTGGGTCAGTAGAACGACCGGGTCATCTACGACTCTATAGTTATAATAGTCCATGTTTTAAAGATATTGCATGATTCATTGATAATACTTGAACTCCCGAGTCAGTACTTACCAACACAGTTACCACTTAGCCCAATGTGCATTCTGAAAAACCTTTTTGTTGTAAACCGTTGCTGCCTAAGACAGCAGCAGCTTTCAATTACATATGTTTCAAAAATTGTTTATATTTTTATTCAGGGAATTTCATAATGGCTCCTAGATAAACCTCTCGACGGTGTTGAAAGTGTCTCTTGGCGCTGACGTATTTAGACCGTTTTCAGTAACAAGCTCGTGATAATATTCTATTTAAGTTTCGGGTCTGACTAAACACGTCAGGCGTACCTTGGTGCGTTTATATAAAGGTATAACAAGTCAAATAATAATACATACGCTATCTATACGTTGTTAGTTTATATACAAATCGAAAGTGTTATCTACTATATCAAACATATTGTCACAGTGTAATCTAGATAATTTAATTCAATAATACAAGATAATAAGCAGTAGAAGTTTATTTTATATATTGATATACCAAGGAATTAAGTACGTAATCACATCCGTACCTACTTTGTTTATATGTGTTTGAACAATATCGCCATTTGCGTTTTCATAGGAGTAATATTTTGTTGATATTTTAGAAACTAATTTTCCTTGAACGGACTGCATATTAAGTCTTATTCATTGTTCCATTGCACGCAATTGCGAAGCATCATGGGAGAAGTTAATAACATTGAAAGGTAAGCAACATAACACCTATTTCGTGGCTCATATATGGTATTTCATGTGAGCTGCTAGTTGATTGTAGAAAGGATTTGTGCTTCCGTTGTAAATCCATCTTGTGTACATTTTCATGAGAGAGAGGATAGAAGACACGATGATATTGAGCAAACATAACCATCACGACGTCATGGAGTGCATCTCAGAAATAACATCACATGTTTAAAAAACTAAATACAACGTATTGTTCAATATTTTAAACATAATTGGATTTGAAGACATTGCTGCCTAAGGCAGCAATGTTTTCCAATCCAAGTATGTTCAAACTCGGCAACAGAACAATTTCTAACTTTGTGTTTAAAATTGTACTAACTAACATATTATTGTCTTGTTTTCAAAACATGTTAACTTATATTTTAGATGTACTGTGTAAGTGCGCATCTGTTATGACCTAGTTCCTGGTTATTTCCTGGTGGATATATCATGTGATTAAGTAGGCCCACATCGCGCTCACAAGACACTCTGACTTATGTAGGCCCCGACCTTAACGATGTTGGTTGTACTTTTCGGGTCAGAAGTAGTTTAATCATTACAACTGTCTGAATGATTTACGGGTTGGTGGCTCACCCAGAGAGTCTTAGGCCCGTTTTACAAGTCGAACTTTCTGTCGCGCCAGGCTAATGACGACTGATTGATTTATATAGTGGACTTTCTCATTTTCAGGCAGATTTAGCTGGAACGGCACAAGAGAGGTTCGACTTATAAATCGGGCCTTAGATAATACGCTTCTTTTGACTCCAAAGATCACATTCGATAGTAAGTCAGATCACCTTCTATTGTGAAAAATTGAAGGATTAATTTTTAGCTATGTCCCATCCCATATCTAGCTAAGCTCCGCCCACTTTTACGAGGGTTGGAATCGATTTGTATACTTTGATTCCTGAATTCCAGAATACAACTTTCAAGGCAACTATGCCAAGTAAGCCTTTTCATTATTTTGAAACTGATTTAATTTGGGGCTGTTGATGCCTATGGAATCAACAGCTCCCAGTCAAATTAGTTCCAAACTGCTTAAGAGAATGTACATTAACTTATAACTTCATCAAAGCGATGGGAGTCATACGTCAGCTCAGTAACCTCTCTTGTGTCAACAGCGCCTCAAAGGGCTCAATATACCACTTATATAGTCCTATTAATTAAACATTTAACGATCAAGATTTGTAAAAAAGAAGAAAGTGTTGCTCATTGAATGCAATCCATTTGCAGGCCTAGCGAAGACAATTTTTAAAAGTTTCCAATGGAATTTATAAAAAGTCTCAGTTGTCCTGTAAATGAAGGCGGTTTGAACATTATATGGTCCAGAAAATTCAAATTTGTGCATAATCAGTATCCATTTTCAGGTCAAGAGGAGACTATTTTTGAAAATTTATCACTGAAATGACTGGCTCGGTAACCGAGCCAGTCATCCCAGTGGTAAATTAAAAAAAATTGTCTTCTTTTGGCCTGCAAATGGACATTTCTCAACACCATTGAAGAGACTGCTTTGGCCAGTTTTACAATTACATGGTTAAGTTGACACTAGATGGGTCGATTAGTGGCGCAGATGTTTGTTGACGTCAGATACTTGCATGGCAGAACTGATTGCGCGCCACGAACTCGTCTCATATAACAGCCATGTAGTGGTTTAAATCTCATTTGTACAACGCCATTATGACAAATATAGGCTATGCTCGCGCGAGTATGCGATTAAATCGAAAATCGCGATTATTTTTTTAAATAGTGAATTTATATGATTAAAAATTAAATAATCGAATAATCGTGAATAATTCTACAGCATAAAATATTTCAAATCCTACCTTTTAATTACTCTTTAACGCGACCGGTCACGGACATTTACATTTTGCTCAGCGAATGCATATCAATTTGCGGGGCAAGAGAAGACTATTTTTGAAAATGTATCACTGGAATGACTGGCTCAGGCCTCGAGCCAGGCATTCCAGTGACACATTTTCAAAAATAGTCTTCTCTATGCTTGGAAATCGACCTTTCTCACCCCAATTGCTGCTTTCGTCATTGATATGCTTTTTTGCTGTTATAACTGTTATAACTGGGTAATTTGTACTCAAGCTGATTAATCGAGTAATCGCGATTATTATTAAATAATCGATCGTGATTACTGAAAGAAATAATCGTGCAAGCCTAATATAGGCGGTATTGTTGTATGCAAAGCTACTACCATTCCAAACTAGGACGATGTAAGCCCGTTTGAGCATATATGAGAAACCTACGCTTGATGCGTATCTGGTGATTTCTTAATACCATCCTCAATCTAATGTATGTGCAATTGTTGACGGCTCGCACAATTATTTAAAAAAAAGAGAATTTGCATTTTTTATATCTACATTACTCACTGATGTGTATGTTCGAGAAAGAGGTTTCAAAGCAGTTATCTAGTTAGAAATTGAGATTAAATACAGACCCATCCCATTGGCCAACGCTTCGCCAAGACGTGTTGAATGAAGAACTGTTTTGCGGCAAAGGTTATAAAAAATACATATATATATGTGTGTGTATGTATTTTTGATAACCTTTTATATGTATATCAAGAGCGTTTATGTATGATTACTGTATTCTGCGGCTGTAGTAGTAGACACATCCCACAGCTGCAACCGGTCTTTCTTCGCTTTTGCCCACTGTCTTGTCAAGAAAATGTATGATCTTTTGAATGATGCGATTGTTAAAAAATGAAAGTGAAATGTTGGCAATGTTGTCCAAAAATATCCCAGATCGATGTCGTCTATATATGTAATAGTGGTTGCTTGGGATGTCTAGACGTGCTGGTTAGTTTGGCGGATAATGCGCATTCCAATTGTCGGCAATCTGTTAAATAAC
Source organism: Chaetoderma sp. LZ-2023a (assembly GCA_034401795.1). NCBI lineage: Eukaryota > Metazoa > Mollusca > Caudofoveata > Chaetodermatida > Chaetodermatidae > Chaetoderma > Chaetoderma sp. LZ-2023a. Next base: position 168,265,590 of record CM067359.1, read on the forward strand.
TGCGTACAATTACCAGATATAGATTGAGATAACCTTATTTCATCAATCCAGTTTAATTATCTAATACACACGCTCACACACACGTACCCACACACATATACGCATGCGCGCGCACACACCTACACATGCGCGCGCATGCGCGGACGCGCGCACGGAAGCACGCACGCACGCACAGGTCACATTACCATAGGCTTCAATTAAAAGCAAACACAGGTCGTTGCGTTAGACAATTATACACTATTTTCAACAGTTGAACAATATAACACAATTTGTAATTAAATATCAGTTCTTAAAATAACGATTCGTATTCCACGAGAGCAATTTCGGCTTTTTTCGTAAAACGCTTCTCTAATTCAAAACTAATGTCCATAACTATCTGGTAATAAGTGGGCTCCACCTTGAGCTATGCGCGCCCATTTCTAGCTACGCTCCGCCTATTTGTAGCTATGCCCCGCCCATTTCTAGCAAGTTTCCGCTCACGGAATCCGTTTTTGGATCTATTTATATACTTTGATCCGATTCATTTTCACAATCCTATTTTCAGGCTACCTACAACTATGCCGCAACAGCACCCAGTCAAATTAGTTAAAAAAACTATCAACACAATGTCTATTAAATAGTAAATCCATCAAAGACACACAGTTCGTACACTTGGCGGATTATTCCAGCTTCATAACAGAGTATTTCTGTCAATGATGATTGTGACGTCAGCCTATATGTGACGTAGCCTAACTGATTATGACGTCATATACGTGACTGTCAGATTTGGTTCATCCATTGTCCGCTTTAACCCATTAAACCGTGACGTCCCAGAATCTCTAATTCACCACCACCATACAGGGAAGCTATTGCATGGCTTTCGACTAACTAGAGTAGGACCTGTTATTGTATAGACAGCATCAGTCCTCAGCCAAAATTAGTTTCAAAATATTCAACATATCTGTTTTAGCCCGTGTGTGATGTTTCGCATTGCGAGTTTCGGGTTCAAAGGACTAAATCCAACTTACATGTCTGAATCTCATAATTTGACACGCGTGGTGTAGCGAATAACTTCGTACACGTGAATTTGATTTAAAGCAAGGTGGTGCATGTTTGGCCATGTGCTAAGAATGCCAGAAGACACAACAACACATAATGCCTTCGAATTCGCCGTACTAGCAGCCAGCAAATATAACGCCAGGAAAGGATGGCATTACATAACCATGTTGAGCATGCGACGAGACGACCTCAAGAAAACAGGACTCAATACACTCAGATCAAGAATGGACCTGAGGAAGCTAAAGACCTTGGCTGATGATAGTCAAATCATCGTGTGCTGGGATTTATTTCGTTTCATTGCATCTGGGTGCACAGTTTAGGCCTCTAGGAACATGTGGTTTTAGCAGTTTTGTTTCGGGCATTCTGCTGTGGATATGCACCTATAAGATCTATACATATATACATGATAAAATGGACCTTTCCAAGTATATCGCTTGATCATATGACGTCATAAACAACTACGTGATCTGTAAGACGACGTCACAATTATGACGCCATGAATGCCTCGATATAGTCAGTCTTAAACGATTAATAGTCTGACACGTACGAATTCACCTTTCCAAAGTATCCATTCATCATCTGACCTAGTATGACGTCATAATCATTTCAGCGCGTGCATGATGACGTCACA
>CM067359.1:168272258-168302258 GCA_034401795.1 Chaetoderma sp. LZ-2023a
TGGGTTGGGGGTGGGGTTGATGTCGGACATTAAATGTTCAGATATACACTGCTCATTATAATAATATCTGTATATTATATATTTATTCGCCAGATCGTGTCAGTTACGCGCCCACCCACATACCCACTCAGCGACAAGTCACCTACTCGGCCATCAGCGTCATGCTGGGGGACTTCTCATTGTTTATAAGTATGGATGGCGGCATCCGGAAACAATGTGGCAATTCAATTCACGAGAGCGACGACCCCCCCCACCCCACCCCACATCCAACCCACCTCCTCCTGCGACCATAAAAAGCAATTAAAAATAATTTAGTTAAACATCGACATATGAACATAATAATCTTTATCCACATTTGTTCAGCAATATTCCCTATATATTCACCATTAGTCACTCAACCCTTCCCTGTTATCACGACAATTGTATTACGATAAAAAAAAAACCCACACAATGTGGTGTTCGCGCACAGACAATAAAACAATGAAATTATGAGTAACCTTTCGTCCGTTCTCCTCGATTTCGCCAAAAAACGAAAGAGAATCGAGGAGTGGGGCCAGGTTTACAAAATTAAGCAGAACAACCCCCACCCCACCCCCACCCCCTCCCCACCCCACCCCGCCATTTCACCAAAGTCAACGAAACACGTTAAAATATCTATTGTTGCTGAAAGCTGTTGTTGTTGCGTTTTATATTTTAATCCGCAACATTGGCACACGTCTTCGGAACTCTACTGGCAAGGCTCTTCTAGAATTTAAAGAAGATCTGTTCAGTAAAATCAGAAATGTCATAAGAACAGTCTGTGCTCGCATTTACCCTTGTGTCTAGTGACGCGCGTAAAGATATTGAACCTAACGTTTCTTTCAGAGTAACTCAATGTACCTTATTTAACCCCTCTTGTGTCAACAGCGACTCAAAGCGCTCGAAATGTCACTTTTATCAATTAACCCTTTCATTCGTCAAGATTTAAAAAAGAATCAAATATTTGCTCAATGAATGACCATTTGTTGGCCTAGAGAACTGGGTTTTTCTTGTAAATTTACCACTGGAATTTAGGAAAATATGTTTTTAAACGAGTTGGTCTTTTGACCGGCTTGGCGGTTATAGGTTATTATAACTTAATGGTAGTATTGCAGATATAATAGAGGACATTGATGTCGTGTGCTTTACGGAAACAAAACTTGCGACCATGACATATTAATGTTAAGCAACATCCTCCAATACGCAGAGACAGGGATTCTACCGGAGGGGGGGGGGGGGGGTGGGTGGGGTGGGTGGGGGGTGGGGTGGGGTGCAATTTACATCTCAAAGCGGCTTAGTTATAAAAGAAGATTTGAGCTAGAACATGATAGATGCAAGCTTATATGGCTGCACTCTAGATTTAATTTACAAAAATTCCTTTTATGGGTCTTCTATAGCCCACCGAGGTCTTACGTCTCAACATGGGGAGATTTTACAGATTCTCTTGATATGGCCGCGGGCACGCGCTTACCATTAATTATAGTAGGTGATTTGAATGAAGACCTATTAGATCATTCACTACACTATCTAATTGATATAATGTTGATATATAATCTAGGAAACGTAATTAAATCAACAACCATAATTACGGACACAACTCAAAGGCTTTTAGACCCCATAATAATCAATGACTTAGTGGAACTAATTGATTCTGGCATCATCCCGCTATTAGCATCCGTCTTAGACCATATAGCAACAAATATATCACAATAGAATGTGATGATTATTTACAACCGACATATACCTGTGAGGTATGGATCTACCACAAAGCGAATATTGGCAAATTAAAGACGGAATTGGTCGAAACAAATTGGAACAACATACTAAGTCGCTCCGATAGCATTGACGAGGCTTGTGAGGCATTTCATGAACATATTATGGCTATTGCAAAATCATGCATTCCAGTACGCAATATAGGATTACGAGATACAGATAAACCGTGGTACGACAACGTGATTAGAAGTGAAAGTAGAAAGCTGAAACAAAAAAGCAACTGGTATAAATGTGTACACTTGTACACCACTAGTATATATCTATATGAATGTAAATATGTTCCCCACATACTTTGTATAAAGTCTGGGAGTAATAAATTGAATTGAATTGAGTTGACAGGTTGCGCAAAACAGCAAGACGTACGGGAAAACAGTCAGATTGGGATAATTATCGCAAACATATACACCGGGTCAACAGCACGAAAACTTACGCGAGGCAAAATATATTAATAGCTTGGACGAGGAATTAAGCGACCTTTCTGTGCAAAACTGTAAGATATTATTGAAAACTAGTCCAGTCATTAGTTTCTGGAAAGAGCAACCGTAGTAAAATTCCACCTCTTGTGTACAAACACGTGCAAGGAGACGTGGAGGAAATCGCCTTCTCGGATCAAGAACAAGCAGATCTGCTGAATTCATATTTTGTAAATACTGCCAAATTAGATGATAGCAATGCTGTTCTTCCAACTTTTAGATTTAAATGAGACGTCCGAATAAACTATATTTCGTTTTCTGCGCAGCAAATAGAAGAGTTACTAGCAACACACACGGCATCGGGGTCAGACAAAATTAGCCATAAACTGCTCAAGATGTGTCCAAAAGAAATCGCTAATCCTCTTAGCATTCTTTTTAATAAATCGCTAACTGACTGTCGTTTCCCATCACAATGGAAAACTGCGCATGCAGTGCCATTATTCACGAATGGTGCTGAGAGTGATCCAGCTAATTCTAGACCTGTGTCATTACTAAGTTGTGTTGGTAAATTAATGGAACGTCTGGTATTTAAAAAGTTATATAATCACATGAATCAATGCAATTTGCTTTATAAATATCAAGCCGGGTTTCATCCTGGATGCTCGACGGTGTATCAACTAATAGACGTATATAATCAAATTGCCAAGGGCCTCAATGAGCGTCAACAAACATCTCAATATTCTGTGATGTCTCATAAGCATTTGACAGAGTATGGCACAAAGGCCTTTTGTTTAAATTAAATCAATACGGGATTTGTGGCAGCCTTTTACTATGGCCAGGAAACTACCTTCATAAAAGAAGTCACTTTGTATCAGTAAATCAAACTATATCAGAATTAGGCGACATTCAAGCAGGCGTGCCTCAAGGGTCGGTTTTAGGGCCACTTTTGTTTTCTATATATGTAAATGACATTACCGATAATTTGCAGAATTTAGTGCGCCTCTTTGCGGATGATACCACTTTATGATGCTCTTCAAACAGTAGTAATGTTATGGATGTGTCCTTAAATCGTGATGTAACCAAACTAGTTGACTGGGCAGATGTCTGGCTTGTTAAATCTAACCGAGAAAAGACTGTATGTGTGTTATTTAGTGGTCGATCAAATAATGATAAAGACACCCCTACTCTCTTATTTGGCAATAAGAATCTTGCATATTTCGAAACTCACAAGCACTTGAGGTCACCCTATCCCAGAAACTTAGCTGGAAAAGTCTTATTGATTCTATATTAAAGAAATCTACCGAAGTACTTTCGACTATGAGAAAACTCAAATTTACTTTAAATGATGCACACTTAATACAATCTATGTTTCCTATCTTTGATCTGTACTAGAGTATTCGTCTCGTGTGTGGAACGGTTGTAGCATTTCAACTTGAAGCTGTTCGAATTGTGACAGGTCTCCCTAGATTCTCCTCCAAAGCTAATATTTATAATGAAACGGGGTTGGAGACATTGAAAGACAGACGCCGGCAGCAGAAACTCCTAACGTTTCACAAATTACTGTACGACGACAAGGTACCAGATTGTATGACGGATATTCCACCGATACGCACAAATACAACAGAACGCTACGACTTACACAAGCCACACAATGTCAATGTGCCTCTATCACGATTGGAACTATATTAAAAAATCGTTTTTCCCAAGCACCATTCAAATTTGGAACACACTCGAAAACAAAGTACAATCAGAATCAAAAATTTCAAAATTAATAAACTATATGCCTTCGAGTTTCTATAACTACGGAAATCGAACACTTTCTATCCTTCATACCAGACTGCGTGACAACTGCTCCAACTTAAATTGTAACTTATGTAGAATAGGATCATTTCCCACACCCAATTGCTTTTGTAAGACAGGAGTAGAAGATGCAAATCACTTTTTTATATGTCCTTACTGCACAATACAAAGACAGCACTTTTCACAACAACTACATCGGTATTTTCCTTTGAGGAGTGACTTGCAGTGCAAAGGAAATACATCTCTATCTGTCCTTGAAAATGAATGCATCTTCAAAGAAGTTCAAAATTATATTCAAGCTACTGGCATATTTTAACCTCATATATGTTCCCAACGTTTGATATGATGTAGGAATAGTCCGTATTTTTATTGCCATGGTTACATGGTTATGATACAAATGACTGTATAGATATACTATATACTTTACATTTTTGCTTCCGCTGTCGTTACTGTTAAATGTTTGTGATAGAGATGACTGAATAGATATGCTATATACTTTAATGCTTTATTTCGGCTGTCGTTACTGTGTATATAGTCCTTCCCTTACTCACAATTAATGCATTACTCTCCTATTGCTTTTCGGATCATCCACGATAATGCGAAGCCGCAGATGACGACGACGACGACAACGACGACGACGACGACGACGACGACGACGAGGATGGCAGGAGAGGGGATGATGGGGATGCAATAAAGATTCGCTAAACCGTTAATCTCCTCAAACCTTTCGCTCCAAGTTATGAAGAGGATTAAAAGTTCAGATTTACCTAAATACACAGGAGTGAAGCCATTTTGAATGTGTGGGGTGGGCGGGGTCGGAGGTGACTGGGTCTCATTTCTCTTTTCTCATTCGTTTTGTTTCATGTAAGAAACGGGAAGAGAAGACCTGGTGAAAGCATGGTGGGAGTTGAGAGGAAGTGCTGGGGTGGGTAAATGGGGTAAATGACGACGGTATGGAATAATCATGAATATGTTCTGTTAATTCCTTTATTCGTATTGTTTAATCTATTATATTAATGGCTAACTGCTATCCGACAAGAAAGTGTTTGAAGGAGCTGTTTACATTATCTTCCTCCCCACATCTCTCTCTCTCTCTCTCTCTCTCTCTCTCTCTCTCTCTCTCTCTCTCTCTCTCTCTTAATTTATTGTCTCTCTATCTCTCTCACCTCTTAAGTTATTGTCTACTTTAGTGTTTGACACTCATTGGCTGCTTATAATAATTATGTATGGAGAAGGTGTAAGAACTTATGGCCGATCCCATTGTGCAAATGTTACAATACAATATCTATAAATCTACAATAGGTTTAATCGCCTAGGAAGTCTAAATCTTTGCTTGGGCAGTGCCCATTTGCAGGCCAAGAAAAGACTATTTTTGAAAATGTTTCACTGGAATGACTGGATCGAGAAACGAGGCAGGCATTCCAGTGACACATTTTCAAAAATAGTCTTCTCTTTGCCTGCAAATCGACCTTTCTCAACACCATTGCAGCTTTCGTCATTGAGACGCTTTTTTGCTGTTATAACTGGGTAATTTGTACTCAAGCTGATTAATCGAGTAATCGCGATCATTATTAAATACTCGATCGTGATAACTGAAAGCAATACTCACATAAGCCTAGGTAGCCACATATGTTGTATTCAAGCATCGTAGTGACGCATTCATAATTTCATGATTACAGGCACATTGAACGGCTTCGGCAGTGCGAATTAATAACAGAATGTGAAGTCAAGGCTCTGTGTGTGAAAGCAAAAGAAATTATGATGCAAGAAGGAAATGTGAGGAAGGTTTCGTCACCTGTCAAGGTACGTTCTGATTGTATGTTTATAATATGTGGCGATTTTAATGCTAAAACTAAACCCCTGCCAGACTTTGTTGAAAATGATAATTCCCGCTATTTAGCTCTTGTTGGAGAATATGTGGAAGATATAAAAATAAAACTATTTTCTAAAGCTACGGGTAGGACAAATAAAAATGGGCATACACTAAATTAAATTTTTGTAAAGGCTCGGGTATGCGGATTGTTAATGGTAGGGTGGTGAGTGATTACGGGGTTGGGGGAATAACATGCGTAACAGCAAGGGGAGAAAGCCTGATAGACTACTTCTTGTGCTCTATGCAAAACTTAAGTATGATAAAAGACCTTAAAGTTGATGCCCCGAACGAATTATCAAACCACAGTGTGGTTAAGTGTGAAATCAATGTAAATACCGTAGCAACCTACAAGACCCTGATCAAACTACGGGATGTAAATTTAGACAGAAAATACAGCTGGAACCCCGAATTGGAAGACAAATTTAGAAAGAATTTGTCAGCCGAGTGGGTACAACATTTACTCAAAGATATGACCACGACTTTAATTGACCCACTCAATCCGAGCGAAATTACCATTGCCGAGGGTGTTGATAAATTCACCAAAACAATAAAAACGCCAGCTGATAAACAATTCCTAATTAATAAATGTCGCGATAACACATTTAGTAATAGAAAAACGTCAGTTTTCAAGTATTCAATAGAATGTGAGGAAAAGCGAGTGCATTTTTTTCGCGCACTTAATAAAAGTTTGAAATGTCACGGACTAACATGATAAAATCAAGAACCGAGTTTAAGTGGTCTGTTAAAGTGAACAATATAAAACAACCTGAACTTGTAACCAGGAACCTACTTAACGCGCAGTATAAAGATAATAAACAGTATTTTGAAATCCCGTAAGAAGATTAGGAAAATAAACATAGAACTCGATGATTTCGTTGACTTTTTCAAACGGGTAAATAATCCTACTGGCGATTTCTTCCAAGCGGAGCCTGATATAATTAACTACGTGCAGAAAGATCTAACGGCGAACAACATTAGTACCGTTGACGAGTTAAACACACCGATAACCGATACCGAGATTAGAACAATTGTAAGAGCACCGGAGCTGACATGCTGATAAACGAATTTTTCAAAAATGCTATAAACGAACATTTGCCTTTTATAAATTTACTGTTCAACAGTATTATTAGTAGCGGATGTTTTCCCAAATATACATTAAAATTATTTCTAGCACTATATGCCGACGATATAATATTAATGGCAGAAAGTAGGCGCAGTTTGCGGAGAGAGTTAGATATTCTAGCAGATTATTGCAAGCGATGGTGTTTAACCGTGAATATTGACAAAACAAAGGTTATGGTTGTCAGGCGCGGGGGTAGACTAGGAGATGGGGATAAGTGGTACCTTAACGGGTCTGAATTAGAAATAGTGAAACATTTTAAATATTTAGGAATTTTATTTAGCACCACAGGATCGTTTATGGGGGCTCAGAGAACTTTAGAGGGTCAAGGGCAAAAGCCTGTATTTTCATTACAACAATCATGTCGCAAATTTGTAGGGTTAAAGCCAGATTATTACTGTAAATTGTTTGACAAACTGGTGACACCAATTTTATCTCATGGTAGTGAGGTATTTGGGTCTACCCGAGCTTATGAAGTCGAAAAGTGTCATCTTAGGTCTTGTAAAGAGATTTTAAAAGTTAAGCAAAGTACCTCAAATTGTATTATATATGGGGAGCTGGAGAGGGTGCCTCTGTACCTGATGATAGAAGTAAGAATTTTTAAATATTGGTTCAAGATTCTGGGGTCTGACGATCGCAAATTAGTAAAATGTCTGCATGAAGCAATGCATAATGACTGGCTTAATGATAATACCTGTAATAATTGGGTCAGAAAACTTAATTAAATTAAGAGTAATTAAAAGGTAGGTTTTTAAATATTTTATACTGTGGAATTATTCACGATTATTCGATTATTTAATTTTTAATCATATAAATTTTCAATTAAAAAAATAATCGCGATTTTAGATTTAATCACATAATCGCGCAAGCATACTAGCAATTTTAATAAGACAGCCAATATGGAACAAGTGGATGTAGCTTTCTTTTGAGCTTGCAAACTCATACGCAAAATTGACTATGTAATGTGCAGGATCAAGAAATTGATGATGTAATATCACACACGTGAATAATCAGCTTAGTGCAGTAGATGATGTAGTCATGCAAAACGCTGACATAGTTTTCAGCTGCATTGTTGAGTTAGTGATTATAACTTCTACTCTGTCATACTGTTTGATAATTGCATTATATGTCACTAATTTCTAACAAATGTAAATCCTAAATTGGAGATCCAGATAAACTTAAAAATTGCCAGTAAATCATTTGGGAAGGTTTCCGGAATTTTCTTTCAAATATTCCGACTAACACAATCTGCAACGTATGAGCATATGATTTTCAAAATAAAGTTACTTGTTGGATAATACAAGCTTTTGAACAATTCTACGCTTCCACTCTTATTATCGCTATGAGATAGCTGTCATACAATGCCAGGTAGACTATTTAAGACGTGCAATTCATACGCTTCGTGTCGGACTAATTTTATTTTGAGTGTGACGGGTATTATTGACGTCATATACTTTATTGAACAGATTGGATTCCTACATTTTATTCCAGGTATGTGGTGACATTCACGGACAGTTTTATGACCTTAAAGAATTATTCAATGTTGGAGGCGAAGTCCCTGACATAAACTATCTCTTTATGGGAGATTACGTCGACAGAGGATTCTATAGTGTGGAAACATTCTTACTCCTTATAGCATTAAAGGTAATACATCTATGAATACCATGGTACAGGATAAGGATACATACACTTGTTTTGTTTGGTCTTGGGATTGTCTCATGGCTAAGTGGCCCTAATGCCCTTGCATATATAATCCGAGTCATGACTGTGTTTTTGTGCATGAAAATGATCAGAGAAGAAACCAATAATAATAATAATAATAATAATAATAATAATAATAATAATAATAATAATAATAATTAGAAGACGTTTACGGAATAACTGTAAATCTGCGATGTTTGGCCACTGAAAATGTATGGGCAAGTGGGGTTGATTTCTGGCAAAAACGAAAACTGCTAACTTTGATAACTAAGGAGTAAGCTTGACCTTGAGGTCGGATCACCCCCGAAACCATCACCACTGGATCCGACATGCGTGATATGTCTTTGGTAATATTTTCATGAAAATCAAGGAAAAAGCCCCGCAGTGTCAAATAACCGAGAAAACTGCAAAGTTTGTGTTGTCTGCCTTGGATTCGAAATTTAACATTTCCTCCAATCGAAGACACTCAATCATCCTGTATGGGTAAAGGAAGGTAATCTATGCAAAACGAAAATAGTAATTTTGATGCCAATGGGGTACCATTCAACTTGGGTATGTGTCTTGCAGACGAATCGACATTATCAGGACTCCTAGTGTAACATCCTGCCCAATTATGGTAATGATCTGATCAAAACTCTGTGTAATCCAAGTTCAAATATCAATATTGAATTGTAATTTTGATAACCAAGGAGTACCATTCTATCTGGTCCTGGGATGCAGGGGTGATGAAAACGTGAGAGGTTGCCACAGGGCATCTTCTAATATATGCATTGACCGTCTCTGATGAAGAGGAATTCATTTCTGCCAAAAACGAGAACCAATTATGTTGATGCCCATGGAGTAACCTTCAACGTGGCATGCATCTTGCAGACGAGTCAACAGCTTCATGACTCCTAGTGTGAGATCCTGGCCAAGTATGGTAATGATCCGATCAGAACTCTAGGTGTAGACGTAGTTCAAATGTCAATATTGATTTGTAATTTTGATAACCAACGGGTACCCTTCCACATGGGCCTGGAATCCTGGGGTGATGGAAACGTGAGCGTGTGTCACAGAGTATCTTCTAATATGCCCATTAACCTTCTCTGATGAAGGGGAGTTGATTTCTGCAAAAAACGAAAACTGGTAAATTTAACGCCCAAGCAGGACCCTTTCACTTAGCCACCTGCCTACCAGATCAATCAGCACCTCCGGGACTCTAATGGTAATATCATGACCAATTATGGTAGTGACCCAATCATAACTCTAGGTGTAGTAGTGGTTTAAAGATCAATACTGAACATCCCCATACATTTCGTATGGAACTTTTTTTGCCGACTCAAATGTGGGTAGTTCTAAAACTATTGGACGGATCCAAAATAAAAATAAAAGCACACGATTCCAGGATAAGTGGCAACAGTGTACCAAATTTGGAGTTGATCGGATAAAACAGTAGGAGGAGATGCGGTCCAACGATTTTGAGGAAGAATAAGAAGAAAAAAAGAAAGAAGAAGAAGGCGAAGAAGAAGAAGAAGATGATGATGGCGATGAAGAAGAAGAGGAGGAAGAAGAAGAAGAAGGAAGAGGAGAAGAAGAAGAAAGATCCTGAGTGATTTCAATAATCAGCGATTGTATCGCAGATTAATATAAATATATTAATCCAATCGTATTTTGAGAAAGAGCTGAAGAGCCAGTACATCACCGACCTGCACATTCCTTTGACCAATTCAATAGCAAAATCTGGTCAAGAATATCTAAATATTTGCTTAGTAAATGTTCATTTGCAGGTCAAGAGAAACCTGTTTTTGAAAATTAACCACTGGAATAGCTGGCTCGATAATCAAGCCAGCCATTCCAGTGATAAATTTTCAAAAACAGTTTTCTCATGGCCAACAAATGGACATTCCTCTAGACATCAGCAGATGCTTTGCAATAAAAGGGTTAATTCAATATTTCGTTTGTTTTTAGGTGAAATTATATATACTCTCCCATCTAAACCAACCTCATTAAAATAATCCTATATATTTCTGCTATACATTTTCTGCAGGTCAGATATCCAGCCCGAATCACATTGCTACGAGGAAACCACGAGAGTCGACAACTCACACAGGCGTACAGTTTCTATGATGAATGTTTACGTAAATATGGTTCAGTAATAGTCTGGCAATGTTGCACAGAAATCATGGATTATCTCAATTTAGGGGCTGTCATTGATGGAAAGGTAAGGAGATTGCCAAAATCATATTTTCTTTTAAATAATCTAATGTTACACATACGACTCTGATTTAAGCCTTCCCTGGCGAAGACGGGCAAAACCGGCCTCTACAATGGTCTTAAGGAATATCCATTTACAGCCCCAGAGTAGACACTTTTTGAAAATTTACCACTGGAATGACTGGCTCGATAAGCGAGCCAAGTCATTCCAGTGGTAAAATCTCGAAAAGATTCTTCATCTGCGCTAGAAATGGACATTCATTAAGCACAAATTTTGTTTTCTCATCCAGATATAGCCGTTAAAGGTCTAATGAGATTCTACTCACATCTCACATGTTGCATTGTACTGGTAGACTATAGGATACAGGTTCCATATCACGTACATTCCTTTGTCCCTAAGACGAGGGACGAATCACTTGTTAGCTATGGTCCGCTCATCTCTAGACACACTCCGCCCATGGGTTGAGCGTGTTGGGGTCGATTTGTATACTTTGTATTGCTAGAATTCCAATTTCATGATAACTATACGGCTAACTTGTTGATTATTTTGAAATTAATTTGACGGGGCAGCGCCCAATCAAATTATTTTCAAATTATTCAACCTACCCGTGTTTCTTAAAAAGTAAAGACATACAATCTGTACAACTTGACTGATAATTCCAGGTTCATGACTGAGGATTTCTGTTAATTATGATCATGACGTCAACCTATATGTGACGCAGTTTATTATGACGTCAATACTTGAGTGACTGGCCGCATTAATTTAGTATCCGCTTTTCTACATACCGGCAATGTTGGACCGTGGCCTCAGGACATTGTGACTTCAATTCCTTTAAGTATGCCTATGTGCAGATAAGTTAGTTTGAAACTTATCTGACTGGAATCTAATGCCGCCAACTTTTAGTCAAATTAGTTTCAAATTTATCAACAGCGTGCATGCATGGTTGATTTTCACTGCACTGATGAACTATAGATTGCACCGATATAATTGAGCGTATATAGTCATTGACATTAATACATTTATAATTTAACAAACATTCTTTTGACCATCCTGAAACAAATTTGATGTGGAGCCATTTCTTTCATAAGCTTTAGTTTCAAAATTGGTTTCAAAATATTGTACAGCTTACCTGTATAGTTATCACATCTGAGATGTAGTGTTAAATCGATTTCAACGCGCGCGAAATGTAGGCGGAACTTAGCTTGATATGGGCAGTGTATAGCTGGAAATAGATCCATCTAATACGTGTACACCATAAGACGGCTTCTTTTCCGTAACAGGATATCAGACAAATTAGTTTCAAAATATTCAACAGAATATTTATCAACATATAAGATCATCAAAGACATAGAAATCGTAGACTTTCCCTCCATTATATATGTGCCGTAAGATGTGTTCTTTTCCAAATCAGGTTTTACTGGTTTCATGGCGATGGCCCTTTCCAGTGTTAGCCATGCCCCGCCCATCTCTCGTTAAGCTTCAACCTCGCGTCACCCGTGTTGGGATCGATTGATTCTTGAACTCCCTGACTATCAATTTCCAGCTAACTATAGCAACTTTCAATGGCAGCAACGGCGCCCAGTCAAATTAGTTTCAAAATAGTCACCATAATGTTTATTGACTTGTAAAGCAACACAATTCGAACAACAACGCTTAATCAGTCTTCAATTACGAGTTCGTGACGTACTTATCTACGCCATTTATGACACCATTGATTATGATTTCATACCACACGCCACGCAGTTGACTATGACGTCAAATTTTGATGGATAAACTGGAAATATCTATTATAATTTACATAATACACATCACTATGTTTCTAGTAGAGGGGTGTTGCTGGTAATAAGTATGGGTCTTTGTGCTTTATTTTCAGATATTCTGTGTTCATGGTGGATTATCGCCGTCTCTCCAGACTCTGGATGAGATCAGCTGTATTGACCGCATGCAGGAGGTGCCGCTAGAGGGACCCATGAACGACATGCTCTGGTCAGATCCTGAGGGTAAGCTTACGCACGTAACCCTTTAATGGCTGAATTTGATAAAGAAAATTTAAATATTATTTTATTTAATGCCCATTCGCATGCCAAGTCAACCAACCGTACACGTGCATGCAGATGGAAAGCATACACTGGAATCAATTTAAAATACCGTTAATATTAAATTTAATTTATTTTACCTCGAATCAGCCTTGTATTCTATTGGTTCCTGTAGACGGTCTAATTAACGACTACAGCAGTGACATTATCTTATGTATGTTTTAATTGTAGGAGTTGACATTATATCTGAGGTCAGAGCTACCTGGTATTGATTGTGACGTCAGATAACTAGTGACATATTCCATTATGACGTCAGACGTTTGCGGGGGAGATTCGATGCCTCCATTGAGTTTTAAAATTAGATACATTTCTTCTTCGCTATGAGGGCCCGTTACTCCATTTTATATAAATAACACGAGTAATCTGAGAATGCAGACCTTCGCCCTCCCGATTTTGTCACACGGTAAAGAAGCTTTTTAGGGTTCTTTCGGACAACTCACAAAGTTGTGTATCCTGGTGTATGGTTACGCCCTTTACCCTTTTACTGTGTTAGGATTTGAGCCAAATGTAACTATTAGTCTCCCAGACATCCAGACTGTTCAGATCCGGGTTCTTTTAAACTGATCACGACTACAGTCTGGCAATCATGTTGTACGGCAAGTTCCTTCGATATGGTACAATTTGAGCAGTTTCTTAGGAATCCACAGGTCCAGAATGTAATCCGATCCTGATCCAGATTCTTTTATCCAGACCACGGTCAATTTCTGGCAATCCTCTTACACGGCTAGTTCGTTGTCTTCAAATTTGAGCCATATCAGTAGATTTCGCTATACAGCTCCGGACACACAGACGCAAAGAGAGACATTCACAAACAGACAGACCGGTTCAAAACACGTTTCTCCTTAGAGGGCGAGTCTAACTACAACTAAATCTTGTATACACGGTTCATGACTAGTGAACGAAACTTTCTATTTAGATTGATGTTAAATCTGGAAGGACTGATAATGCTTGGTGTCAGATGGTGCCAGGCCGTGGTGGTTAGTTAGAAATATTGGTGTCAGAGAGAAATGTTTTCTTTTCGTTTCAAATCGTACCCCTGCAGCTGACCTGCGTTTGAGGTGCTGGTTCCCATCTTGTTTGAAAGTGTTAAGATATTCCAGTTATTCCGCGGTGGAAGGGATACTTCGATGGAAATGTTGATTTATTATTGAATGCACAACGATAAAGTTGTGAACCAATTGTGTGTAATGAACGTTATCCCCTGTTTTATATTACATGATTGTTATTCTGTATTTCAGATATACAGGGTTGGGAAATGAGTCCTCGAGGCGCCGGTTTTATATTTGGCAGCGACATCGTAGATCAGTTCATTGCGACAAATGGACTTGATTTAATATGTCGCTCACATCAGCTGGTAATGGAAGGTTACAAATGGCACTTTAATCACTCGGCGGTCACGATTTGGTCTGCTCCAAACTATTGCTATAGGTTAGTCTGTTAGTGAAATTCGTCCGAGTAATGTAGGCTACATTGCCATATTTTATATTATACGTGCAGTAAACACTATCTAATGTGTGGGTTAAATACGATTCAACCCCAACAATGTTTCCATAAGGCGGCGCTTAATTCTAAGCTGGCTGGTCCTCTTTATCACATTTCAGATAACTCTTTTGGTTAGTAAGTAATGTAAACACGATCAAAGTGGGAATTTGCTCGGCGAAGCGCACAGTGTGAATACAGCAATTTACTTAAGTGAGACAGTTTCGTGTGGGGGTGGGGGTGGGGGGTGGGGGGTGGGTGGGGGAATCTTCCCCATTCCATTCAAATGGTGTTTATTTCCTTCAAATAATATTCTCAAGCAATCATCGAACAGTGGTGATCGGCCACGTCTGATTCCAGATGCATTTAATTTTTTCATTCTTTATAATCAACCAACCATTCAATAACGCCCTTCATTCGCGCTAGCTCTCCTAATGGTCATCCAAGTTGGTGAATCTATATTCATCTTAGGCCGTGTTTGCATACGGCCACTATTTCGGTAAATACCAGGTCTATCGGCTAGCGTTCTCATTGGACTGGCTCTTCTACCGGAATAAATGCATTATGTATTTCGACATTTAATCCCACAAAATCGGCGGTTTCTCTTCCGATATATTCTTATTACTTTCCTATTTGAACGCAACCTATTCCCTCAAAATGTGCCAGGTAGCGTTACCGTACGCATTTTCTCTCGCTGACTGCCAGGTAGCACTATCATCAACATTTTATCTCGCTCTCCACCAGGCTGCACCACCGTCCAGCCAGGACTGTCTTCCAGCAGTGAGAATTGAAACCGTTATATTGGCTAGATATTAACCTAACATAGTACACGAAATAGATAAACAGGATTAGACAATGAGAAAGAGGCCCCAGATACATTCTTAGCAATTTTCAGACACCATTCCTCTAACATAAAGAATGCAAAAATATGTTGCCATTTTATCTGTCACCATAACAGCCACCATCTTGAATTTCAAAATGGCTGCAATTTTGAACTCACTTTAGGCGACTTCATCATTTCTAAGACCTATACAAACACGCATACAAAGGAAAATACTGACTGTCCTCATAGTGTTAACGATTGTTACCATACTGAATCAAATACACACATTTCTGGAATGGCACATTCAGCCAGCTTGGATTTCAAAATGACCCCCATTTTGACCCGTTTCCTTACTAAGCCCTATATAAAACCAAGTAAAAAAGATCATCTCATCTTTAATATCAGATTACAGTAATGGTTGTCATACTGAATACAAAATTAATTCAGGAATGTTAAAGTTTTGTCAGCCATCTGGAATCTAAAATATAGTCATCATTTTGAACCACCTTTTAGCTATATCCGCATATCTACGACCAAGATAAACTCTGCTCCAAATGCAATTCTGTGAACATGTATTTGGTTCTCATAATTCATAGAACAAACACAATTCTGTAATCTTTCACATTTGCCACTTGTTACTGCTTGTGTTAACCTGAATATTGCTAGCTAGGCAACGTCATCGATACTTACCATTCTCAAATTAAATAGACACTGCATCTGGGTTTTAAATTGGACTGAGCTCTGTTTGAATTCAAAATTGACCAAAATTGTCTAGCACATGTTTTGTAATCTGTCGACCTTCTAATTAATGTAGACCTATATGTTCAACCAATTTATCTTCAGCATAGCAGCAAATAACCTTATCATGCAGAATATGACTAAACTACGAATACCAATTCCTTGGGTTTGGTTTGCTAGCACTACACTTGAATCTCACTAACGTATCAACTGCACTGAGAGGGGTCCCGTCCACCCGCTGGCTCTATTGATAGCAGGAAGTTGTCTTCCTTGATCGAGCAGAGTTTGAGAGGGTTTGCCACAACTGGAAGGAAAATAAAATATAGTCCCCAAATAGCAGTTTGTCACTGAACTTGTCTGATGTATTGTGTCCTCGCTTGTAGTGTTGGCGGTAATAATTCGACAGTCTTTCAATGCATTGGTGCTTGAATAATGACCACCTAAGGTTGTCTGTAATCACCAGATGATTTATTTTGGCAGATTTCAAAATTACAGTGAGATCACCTATAATATATTGCTCAGAATGAACAATTAGTCCTGGAAACCCAGTGGCATTTAATTAGACCTTTAAGTACAAAAGGTTTGATAGCAGAAATTTAGTTATGGACCAGTGCTTGGATAAAAATTGCTATTCTTAAAGCTCTCCTCGTGTTTCCATTAAATATGGACACTTGTGCCCGAGATATGAGATGTCTGTTCAATTTACACAGCATGCAATGCTACATGTCTATGCCCGTCCATTCGTGTTGGTGTGTCCATGTGGCTATGTTCCTGTACCATACAGCATAGCGTTTTTTGTGTTCCCTTTTAAGAATAGGTCAAAGGCTGCCAGTCATATGACCGAATAATTATCATTTTAATTAGACCTTTTAGTACAAGTTTTAAATTACGTTTGCAATGTGGTCTAAGTTGGCAAGAACCAAAATACATTGCTTAAGAACAAATCTTATGCTTCATTCTATGCTTAAGAACGCGTCAAATGTCACCAGATATGGTAAAAAAGACGTGATGTGATGTATTAACATTTTACATCTTCACGTAATAGCATAACCAACATAAAACCTAGCCTGCATTCATTCCTCTGTACACCATAGCGTAATTTGTCATAAATAGAAGCGAAGACTATCAACAGCGTGCAATCTCGTTATTGTTTATAAATATAGATTTTTTAACACTCATATCAGCCAAAACGGCTTCTGCAGTGCTCTGGAGAAATGTGCAATTGCAGACTAAGAGAAGACTATTTTTTAAAAATTTACCACTGAAATGACTGGCTCGATATCAGTACCAGTCATTCCAGTGATAAAATGGACACATTCTATGGGAAAATTGAAACCTTTTAAAACAAATTCGAGGGTTAATGTGTTAACCAACTATTAGCAATGGCCCAAGAACATTTTGATTTATGTTTAATCCCAAAAGATAATTCATTATTGTTTCTTGAATCAAAGGAACTGCTAATATGCTACAGAAATCATCTACTGCAAACCTTGCGTGAGATATTTGCAAATTTATCCGGAAGCCTGAGTGTGTGGATTTTCAGCGGTGGCGCCAGAAAATGTTTGTTGGGAGTGTGTGTATCTCATGGGGCAAGGTTGGTGGAATGTGTGGGAAGGGATGGTACCATCATAAAATATGGTTTAGAGGCTCTGAGAAGCCATCTCCTGCAGTCTGAATGATAAAAAACATCCTTATTTTGCTTTATTACTAAATAAAATAACCATATGATATATCTGCATGTACATTTTTATGGGATGTACAAAGCTGTCTCGGACGAGACATTTCCCTCGCCTCGTGTCTTCTCCCATCCACCTCCACACGTCACCACCACCACCACCCGTGCCACCGCCACTGACAATGTCGATACTGAATTCATACAATTTTTGTTTTTACTATTATTCGCATCATTAATGTGTACCTTCCAATCCTGATACAAACCCCATTTAATTACGATCTGAACAAAATGACACTTTTTTGGGATTATAAAAACAAGCCATCTCACGGACACATGTGGACTAAAATGATGCTAACACAGTCTCATAGAGATCTACCAGGTCTATTGTTAACTTATACTTCATGGTGCATCGAATGCTGCATGTGCATGTGTGTCCGCGTTAAGGTGCGTTTCTAGAGAGGATGCTGAAGCGGGTGCCACCCACCATCAAACAGGAGTATCCTGTGTCCTTTCTCCTACCAGCATCGACACATATTTATGTCGGATTTTAAATGATTTTGGCTACAGAAATGCAGTCGACGTACACTGAGGAAATGTAAACTTAACGAATTTCCAGGATTAGTCACTCATGACATTTGTTCTCCAACACCCACACATATGTAGCTTCGGTTCCCCCATTTGTCTATTTCTAAAAATGAACCCTATCGAAATGCTGCTTCACTCAGAAACTCTACGTTTATTCTTTCGACCATGAAATATCTGTGACTCAAGTATCTGACATCATAAAGAAAATTCGTTACTTTTTAGCTGACGTCACAATCAACTGACCTAAGTCTGCCACAAACACATCGCCCTATTGCACCATACTCGCCATCTAGCTCCGCCCTACATAAAGCGGAGCTATTACGATGCCACAAACTGAGAAATGGCCCAACAGTAACTACTGTCTGAATTGTGTCTTTAAATTTACAATTTTATAAACATGCTGTTGATAGTCTGAAAATAATTTGACTGCAAGCCGTTGGTATCATAGGCAGCAGCAGTTCTCAGTCATATTCGTTTCATAATGTTCACTAGCTAACATGTATGGTTATCTTGAAATTGCGATTCTGATAATTCAGTGTTCAATTAAAGTGTTAGGGTTCATTCACGCGCATGTACAAATTCAACAACGCTTAGCTAGAAATTGGTGAGGCATAGCTAGCAATGGATCTATTGATTCCAATTTTTGGACACAACGGCAAATTGCAACAGCTTGGGTGTTTATAGCATGTTTCATGAGGTATTCTGACTAAACATGTTGTGCCTTAGATCTGTCGCCATTTGAAATACTTTTCTAAATATTGAAAGAACCTTTCCCTTATTAAAAAAAGTCATGCTTAAGCTACACAACGGAAACTAATTCTTATCGGAGCTATTATGATCAGCAAACATGGATTCATATGAGAATTTCGCTTCTATTCATTCACTGATTATTACAGCATCGAAACATACCACAACAAAAAAAATCAAGATATCTGAAATCAAGACCCATCCGGTTTAATACTTGTTCCAGTAGGCCTCAGCCTGTATAGTATTGCCTCGCTGCATACTGCATATAGCGTGCTGCGAAGTGACCTAGAATGACAGAACTCGGTACGCTTAGATCAAGAATGGATCTGAGGAAGCTAAGTATTTTGGGTGAGGACAAGTCACAATTGTCAAAGGCGAAGAAGGGCTGATTTCAGCTGTAGGAAATGTCTACTACTACAGCAGCAGAATACAGTAATCATGCCTACATACTGCATATCACCAGTGACAAACCAGATTCAGGTAATTTTTTCATTTAAAGACGACTTTCAATGGACTGCTGTACAACATGCTACGTCCAGTAGATCAGCCAAGAGAAATTTAAATATCTCTAAATATTTCAAGGTTGTCAAATCATTACCAAATGAACCAGATGAATTAGCTAGATAGGATATCAAGTGCTATAAAAACTTCACGGTTGTTGTTAAGCAAACCCCACTAAATGTGCAAGCTACTATATGTAGCCTTCCAGTAACATTGCGGTCATCAACCACCCCCCCCCCCATTACATTAGGGACAAAAACACGTGTTCTGTAACAGAGAATGTTGCCATAAGCAAGGAATCTTTGAAAAGCTTGGGGCATGTGGAACAAAGGCGGCAGAAGATGGGATTAGAAAAACCGCCCATGTATTGAAGGATGACCAAGTCCTTGCTAAAATCTCTGGGCTTGACTTAATCTCGAAAGAATTTAAATATCACCAGTCGTGTAAAAGTTGTTTTCTGTCGAAGGCTGAGAGCATGTATATAGTTATCGGCTGATTTTAAGCAGAGAAAGACTTCTAACAGCTTTGAACTATATATTCCTAGAAAAGTGTGTCATGACTGTATGGAGACATGAATTACTCTCCACAGACCGCGCACAGTATTGGAATTACTGTGATGATTTTGGTAAGAATGATTTCTCCACAGCTGCTGAAAATTCTACTACAGAAGTTGCAGGCTGAAATTACACTCTCCTATGGACAACAATTCTGGAGTTGTAGTTTACTCATCAGCAATATCAGATGAATCAGTCCATTTGGCACATAGCTTTACGTCTGTTATCACAATGTGTGTACCGTAGCCATCTTCACGAGAAAGACAAAGATGCATTTTATTGTCATCTTAATATGCGCGTTATTTGATGTCAGTAATTTGATACTCGACAATTATCAAAGAATAAGAATACTCATTCTGATGACAGTGATTCCGTGTAGACCATATGCCAATGGGCATGTGGTAACAAGCTCCGTGTGAGATACAGACATACTTTTATTGCCATCTTCATATGTGTATAATTTGATGTCTGTAATCTGATATCGGATGTTTATTTCATGATAATGATAATGATTCCGAGTAGACCATGTGCTACTGAATGTCTGAACATACTTTAGCAATCGTCATGTGTACAAAGATAGCTTTTATTGCCTTATTTTGATATTGGACATTAATCTGGTAATAACGATACTAATTCGGAAGATAGTGATTCCATGGCATGAACCATAAAATTTGTTCTTAAGCAATTGATTTTGGTTCTTCGCAACTTAGGCTACATTGTAAATATAATTTCGAACTTGTACACAAAAGTCTAATTAAAATGCTAATTAAGTGGTCATGTGACCTGTTTGGTGACCTTTGACATGTTCCTAAGCATAGTATGAACCAACACATTTGTTCTTAAGCAATGGATTTTGTTTCTTTGCAACCTAGGCTACATTGTAAACTTAATTTCACATTTGTACTCAACAGTCTGATTAAAAGTGCTAATTAACAGTAATTAAAAGTGTAGTAATTAACACCGTTCTTAATCTTTTCATTCTTAAGTTACACAATTTTGCAAATTACGTGACCACATTCAATTAAAAAAAATTAAGCTTGTACATCAAATTTGGATTAAAACATGTGGCGCCCCCTACCTTAAGCACCAATCTGAAACTTAAGAATGGCAATTTTTATCCCGGCACTGGCCCACATCTAAATTTCTACTATCACACATGTTGTCCTCAAATATCTAATTAAATGCCACTGAGCTCCCGGACTATATGGTTACGGTTTCATGGGCAGCTTTGGAAGAAGGTATGGCACCTGGTAGCGACCAGCATTTGAGATACAACACTGTTCGGCACATTCTCTGAGATTTGTGTCATCAGTTTTATATTCGGTATTGCCTTCTTAACAACACAGGGTTCATGCACCATATCTGTGTACAATCTCTTAGCCTCAGCTGTGGTAATGTATCCATCAGATTCAATTCTCTCGAAGAAATCGTCATAAAATTCGACCTCTACTGCGAGGCATCCACATTTTAAAATCCGAAACGGCTGAAATTTACACACCAAGCTGAATTTCAGAAAGGCAACTATGGCAATGGTTGATCATAATGACGTTATTGCCTTTAGAATCAAGATTTTACATCTTTTAGATACATATATACAAAATAACATAACTTTTTGATGGCGGACATTTTGAAATCCAAGATAGCTGCGCGACGCAATAGTCAGGATAAAGCTATTGTAGAAATTTGGAATGAGATTAACAAAGCTTTACCCTTAACATTATTATAGCATTTAAAACCAAGTTTCTATGTAGCTTAGATACGAAAACATCCTTTAAGATAAATTGTAAATGGTGGCCAATTTGAAATTCAAGATGAGGCTGACGTCAAGAAGCATCTCCTGGACGAAGGCGTGTTCTAATCATCCGCGATGATACAGCGCATTTCATAAATAAGTTAATAAGTTAACGGGTTTACAAAACAAAAAAACAGAAAATTATTAGTTAGTACAGTTTTGAACACGAAGTAAGAAATGCGCTGTTGGCTATTTTGAACATAATTGGATTGTAAGAGATTGCTGCGTTACGCTGCAATGTCCTCCAATCCGATGGACCTTTCCATTTTTAGCTATACTCCGCCCATCTCTTGCTAGGCTCCACCCACACCTCGCTCGGTTGGGATCGATCGATCTCTGAACACCCTGACTATCAATTTCCAAAAAACTACACATGTAAGCTGTTGAATATTTTGAAACTAATTTGACTGGGTGCTGTTGCTGCCTTAGGCAGGAACAGCACACAGTCAAATTAGTTTCAAAATATTCAACATCATGTTTATTAAATAGCAAAGAATTACAAAGATATACAATTCACACAACGTGTCGGACCATTTGAGATTTGGTGACGGTCTATATGGAACCCTTTGTAACGTAATACTGATGATGAATGGATACTCTGGAAAGGCCCAATATCTTCAAGATAGTCAACAGCACAGTTGATACGGCAGTTTCGGTGACCTTAATCATCAGTCAAGTTCATTGGAACTAGACCTTGATTTAATATTTTTCCACGTTTGTCAGTAACTTCAGTTTATATACAACCAAGAAACAAAACAATTGTGTCAGATTTCCAGCATTTAATCCGTAATAAATGTCATGTTGCGATTAACGTTTCAACTACAAAAATGTAATCTTGAAAATGTGACTATAGCGGTGTATACCGAAAACGCTTCTATAGACAGCACACGTTTGTACGCCATTGATGGTCTTAACGTTCTTGTTTTGGGCCTTGTCAAAACATGGCAATCGGAAAAGACTAGTTAGAAAATATTCTTTTATAGTCGTCAAACCTGATCCGGAACTACCCAAGGTGGTCGGAATAGTCGTATTCGGCCGACTATTGTGAAATTCTTCGCAGAACAAATGTCAAACACAATCTTTTTTATATTTGCACAAAGAAAAAATGTTTCTCACCAAAATCTAACGTATTAGATTAAAATTATTCAATAAATAAATTGACAGCCAATAATTGTTTAAGTAGTGGTCCGAAACCGCCTGAAATACTGTATCTTTTATTTTGATTTGAAAATATCTTATTTGTAAGCTACAGTGTAAGGATACCGTCCTACTTCTAATTCACCACTACTCAAACTGCCAAATAGGCAATATATCAACGAAGAAAGCTACCTCACTTAGACGTGCTATAATAATTCTTCTTTCTAGGACTTAATGACTAAGGAAAGAACAAGGTGCGTGCGTGTATTCTTTCCGCGACCTACGAACCTGGATTATTGTCTGGGCTCTATGAAAAGGGTGGACAGTTGGTAAATATGGTTCTCATAGAAGATTGTTTCGTGAGTTACTGATTTATGCCATTTTTTTTTTGCTTTCAGATGCGGCAATGTAGCGGCGATTTTAGAGGTTAATGAGCACTTACAAAGACATTTTAACGTTTTTGATGCAGCTCCAAGCGTAAGACTACTGCTACTACTACTACTACTACTACTACTACTACTACTACTACTACTACTACTACTACTACTGCTGCTGCTGCTGCTACTACTACTACTACTACTACTACTACTACTACTACTACTGCTACTACTACTACTACTACTACTACTACTACTACTATTACTACTACTACTACTACTACTACTACTACTACTACTACTACTACTACTACTACCACTACTTTTTTTTTTTTTTTTTTTGAAAAACCGACGCTGACGCAGTCGGACAAACTTCACGGAGGAACTCCTTTAAAAAGGCTTGCAAACCCCCAGAAAAAAACCTGGTGAACTAGTAATCTTGATTAATATTACACCAAAACAATGATAAATAATGAGCATTAATACAATCTATAAATACATATGGCTTAAAAGGTATAGATACAAAACAATATGCTGATAAAGCTCCGATAGCAAAACAAAACTTACCAAAGGCATTACTATTCAACCGAGGTGTAGTAGTAGACCCGTGTGGCGAGTGCAACTATCCAACAAATGAAAAGTGCCTCGTCAATCTATGACAAATAAGTCAATCATTGACGCCAGTGGGCTGATTCTCTAAAGATCAGCGGGCGTAGTAGCATTTGGGTAGTATAATACATATAGTCGGCAGAAAAATTCCAGAAAAATTGATGGCCCTCTTGTTTAAATTTTCAATTTACTTTATTGTAAGGGTTTGTAAATTACCATTCAATCCATGTGTGGTAGTAGACCCGTGTGGCGAGTGCAACTATTCAACAAATGAAAAGTGACTCGTCAATCAATGACAAATAAGTCAATCATTGACGCCAGTGGGCTGAGTCTTAAAGATCAGCGGCCGTAGTAGCATTCGGGTAGCATAACATATATAGTCAGCAGGAAAATTACAGAAAAATAGATGGAAATAGATGGCGCTCTTGTTTCCATTTTTGATTTACTTTGTTGTAAGGTTTTGTAAATTACCCGGGAACAAATAACCCTATAAAACTCTGTGCAAATTCCTAAAATTACCTGGGACAATTTTATAATTCAATGGCAAATTACTTTATCGATTGATTATTAAATTACCCCAGTCTGTTTATTTCTTAACATGAATTATTAAACATAACAATATCAAAGTGCAGACTAAAATGAATTACATGACACAGATCAATTAAAAGACACAGATAAATCAGCTGTAGTAATTAAATGATTTAAGCTAGTGCAGGCTCATTTATTTTTACAGCTCCCAACTCCATTGAAACTATGTTTGTTTTACACCATATGTCCTTGAATACTTTTTCTTTACCATGCTGCTTTAATCTAAAATATTCGCAAGGAATATGATTCAGCAGCAATGAACGAAATATTGCCTTTATTGCTCTATTGTGATTGCCCATAGATGGATTTTTCGTCTGTGCACACCGATGTTTCCAAATGGCCCAAACACCTATGGTTAGTATTGTTATTAAAATAGTCCTTTCAGACTTTATGATATTTACACCGCTTGATCCAAACTCTCTAAACAAGACTACATGCGTGTCTAGAACAATGGGCTTCGCTCCAAATTTTGCCAAGATTTGGCTGATATAGTCCCAAAATTGTGACGATATTGGACATTCCGCAAATAAATGCTCGATTGTTTCCTCGTCTGTTTGACATAAGTAACACCTATCAGAAGTCGTAATATTACACTTGTATGTCAAGTGTCCCACCCATAGCCGTCGATGTAGTAATCGCCACAATAAATCACGAGCCATATTTGGTATGGATGGAGAATGTAAGATTTTCCATACATTTTTCCAACTGGATGGTTTATAGCTTGAGTCATCCCATCTCCTAATTGCTATGGGAGGTGTTACTTGTTTTCGTCTCATAATATGGTACCATTCCTTGGATCTCATCTTGTATTTTAACATCTCATCATCAAGAACTAATGCGGGTTGTGGAGTCAAACTATTATTATTTACATTTGGTAGACGAAACCATTCAATTGGTACAGCATGTTTTATTTTATTTAGCAACCGCTGGACATCTATATGCCTCATATGTGTTTTTCTAGCTACGTCTTGCATTGAAATCCATCTACGTGTTTGAGGGTGTATCATATCCGATAAATGTTGAATGCCATATTTTGCAAAGGACGGTAGATAAAGTACTGCATTGTTATAACATATATTACTATTGCCCCACAATTGCTGTTCTAGTACTTCCTTCCAGCACGTAGGTGGAGGCATGTATCTGTCAAATATTTCTAACTCCTTAACTTGATCTTTAAACACATCTGGTATCATTTGGCTATTCGGAGGTGGCTTCTTTGAGGTAAAAACATGCTCCGCCAGAAATGGTTCTACAATTCTCTCCATGAGAGCTCGTGAAACACATGCCCACGTCTCATCTGATGTAATAAGATCATCCAAAAATTTTAACCTTAAAGAAACACATTTCACTTTAATATCAATTAAATCAAGTCCTCCTTCTAACTTAGCATTATTGAGAACACGATGGGAAACTAAATGATTCTTTTCTTCCCATATGAATGACAATATCAACTCATTAACCTCCTTTTCTACATGTTTTGGCATGTGTACAACAGATGCTGTATACCATAGCCCAGATAATGCCAAGTTGTTGACAACAAACACTCTACCAAAGATTGAAAGACGACGACGCTTCCAATTTGCTAATATTCTCTTAAGCTTAGATACTCGTTCATTCCAATTTTGTATTGTATTCGGTTTCCTGCCAAAATAGATGCCTAAAATCTTAATGGTATCATTAGACCAATTGATTTCAAGTGGCTGGTCATTCCGCTCTTTCCATGGCCCCAGAAATAATCCTTTGGATTTTCCTTTATTGATCTTCAAACCAGATGCATTTTGGAACTTTTCTAGTACGTGGTTTAAAATTGCAAAATCATTGTTTGAACTGGTAAACACAGTTGTGTCATCAGCATATTGTGACAGCTTAAGTG
This sequence comes from Chaetoderma sp. LZ-2023a, assembly GCA_034401795.1. NCBI lineage: Eukaryota > Metazoa > Mollusca > Caudofoveata > Chaetodermatida > Chaetodermatidae > Chaetoderma > Chaetoderma sp. LZ-2023a. The sequence continues at coordinate 168,298,725 of CM067359.1, forward strand.
GTCTTTCTATGCCCCGAATACATATGCCTTGAAAGTTATTATTTTGCCTCAATGCTATGCCAAGTGATTCCATCACAATAACAAATAATAATGGCGATAGGGAACACCCCTGTCTAACCCCACGTTCTAAGACAATTTCTCTGGATAATTGATTGTTCACTAAATAGCTACTCTTGATATCCGTATATAAAATCTTTACCCATTTAATAAAGTTTGAGCCTAACCCAAACGATTGCAAAGAATTAAAAAGAAAATCCCATTCCACACGGTCAAATGCCTTTTCATTGTCCAAGGCAATCACAGCTGAAGGGATGCTATCCTTCTCAACCAATTGTATAAGGTCTCTTATTACCATGGTATTGGTTAGAATTGTCCTCCTGGGTACAGCACATGTCTGCTCTGTTCCAATGATTTCTCCTAAAACACTACCTAGTTTCAATGTTAGTGCTCTGGATATTATTTTGTAGTCTACACATAGTAGAGAAATTGGTATGTAGTTCTGAATTAGACGTCTGTCATTTCCTTTATATATTAGCCTTACGTATGCCCTAGCCATAGTTGGTGGTAAATGGCCTTTCTCAAAAATTTCAGTGCCTAATTCTTCCATTATTGGACCTACAAGGTGCCAAAACGTTTGGTAAAATTCAACTGGAAGGCCATCACACCCCGGTGATTTTTCTAGTTTCATACCTTTAAGGGATTTAGTTAAATCTTCTAGTGTTAAGGGTTGATCACAAAATTCACTGCCTGTGTCTGACACCTTTTTGTCTATATTTGCTAACAAATCCAATTTTGCATCTTCATCAATTCCCCCTGACTTGTACAATGACTCATAGTAATTGCATACAATAGTACTCATTTCATTGTTGGTAAAGACGGTTGAACCATCCGGCATGTTTAATGAGCACATCACCTTATCTATTGCCCGTGCTTTTTCTAATGCGCAAAAATATCGGGTTGGCTTTTCCCCTTCTGCATGCATCTGGGCTCTTGCTCTAATTTTTGCACCCTCAAACTCATATTGTTCAATATCTCTTATTTTACTTTTAATTTTAACCAGTAATTCATAATAATTCTCTTCACCATTATTTACTTTAGCATTAATTTTCATCAGTGATCGATGAAGTGTTTTCTTGCGTTTGCGTATTTCCTGTGCTTTTCTAATAGCATACTTTCGGGAAACATACTTTAAATCCAGTTTAACATCCTCCCACCATTGCAATGTGCTCTTATATGATGCTTTCCTATTAATCCAATGTTGCCAACAACTCTCTATATTATTCTTATAAAATTCTTCTCCCAACAGAGTTGTGTTTAATTTCCAAAACCCGACCCCTTTTGTTACCCAGTCAGCATTGGCAAAGGTTACACAAACCATGTTATGATCGGAGAATGCAACTGGCTTAATATTAACATCTCTCCAGTACCCTGTTAACAAACTATTCACATAAATTCTGTCGATCCTTGAACCAACTTTACCATCTACCGAAAAACATGTAAGATCTTTACCATGAGGTTTTGATATTCTATAGGTGTCCACTAAATTTTCATTATCACATATTTCTTTTAAGAGTCTATGTGATGTATCAGTATAAGTTGAAGTTGCATTCCTGTCATTTTCTTTGTCTAAGACACAATTAAAGTCACCACCCATTACTAAGTTTTCAGTGATGTTATCTAGTGCTGTTTTAGACATCTCCTTAAAAAAATTACGACGTAGTTGATGAGATGTAGGTGCATATATACACAGCAACGTGATACGTGTTTGTTGTATATCTAGCGTGACTCTCACCCAGCGACCATTTGCACCTGATACTGAAGAGATAATATTTACATAGGCTGAACATCGAGGGAGTAAAACAATTGCTACGCCTGCACTATTATCTTGAGATAACGAATAAAATATTCTGGATCCAGAAATCTTTTCTAAATTATCGTATAATTCTGACTTCTGAATTTTTGTTTCCTGTATCAAAGCAATGTCAATCTGCTCATTTTTAAGAGTCTCTAGTAAGTGACGTTGCTTTATGTCACTATTTAAGCCTCTACAATTGAGTGTGCAAATTAGCATAAAAGGTAATAAAATGCTGTGTAAAACCGCCATTATTAAGCTAACTAGATTTTGTTTTTTTCGACCCTCTCTTAGACCATTTACCTATTTTACTCACAAACGCTGCATTACTTAGCTCAACTTTTTCCAAATGCTTATATTTTAATATATCTGAATCATGACGCAGATGCCTATATTTAACACCATTTGCTGTCACATATGGAACTAACACCTCTCCTGCCTCTGACCTGTACATGACCATTTCATCAGGTGATTTAGAACTCTGTGTTTGAATGGATATATCAGATTCAGCGACTGACATATTATCGTCTTCTATATCACTTTCCTCTATTTCTGATTCAGAACTCTCTCCATCTTTCTGTCGCTTTGTTCCACTCAATCGATCCGAGACACCAATTACTTTCTCTATATTATTTAAATCGTCTAGATTGAGTGTACTCAGTGGAAAATCAAAGTTAGTTTCAGTATCTTGCGACCTGAATTTTACTTGTCCTAAATTAAAACTCTCTTCCAGAGGGTATTTATCATCATCTTCAACTTGTGTGGAACTAGCCTCTCTCTCATCAAACTTGGATTGACTTGTTACTGGAGTAAGACTTAGCCCCTCATCTAGAACCTCTATTTCATCGCCTGCAACTACAGCGATTGGATTCTTAGTTTTTTCCCCATGCTTCTCATTAACATGGACTTTAGCTACAATCTCATCAACTACTGGTTCGATGACATTTTCCTTAGCAACGTGCTTCCCATTAGTATGGATTTCAGCTACAATCTCAGAAGCTACCGGTTCTATGACATTCTCTTTAGAGACAACTTGCTCTGCACTTTTATCAGCACCCTTTTTGACATATTTGTTCTGCGGGCATCGCCACTTAAAATGATCAGATGATCCACAAACTAGACATTTGTTTTTGTTAGGGCAATCTGTTGCAAGATGTTCTGTGCTTAAGCAGATTCTACACTCCTTGATTTGCCCCCTGTACCATAATGGCAAGATAAATCGACCATCTATGGTGACCTTGCTTGGGAGAGGTTGTTCTACCTTTTCAAACCAAATTCTTCTGATGCCATTTTCTAAGGTTCGATCAAATGGATAGGTCTCGTGTTCTACTTTGTCCACTTTGCCATACTTGGTCAATTCAATGATAACCCGTTCATCTGGGATCTCTAATGGAACCTTCATCTTGACTAATAGACGATCAGAATCTATTTCCTCCACATTACACACCTCACCCTTCACGACAAGGACCTCGTCAAGCAACTTTTCCTTCACACTTTCATTAACTACGGTGACATTCCATACAGATTTGGAAACATTAACAAGACCTTGAAGGACCCGTGGCCCTGCCCCAACTACATCCTTCAACCCATGATACACCTCAATTGCCGAAACACCCCACGCCTTTGTCGTGATTTTAAGACTCAGGGTACGCTTATATGAGGTGGCCATGGTGTTTTATAAA
>CM067359.1:168304758-168387258 GCA_034401795.1 Chaetoderma sp. LZ-2023a
AAGTAACTATCAAATCATCCCATTTTTGTTTCGAATATTTCGTGTGTGTTTCATTTTTTTCGGATATTCTTTTTCGGATGGATCAAAGACATTGATTTGTGAGTCGCACTCTGCAGGGAGATACATGACTGGAATTTGAGCCCAACAAGTAGTTTTAGAGAACTGACATAGCGCACACACTCACATGCAAACACTATAAGAGACCTGCTAGTTTTCGAAAGCGGGAGTGATGTTGACGCTGCTGATAAGGGCGTGTCACAACATGTGTCACACCACCCTATGGCCGGTTACTCAATGCGTAATTTATGTGAGTTAAATAAAGAGTACAGTCCGCTTTCGATTCGTAACCCGCATACGTTTACAAACTGTTGACTTAATATTAATTCTGATGAGACCCTTTCTCTTCATTCGCATCACCAACCCGTTTATAAAGCCTTCTACGAGCTAAATGTGCGGTCGAGATAACGGATAAATGTAAAGCCGGTTTTAATTCTGTCATGTCGAATCGGACCAAACCGGCCTCGGCAGTTGTTTAGAGGAATGACTATTTGGAGGCAAAAATACGAATATTATTGATAATTTACCACTGGAATGACTGGCTCGATAATCGAGCCAGCCATTCCAGTGGTATATTTTTCAAAGATAAGCTTCTCTTGGCCTGCAAATTCGCATTCAAAAAGCAAATATTTAGATTTTCCTGACCAAATTCGGGCATTAAAGCGTTAATACTACATTTCGATTACCAATGGTGTTGAGGATTCTTTGATCTCTCAGGTGAGAGAGTTATCACCGTGTACATGCTGTCTAGTCAGAGTTTTTTCTGATTATAATATATTCCGTATTTATTTCATAGTTCTACATACAGATCATTGGCCATGCAAGCAATGGCGCAATCGATCAGTGATGCCTTTCCAGTTTATCCATCCATCATCTGACGTCATATAACGTCATAATCAACTAAGTGCCGTGTAGGACGACGTTTTAATTAATTTTGGCACGCATGACTCGATGTAGTCCGTTTTAACGCTTACTCGTCTAACACGTTTTACGAATTGTATGTCTTTACCATTTAATACACTTCTATTGAATTTTTTGAAACTAATTTGACTGGACGACGTTGCTGCCATGGGCAGTATCAGCGCCCGGTCAAATTAGTTTCAAAATAGTTAACAGATTACATGTATAGTTTTTTTGGAAATTGATAGTCAAGGAGTTCAGAGATCGATCGATCGCAACACGGACAAGGTGTGGGTGGAGCTTAGCTAGAGATGGGCGGGGAATAGCTAAAACTGGATAGGTCCATTAATATTAGATTTACACAGATGTATACCATATCACAACTTGTTATGTTAATGTATTTATTATAACTAATTTTAGCTCTTCTTACCAAACCATAAACGACAAACCCTTGCTACAGTAGGAAATAGTCTATAAGTACAGGATCTATGCATGCTTACTGTATTCTGCGGCTGTAGTAGTAGAAACATCCAACAGCTGCAATCAGTCCATCTCAGTACAGATAAGAAATAACTTAAAGGGATTCTAATCTCATATCAAATGGTGCATTGCACCAATAGATTATGGTTTATATATTTTATATCAATCATATTCGGTCACACTCCCTTTTCTGTTCCACAATTTTCTGCTTTGTAATACCGCGTAAATATTGAAAAGCGATCGCAACCATTTTGTCTCTTCAAGCGATAATGTGTGACGTCATTTGAGTGCCAGTGCATTACATTCTATATTATGTAATACTCATCTTGTTGAATATTTTGAAACTATGTTGAATGGCAGCAACAGCTTTCCGTCAAAATAGTTTCAAAATATTCAACAGATTACCTGTATGATGGCATTGACACCACATTGTCAATTTATAGACAGCACCTTTATGACTGAGCGCAATTACCGAGGTAGACGCTCAGCAGTGTTTCCTGATTGGTTGAAAGGTCAATCATGACAGCCATCATACGCTGAAGAAATGTATCAACGTTAGCTACTAAAGTCTGAATAGTGTTTGTTGTCAGCGGGATAAAATGCTAAAATGCTAAAATGTCATGGATAGATTATGGGTGGCAAATTCTATTCCCTGAATGGTTAGTATAAGAAAAGGTTAGTTGTCCTTTAACACCTTTCCAAAACAAAATAAAACTGACTGTTGCATATTCTGGACGTAACTTGATTGGAAGCCATTACTGTCTAAGGCGGCAATGGTTTCCAATCAAATTAACTCCTAAATGTTCATCAGAATATTTCTGACGTCGTGTTTAAAATTTCACTAACTAATACGTGTTGTGTTGGAAACGTCTTAGCTTGTGTATTAGCTGTACTGCATACTCAGACTAATTTGACAGAAAGATATCAATCTAAAAATAGAGACGTGGCTTCTATGAGAATACACAAAATAGAGGCGTGGCTTCTATGGGAATACATCTCTAATGTATTGACCGGCCATCGTATTACGGCATCACAACGACTAGACTGTTACACAGGCACCACTTCGGCGAACAGACATATCTCCGTAGCGGACTGTAAAAGAAACACTATGGATCATATTGATGTTGGTACCATCTTAACCTCTGTATCGCTAGCTTAATACAAACATTAAAATGGACTTGATCCACTCAGTGGTTCGTGTGATATCAATATCCACGCAACGTCAGCAAATTCTTGCCCTCATTTTGTGTGCGACAGATTTGAATTTCGCCTCGAATTCAGAGGGACTATTTTTTTGTTAGCTACTTGTCATACAGACTACTATAGGCTTTATATCATCTCGTTATACGTGAATTAATATTGCCTGGTGTGAGGAGAGTAGCGCTCGGTCCTTTTAAGTTTCAAGTCTCTCTACCACCATATTCAGGTAGAAATCACTACGCCAATGGCTACTCAATACATACGAGATACATTTCTCGATCTCGAATCGAAGGAGGTCTCGCGAGATATGAATGAGAAGGATATAACTGAAAAATACAGCAACAGCGTCCAGCCAAATTAGTCTAAAGATCTTCGACTGCTTACATGTATGGCGGGTTTGGAATTAAGCTATTGATGTTTTACTGTTGAAAATACTATCACAATTGATAGCATATGTTCAGACAGTTTAATAAATTACGCACTAACTAATTAACCAAGGTATTACTTTCTTTTTTCCGTTCTTTCCTTTCACACACACCTCTGTAATCATCCATACCTGTAGCGTTCCTTTAATGAAGGTCTCCGAACTTTCGCTCAATTATCTGACGTCATGATCAAATACCTTCCCGCATTAAATGACGTCACAATCAGATTGACGTATCTCCGCCATGAAAATCGAGACCTCCCTCACTAGTGTGTACGAATTGTATGACTAATGCATTTACAATTCCTAGTCCTAAAATGTCTCGAGACATCAGCTGCTAAAACATCAGTGTATCCAGGAATACCAATCAGAGGAAATCCTCTGAAACAGTCCGAAAAAACTCGAGAAAACATTGTGACCACACGTATATCAAAACAGCAAACTGAACTAAGACAGAATCGCAACAAGATTCTCCGCCAAGTCAGTGAACGATTGACAGAAATGGTCATCAAAAGAGCAGATGGCGTAGTAAACGAGATCACGTCCACCGATAATTGTCGAAACTGTTCAGAGCAAGCAAAGAATTGAAAGACAGTACGCAACAACCATTTGCTGTACTTAACTCTGATGGCCGCTTCCATCGGTTCTGATCAGGGAAAGGCTGCATCAACGAAGGAATGCTTGAAAGAGCAGTTCATGGGCTCGACTCACGCTTTGAAGGCCCCACATGGCCCCTGCAATTGTCAACAAAAACTAACCTCCAGGGCCGGTGGCACGATCACACACCAGGGGGCTCATGCAGCCATTGCTCCGAAAGTTATCACTACCCTATCATCCCGGCTGTTCATTTCCCCGGTGTGTCTAGCCGTCATCTCCAAAGTGGAACGAACGGTGCTAGCACAATTTACTTACTTAATTAAGGTGACAAACAATTTGTGTATGCTTGTCAGCTATGAACGGTGTATGTAAAAATAAAAGTCGTGAATTTGGGTTTATGTCTCGCCTGAGGTACCTAACGGATCTAGTCATATGTAGACTCTATCGTGAAAGGTACCCTTGTGGGGGCTGGGGGGGGGGGGGGTGAAACTCCGGTCGGTTGGGTCACAGCAGTTGGCTTAATATAAACTATATCTGCCTTAGGCTGGCCAAATATTATTGGTTTGCGAGAGGAAAGTACATCGGGCGGGCCTCCGTCACAGGAAAATGCATACAACGCCGTAGCGGAGGAAGAGAGATGATGGGAGAGAGAGAAGTATCCTACATTTAATATGCAGGCCAAGAACAGAGAACTCATACAAAACGCTACGAATATTGATTGATTCTTTACCGTTTGTTTGGAAGGAGATGCACGACGGTGCAGAACCATGCTCCATATGGAGAATGGCCGAGAGGAGAGAAAAGACCGACCATAACAATGAGGGGGGAAAATGGGGAACCAACACTACTTTAGTGCCAAGGTTAACTATGTTCTTGCCATTTGATTGAGAGGAAATGTATGATTGTACCACACCATGCCGCCTTGCAGAACGGCAACCTGTGGGAAGCTGACTATAAAAATGTGAAAAAGGGGATGGATGTAGTCTCACTGTTTGTGTGCAAACGTCAGAGAAACATCCCACGGAAACAAAAATGAGGAGGAAAATTATGTTGGTCTTCACGGTACAAAGCAGGGAATATAAAATTTTGCGAGAGGAAAGTGCCTCGCGCGGGCCGCCGTCAAAAGGAAAAATGCCTTCAATGCCGAAGCGGAGGAGGAGAGCGGTCAAAAGGGCCGCCCTCCTATCCTACAAAGAGAGAGGAATAGTATCATGTGTATTTATCCTAATATGGGTATTTTACTGTTGTGTGCCTAAGCTGTGTACACGGTGTGTACGGTGAAGATATGGTGGCTGATTCATTTCAGCACCGTGGTCTTAAATTAAAGATACTGTTTTAGTCGGTACCGTCCATTTTTGTGTAGCTAAAATGTCCTAGACTAACCTTTAGTTATAAGTTCAAAAACACATATTTTAAAGGCGCAAATGGCGTGGCACCAACTGTCTCTAACGAATACGTCTGTCTATGCTTAGTTGGAGCTCCAAAAGTGTCCGATTTTCTTTTGCCATATCTTCGCCAGATCTGAACCAATTTAATTTCTGTTCAGTGTGTTAAATCCCTTATTCAATTCTGATATTAATACATACCAAAATCTTTGAGGACGGCCCCATCTTACGAAATTGCCATACTATGAGCAAGTATATACATAAGTTGCCAGTCGCCAACGGCTAATCCGTCAATGTTTGTTTACCTCTCATGGCCGCGCATGCGCGTAGGGCGATCTCACGGGCTATTATTTTGTTCTCCTGCTGGAATGGCTGTTTATGTGTGGGCCTTATTTGGTCGAAGGAGGGGTGAGCATGGTCCATCCCTGACCAGGCCATCGTGTACGCACCCGACGGTGATCCGCGCTACACCACTCCTTCCCAGTTTGTCACATGCGCCGAACAATACCACATCGCCGATCACGACCCACAGGGCACATCCGGGCGAGAATTTTAGACTTCTCAGGTAGCCGCATAGCCAAGAGGAGAAAGCGTGACGCGCGAGACGCGTATTCATGAGAGGCAGGCACATAGACGTGGGAAAGAGTTTACGGAGAGAGGCATACTTTTTATTTTTATTGTTGGCCTGGTTTTTATTTGTCACAGCCGTTTTTCTTTTTTTTTGGTTTTTGTTTTTGTTTTGATGCGGTGTGTGCGCAACGTTATTTAAAAGATGTTTAAGCTTACAATAATACGCGAGGACGCCCTCTTGGTGGCGGGTATTTTTCCCCGTCGCAGAACGCCCAGGCTCCAGCACACGGTATTTTTAACAATATAACGGTAAGATATAAAAGGTATATTTTAAAACGGTATATGTTTAATATATACATTATTATAGTGCGGCCCTTTATTGAGACTCCGAACGAGTGGCTCGCACCACTCCTTTAGTCCGTCCTGTAATACAGGAAGAAAAGTAATATTAAAAATAGTACGGTAATAATAATAATAATCATATTATCGTGGCTCAGGCGGTTCTAACATTATCCCAGAACGGCATGACCAACTTACATCTTTGTATTACGGTGCGCCAAATTGAGACACCGCATACGGTGTGTTTGATGGCATAAACACAGTAATATAATATTTTTGAGGCATGACGTAGTATATACAGTCACGCAGGACAACCTTCGTGGTACTAGGGGCCTGGTTTCGATTTTACAAAAATAATAATAAGAAAAATACTTTTATAAAACGGTAAATAAAATAATAAGGCATCTCCGTCGTCACACGCTTAACTTTACAATTCCTATTCGTTACATTTCAGCTATTCATGTGATCATAATAAAAGTCCACAATTCTCTCAGTTAGTTTGAGTTGCATTGTCTATCAAACCGGTCTGTTGATGAACACAGGTTACCGAAATTTCTGGATTTGACGGAGCATCTTCGTTAGTCATTGGTGCCGGGCGTGCAGTTGGTGACGGTGCGGGTGCAATGGTGCTGTTGGCTCCTGTGGTAAACTTCGGATTGGGTGCAGTGGCCGGTGCGCTCATCTTTCTGCGTTTTGCTGCTAGTACTTATTGTTCAGCCGGCAACTGTGGAACTTTAAATATTTCCACCTGGTGCTTTATACTGCACTTCTTCCCCTACATAGGGTATACGCGGTTTAGTGGACTATCGCAGCATTGGATTATCAACAGGAGAGACGGTGTTCACGCACGGTGCCGTAGTTTTCACTAATTATCCGGGTTGTACCATTGCTGGCACGGTATTAATGGTGTCAATCACTGTGGCAGATTGACCTTTTTCCAACACTTTTCTAGGTGGTGTAGAAGATTTTAATGTTCTGTCTATCTTACGGGTAGTGTGTTTTACTCGCGCCATGGATAGTTTTTCTATGGAAAGAGTTTGTAACGGTGTTCTGATTCGCAACTTCGGAGAAAGGACGGTCCAATCTTCGTTTTCTTCACCAATTTCTAATGCAACAATGGTCACGTGGTGTTTGGCTGTCAAAGCATGGGTGATACCGTAACGCGCTGTGGTATAATGATGATCACATTGGTGGCAAGAAGGCTCTCTGGCATACATTGTTCCATTTGATATGAAGCTGAAGGTCGGCGTTTCTGGAAAATTCTTTTTGGCAAGGGATGGTACCGCTAGGTGCCCAAGTGCACCGAAATCGCTTGGTTTCTATTTGCGGTGGAGAAGTCAGTTCCTCGTCGGAGATATCCGACAACCGTAGATCGTCTTCAAGGGGCGTCAGGCCATTCTTATAGTCACACCGCACGCCTATTCGCTAACTAAATTTTCGGCACCAACTCTGACTTTTCAAACATTTTTATTAATAATAGACTGAATATATAAAAAGTGGAATTTGGTCTTCAACACGAAAGAGGTCTTCCCTTGTGTTGATTTGATAGGGAAGATGAAGTTATTGTGTCGATTTCCACATTTTATAGCTTTTGGTGACGTCACAGGAGGGTGGATGACCACTCCTGATCTTTTTCGAGGGGTGATTCGGCCATTCCACCTGTGAAGTCTTTATTCTGTTCTCCATCACTGAACGGTTATTTTTGTTCAGGCTGAGAGAGACGGTGTATAGTATAAGCCAAGGGGAGCACTTACTCGATCCTATTATCAAGGGATCACCGGTTTTTAGGTGGTACTAATGGTGAACTATATTATTCAGGCGCATGCCTATTCTTTAATTAAAGCTAGGCGGTTTTCTGTTTAGATGCTTATAAACTTGCCTAATTTTATCTTAGGTTAGTCGGACCGTAGGGGTGGGTGGGAGCGCAATTACGTCAGCAGCCCATTGACTCCAAGTTATCACCTCTCACCTCCTCTTCTGCTGGCGTGGTAGAGCCGCAGGTGGGGGGGGGGGTGTTGGCCGTCTTTTGTTTGCAGTGCCTTAAGCATATAGCAGTAAAACAGTAAGTACCTATCACGTGGTATATTGGTAGTTCCACTGTTTTAGATTGAGGCTTTGAATTTCATCATAGTGCAGACCGTTTATAATACTTTGGTCGATAAGAAAATGACTACGTGCCATGCCATTATTTATGACGGCGGGGTGTGGGGTGGTGTGTGTGTGTGTGTGTGTGTGTGTGTGTGTGTGTGTGTGTGTGTGTGTGTCTGCTTTCATCCCGCCATCCTATTAACACATTGGTACATTTCATTACTATGTACAGAATACATTATTTTAAACCCTACTTCCAAAAATAGGAATGCGGAGCATGTGTGTAGGATAATCCTTTAGAAATTCTCTCTGTGTTTTGACTGTTTAATTTTTTATGCTGCTTTTTATTCAGCCCGCTAATTTCATGCACAATAATTGGGTAGAACATATTCACATCTTAATCAAAGGTATAACAGTCTTGCTGAATGTACCGTCTTGTCTTATTTCTTATCTTTTTACAAATCTATGTCTTATAAGCGTCAAGTTACTGACCACCGTGTTCAAGCATAGTTGTTTTTTGTTAAACAGTGTGGGGACGGCCAAGCATCCCTCTCGGTAGGAGGGACTTGTCCTGTCACACCGTGCATGAATGCTAGCAGTACAATCCAGCTCACATTAAACGTGCGACTGTTACAATAAATATCACAGTAATTTTTAGAGTTGTTTGGAGATTACATGATTTTAATCAACCTGAGTGTCCGTATCTTCTGACGTGTTGCTGAGTGTTTTTAGTATGCTTGGCTGGTAAGTTTCTATTAGTCCAGCACGGTAGTGAGATGTTAATTTTATTGCAACAGGGATGCATTGTCGTGGTGTTAGCGGTGACAACTTTAACATACTTTAAATAGTTCGCTACGTAATGGCCGAACCTTATAAGAGGCGGGACGGAGTTACTTAGGTGGGGAATACTCATTTAGAATGCAGCCGTACTTGAATCAAACCATTATCGAATTTCGCTTTCGGTAGCAAAATCCTACTCGTTACCGACGGCAGACTGCTGTCTATCCTGCTCTCTTATTAAAGCGGGCTGATATTGCGTATATAGATGATGCTGTGTACCGTTATTCGGTTTTTATATCATTCCCTATGGAGGGATGTACCAAGGGCCGTGTAATGATGCTTTTATATGTACTAACTTTCACGGTTGTGAAGGCTCGCCATGCACCCTTTGGCCTTCCCGGTGTGTGTCCCTGTCCCCGCCATGCCGGACGGATGTCCAGTTCTTCACACAGGATGCAGCCTTGGCTAGGTGCCTTTCCGTATATGCATGAGATAAAGACCTGTCCAAATTAGGGGAACATAATCCGGGACAGAGTCAAGTCACACCCTGCCAACTTCCGACCCGAGTGGACACAGTACTGGATGCCAATTAAGTGGTCAGTTTGTCAAGGGGCCGCAGCCTCGCATAGAGCGTACCATGGAGGTGATGCCTGCTAGATGTCATTTTGGCAAGAGGCCGTAGCCCCGCATAGACCGTGCTAGCCAAGTCACTCACACTCTGCGTACTTGGGATCTCAGACTGCTCCACCCATAAAACAAGTGACAGGTTACACTGTCACACACACATACCCTCCTGTTTCACAAAGAAGCACCTTTCATGACCTCTGATCACAGGAGACAGGACTCGTAATACGAACGCTTGCCATGGCTGACTGTACATTGAGCCATCTTGATCACACATAACCAGAAACGCGTTGATGAACTAACATGATCAAGACAACTGGCCGGTGACCCAGTCGATAGTGATCACCATCAGAGCTCACGCCTAGGGGTAACTGACGATCAGATCCGCACCTATTTACCAACACAATACGAACGTTGACCATTTTCCCCGTCCTCGCTTGCAGACCATCCCTGCTTAGGCTTAGGATGGTGACCCGAATTCTCGAGGGTAGCACCGATCACAGCAGCACGAACAATGTGCCGACTAGACAGTACCACAGTAGGATGTTAATTCATACTTCGCTAGACACGGAGGCCTTCAGTTTCTCCTCTGCACTATACCTTCCCATTCTTTTGTTTTACATGCCCCCAGGCCCATGCGAGCCCACTGCCGCCTGTTAACAGCAACCGTTAAGGAGCTTATCCCTCTCATTCACCGCATGCTTTTGGTGAAAAAGGGGTGTAGGGTGGTATCTGTTGGTATGGTTCTGGTGAAGCACAGTGTTTGGTGCGGGGAAATTTGTATGAAGTGTGTATGATGGTGGTGTTTGTGTTTTGGGCTATGATAAGCTTTCCACGCTGATCATGCCGATCTGGTGCAGGGTTATTTCCAGGGAATATGGTGAGTGGTAGGCGCACCATATTATTGTAGCGTAGGATGAGGCGGGTTCACTAAAACACGGTTTTAACTGATCGAACTGGATGACTGAGGTCAAGCGATCCGAGGCACGGATTTGGTAGGTCACGTCCGACTTCTTACCTGCTATCACATAGGGGACTTTCCACTGGTAACTCAGTTTACTCGGCACATTTGGCGAACATCGTGTGTCGCGAACCCATACCATCTTTCCTACCTCATATGGGTTTCCATGTGCACGACGGTCATGCCAGGTTTACTGGCACTGGTGTACGGTGGAAAGTGTATCTCTTACTAGCTCATGGGCCTGCTCTATCCTTTGCCGTATGAGTTCCACGTATAGAGACAGTGAGTTTATTTTCCCAGGGATCCTAAGCATGGCCAGATCCAATGGTAAGGCTAACTCACTGCCTAGCATTAACTTAGCAGGGGTATAACCGGTGCTAGAGTGTATTGAAGTGTGGTATGCCATCAATACATATGGGAGCCATAGATCCCAATCACGACAATCAAGGGGTGCTTCTTTAGTCAGCATCAACGCTAGAGTTCGATTGAAACTTTCTACCATACCCTCCCACGTAGGTGGTATGGTGTGGTGTGGGTCTTGACTATGTAGAACAATTTGCAGAGCTCGGAGATCACCCGGCTGTCAAACTTACTACCCTGGTCAGAATGTAATTCAAGTGGCATACCAAAGTGGCAGAACACATTGCTTGTCAGGACCTCAGCAACGGTGCTGGCCTCTTGGTATGGCATCACAAATGCTTCTACCCACTTCGTTTAATAACCCTGCAATACAAGGATGTATTTATTTCCTTCATCCGTTATATTCAGGGGTCTCAGCACATCTATTGCAACTCGCTACAATGGTGCACCGACACTCTTTGTTTGCAACTGGGCAAGGTGGTGCTGTCCCACAGCTTAGCGCTGGCAGGGCACATATTTTGCCACACATGCCGTTACACTGTCGTGTATGCATATCAAATGGAATCTAGGTTAAATTCGTTTGACTGTTCTCTCTACGGCAAGGCGACCAGCATTATCGTGTAACTGTTCCAGTATCATGACTGGGTACCATTCTGGAATTACTCTTCTAATATTGAGGTATAAGACACCAGTATTCATTCGGCACTCTTCATACCTCTGATAGTAATACTTGGCCATGGTGGATAAGAGACTAAAGGATTCCTTGGAAGGTTGCACCCCTTCCTAGACCCAGGCATACACTTCTCGTGTCTGCACGTCTGTAGACTGCTGTTGAAAAAGTTTCACCACATCCCAGTCCATACATCAGAGTTCAAGGAATGTGGGGAACGGTGATGTGTCTTGCTGTATTATATAAGCCACTTCTAGTTCATCCTCGCGTCCTATTCTACTCAAAGCATCAGCATTTCCATGCAATTCAGGGATTCCTGCCATCTCGCCACTTGTCCCTCGGGATTCTTCAGATACCTGAGCCACAATAGCGAGGCATAATCTCTATACAACGTAAAAGGGCATCCGTCCAGAAAATGTTTGTAATATTTGTCAAAGTATACTGCTGCCAATAGCTCTCTCCATCTCTCTCTCTCTCTCTCTCGCCCTCTCTCTCTCTCTCTATATCTCTCTCTCGCCCTCTCTCTCTCTCTCTATCTCTCTCTCTCTATCTCTCTCTCTCTCTCTCTCTCTCTCTCTCTCTCTTTCTCTCTCTCTCTCTCTCTCTCTCTCTCTCTCTCTCTCTCTCTCTCTCTCTCTCTCTCTCTCTCTCTCTCTCTCTCTCTATCTCTCTCTTAGTGGTTGAGTACCGCTTTTCAGTTTTATGAAGTATATTCGAACCATACCTGAGTACTTGTTCTATTCCATCTTGGATGATCTGAGATAGAACGGCGCCTATAGCATAAGCAGTCGTATCAGTATCCAAGATGAAATCAAGGTTAGGGTTTGGATGAGTTAATATGGGTGCGGATGTCAAATGTTCCTTTAACGCCTTAAAGGAAACCTCACACTCTGTCATCCATTCAAATGGTATATTTTTCTCGGTGATTTGGAATAACGATGCCGCAGTTTCACTGAAATGGTGTATATACTGTCTATAGTACAGGCAAAGCCTGAGGAAGCTTCGAGTATTAGTTACTGACGTTAGGGACTTCCATTCGGCTACTGCTTGAGTTTTAGTGGGCTGAGTGTCCACTCCATCAGCGGATATTACATGGCCCATATCAAATTTGCATTTTGAAACCGTACCAGCACCTTTTCCATGTTGGCCAACGTCTGTTTAAAAGAGGAGCCAAAAACGATAACAGCGTCTATGTAACATAAATGGTTCTGATGAAGCATGGTGTTTGGTGCGGGGAAATTTGTATGAAGTGTTTATGGTGGTGGTGTTTGTGTTTTTGGGCTATGATCAGTTTTCCACGCTGATCATGCCGATCTGGTGCAGGGTTATTCCCAGGGAATATGGTGAGTGGTAGGCGCACCATATTATTGTAGCGTAGGATGAGGCGGTTCACTAACACACGGTTTTAACTGATCGAACTGGATGACTGAGGTCAAGCGATCCGAGGCACGGATTTGGTAGGTCACGTCCGACTTCTTACCTGCTATCACATAGGGGACTTTCCACTGGTAACACAGTTTACTCGGCACATTTGGCGAACATCGTGTGTCGCGAACCCATACCATCTTTCCTACCTCATATGGGTTTCCATGTGCACGACGGTCATGCCAGGTTTTCTGGCACTGGTGTACGGTGGAAAGTGTCTCTCTTACTAGCTCATGGGCCTGTTCTATCCTTTGCCGTATGAGTTCAACGTATATAGACAGTGAGTTAATTTTCCCAGGGATCCTAAGCATGGACAGATCCAGGGGTAAGCCTAACTCACTGCCTAGCATTAACTTAGCAGGGGTATAACCAGTGCTAGAGTGTATTGAAATGTGGTATGCCATCAATACATATGGGAGCCATAGATCCCAATCATGACAATCAAGGAGTGCTTCCTTAGTCAGCATCACCGCTAGAGTTCGATTGAAACTTTCTACCATACCATCCCACGTAGGGTTTATGGTGTGCTGTGGGTCTTGACTATGTAGAACAATTTGCAGAGCTCGGAGATCACCCGGCTGTCAAACATACTACCCTGGTCAGAATGTAGTTCAAGTGGCATACCAAAGTGGCAGAACACATTGCTTGTCAGGACCTCAGCAACGGTGCTGGCCTCTTGGTCTGGCATCACAAATGCTTCTACCCACTTCGTAAAATAACCCTGCAATACAAGGATGTATTTATTTCCTTCATCTGTTGTATTCAGGGGTCTCAGCACATCTATTGCAACTCGCTCCAATGGTGCACTGACAATCTTTGTTTGCAACTGGGCAAGGTGGTGCTGTCCCACAGTTCAGCGCTGGCAGGGCACATATTTTGTCACCCATGCCGTTACACCGTCGTGTATGCCTATCCAATGGAATCTAGGTTAAATTCGTTTGACTGTTCTCTCTACGGCAAGGCGACCAGCATTGTCATGTAACTGTTTCAGTATCATGACTGGGTACCATTCTGGTATTACTCTTCTACTATTGAGGTATAAGACACCAGTATTCATTCGGCACTCTTCATACCTCTGATAGTAATACTTGGCCATGGTGGATAAGAGACTAAAGGATTCCTTGGAAGGTTGCACCCCTTCCTAGACCCAGGCATACACTTCTCATGTATGCACGTCTGTAGACTGCTGTTGAACAAGTTTCACCACATCCCAGTCCATACATCAGAGTTCAAGGAATGTGGGGAACGGTGATGTGTCTTGCTGTATTATATTAGCCACTTCTAGTTCATCCTCGCGTCCTATTCTACTCAAAGCATCAGCATTTCCATGCAATTTAGGGATTCCTGCCATCTCGCCACTTGTCCCTCGGGATTCTTCAGATACCTGAGCCACTGTAGCGAAGCATGATCTCTACACAACGTAAAAGGGCGTCCGTCCAGAAAATGTTTGTAATATTTGTCAAAGTATACTGCTGCCAATAGCTCTCTCGCTCTCTTTCTCTCTCTCTCTCTCTTGGTGGTTGCGTACCGCTTTTCAGTTTTATGAAGTATATTGGAACCATACCTGAGTACTTGTTCTATTCCATCTTGGATGATCTGAGATAGAACGGCGCCTATAGCATAAGCAGTCGTATCAGTATCCAAGATGAAATCAAGGTTAGGGTTTGGATGAGTTAATATGGGTGCGGATGTCAAATGTTCCTTTAACGCCTTAAAGGAAACCTCACACTCTGTCATCCATTCAAATGGTCTATTTTTCTCGGTGATTTGGAATAACGATGCCGCAGTTTCACTGAAATGGTGTGTATACTGTCTATAGTACAGGCAAAGCCTGAGGAAGCTTCGATTATTAGTTACTGACGTTAGGGACTTCCATTCGGCTACTGCTTGAGTTTTAGTGGGCTGAGTGTCCACTCCATCAGCGGATATTACATGGCCCATATCAAATTTGCATTTTGAAACCGTACCAGCACCTTGTCCATGTTGGCCAACGTCTGTTTAAATGAGGAGCGAAAAACGATAACAGCGTCTATGTAACATACACAGACTTCCCACTGTAATGTGGTAAGTACGTGTTCAATTAGTTAAAGCTGCCCGGTTCATTTCATAGGCCAGAGGGCATCTTATGTAACTGAAACAGACCATCCCTGTAAGCAAATGCAGTCTTTTCATGGTCCCGTTCGCCCACGGCTACTTGCCAATATCACTTTGCAATATCAAGTGAACATAACCATTTGGCTCCGCTTAACGAGTCCAATGCCTGATCAATCAGAGAGGATTGGCATCTTTAACGCTTAAATCATTTATTAGGTGGTAGTCAATACAAAACCATAGTGACCCATCTTTTGTGCCTGCTAAGACTATGGGACTGGCCCAGGGAGATGCGGAGCGCTCTATAATTCCCGTTCTCAAGATGTCATTGACTTCTTGGTGTGCTTCTGCTTCCTTATAAATGGGAAGATGGCGCACCCGCTGTCTCACTGGTCTAGTATTTACTGGTCTCAATGGAGTGACAGACTAGGCGAGTTTCACCTAAGTCCATATCACTTGCTGAAAAACTATCTTTGTACTTACATAAGAGGTGCCATACACGGGTTAAGTCAACTGTGACACGCAAATACAGCTCATGTAGGTGTTCTGGTATATCTGTGTCAGTTACAGTGGCATTTGTAGGAATGGTGGGAAGTATTTCCACCGAATCTATGTCCACCAAATGGCCACAGCAAACCTCAGGAACTAGGGTAATAGGATTAGCTGTGCTGTTAAACATATGGTAAGGTATACGGTCCCAACTTGTGGTGGTAACTAACATTCTTGGACCAACACATTTGGAGGCCTACATACTATATTCCTGTCAGGTTCTATCAGAATGGCATGAATATCTTTTTTTAACTGTGGCGCAGTGGCCCATACAATTTCTTCATGGCCCGTCTTAACAGTGGCTGAGGAGGCCAAAATTAAAGTACAAGTATGATATAAGGTTGATTCCGGCCCTAGTGGAATACGTCGGCCGTGTATTTCTAATTCTTGTTGTTTGCAGTGAATTACTGCTTCACTGGTGTGGAGAAAGTCAGAGCCCAGTAGTACATCATTTTGTATTGACGCAACTACTACCTGCTGGATATATTTTAATTCTTCTATTTGAATTACAATATTTACAATACCGGCCACGGGAATATTGGTACCGGTGACCATTTTGAGTTGGAGATTAGATGGTTTAAGAGGCGGTTTCGCATACCACCATACAAACAGGCACATTTATATATTATTTTCTCCGGCTCAGGAGAGTTTTCCTATTTTAATTTCTTGATTACCTGTTGGTGGTACCGTATAATCTTGTATGTACATGTTTGCTTGCCAATAGCTTTGGCAAGTGCTGCTGATGGTTGAGTGCAAAACGGAGCAATTTCACGTTTCTGTTGCCTGATTTGTTTTTGTAGTAACGGTGCCCACGGTGCAGGAGATAGGGAACCGGTGGGCACCATAAATTTGGCAGCAGGTTGTTTAGCAGCATGTTTGTAAAGTGCCAGTTGAGCGGCCCAACTACGGCAATGTATCATAATGTGCTTAGTAGAAGCACAGTAGAAATAAACCTTCTTTTGTGATCTATTTTTATGTTCATTTTTGTTCCCTGTTTCTTTTATCCAAGTTGGCGAAAGGTGTGACTCAGTCTCTATGCTACTTTGGGAGGAGTCTGTTCGCGAAGATGGAGAAGACCAGTTATGACATACCACTAGGGGCACCATGCATTTGCTGACATAATGGTTGGCCTAGTAGCTTGGATAAAAGTTGTTTCTGTTGTATTATTGTTACCTAACAGGGCCGATCTGCATAAAAAAGGAAGTGGTGTGAGAACGGCTGGTTTTGAATGGATAGATATTAGGTACTACAGACACCAGGCATGTCTGCGGTGCCTTTGCTTGCGGGAGCATTTTCATGGTGTCACAATCTTGTTTATATTTAAGTAAAGGGGAGGGGGGGGGGTGGTAATGTGCAGGGTTTCGAGTGAGTTTTATGAGACAGGCATTGAACGGACTCTCCCTCCAGTGCCCGTGTTAGTTTGTTTGATTCTCTGCTGGGGGCTTACTTTGTTCTAACTGTAATATGGTGGAGGGAGAACGGTTGCGACACCGTTCCCTACAGTGTCCTGCTTCACTGCATCCAAAACAGGTGTTTGGGTGCTTGGATGTCGGTGAAGGACGGCTTATGGTAGACCTATTTGTACTCTGTGCAACCGTTGTTGATAAAATAGTTAAAAGATTGGTCAGAGAAGCAATTTGTTTTGTGATCTCTAACCATTCCTCCATATTAGACCTATTTGATTTATTATGGTGGTTACCCCTACTCGGGCCATTGTTGTGGCCTCCATGGTGGCATTGGCCATGGCCTCTACCTCTTGGTGCATTATTTTGCTGAAATTGTGTGTTTAGCACCATACCTGCCTTGGTTACCGTACTTGAAGCAGGTGCGGTGGCTGTAGTTGTATTTGTATGTGTGTCAGCTAACTCA
The DNA here is from genome assembly GCA_034401795.1 of Chaetoderma sp. LZ-2023a. Taxonomy (NCBI): domain Eukaryota; kingdom Metazoa; phylum Mollusca; class Caudofoveata; order Chaetodermatida; family Chaetodermatidae; genus Chaetoderma; species Chaetoderma sp. LZ-2023a. The sequence goes on from CM067359.1 coordinate 168,322,128, forward strand.
TTAATAGGATGTAATTGTCGTTTGGCAATCTTTTCCCATTCTAGGTAGTTTTCTACTCGAACGGCAGTAGCCGTTAACGTTTGTAGACGTCCGTGTTCTAGCAGAAAAAGTTTCTCTTTTAGAGAAGGTTCGCCACTCACGGCATCGTTAAAAGTATCCAGTTGTAAGTGAGTGACTCCCTATGGGATGGTACCGGGATAAGCTCGTGCTTGCCAGCTTAGGGAGAGTTTCATTCGTACGTCGCCCTAGGTTCTTTAATTGTAAATGGCTAGTTTCTCCAAGGGCTGTATCACGAAACCTTTCTGATAATGCATTTTTTAGTTTACTATAGGTCGGTGTTACTTCAGACCCCATGTCTGCTAACACCTGTAATGCTGTTCCCGATAATCTTGCAGCCAAGTACTCTCCAATTTGTGTTCTGACCAACCATTAGTCCTGTTGATGATTTTAAATTGGCACTTATAGTTGGTCCAGTCACCATCCCCACTGAATTCAGTTGGAAGTATGACTCAGCCGGTGCCGTGATAGGGAGTCCTTGGCACAAACCCCGGTGGTGGTGCAGGCATAATGGGAGTAAAAGCTGAAGGAGGATGGAAATCATAATCATTAGGCCGGTATGGATATTTCCTGTGCGGTAATTCTGAGCGCTACTGCATGGGCGAGGAATTCCTCCGCAAACGGTACCATTAATCATATCTAGGTGGTGCCGTATTTCGTAACGTTGGTCTACTAGGGTTGGCGTGATGTGTTATTAGCCATTCCCGATATTGTGGGATACTTGGAGAGGGGCATGGATAATTGGGGAAATGAGTATAAGCTGGTTGGGGATTAGTTAGCGTTACTTCAGGCTCCGTGTCCCAATGTTGGTACCATAATAAAGCGGTTCCCGTGTAACACATTCTTAGCTAGCAGAGAGCCATGTACCAGAACTTTCACAAGGAAATCCGACCGCACCCTTCATGTTAATAAGGATCATCTTTTCCAGTCTGCCTTGTGTGACGTGCCAGTATCTCTACACTGCTACTCGCTACGGGGCGACACACGCGCTCCGTTATCATCACCGTGTGTTGGAAGTGACGTTAGTTCCTGGGGAAGATCATGCCATTTTAGCCACCCGCTTCGAATCTTGACTCCGGGTTAAAGTTCTCCAGACCGAGAAAATGGCCTGCACGAAGAACACTACTCGTAGATATCCCATTAGCCATCGTCTTCCCGCAGCTACAGTAAGCAACGTGCCGACAGCCAGACGTGAACTCCTGCCCGCAGCCACGTCTGGATGTGTCACGCCGGTACCTGTCACTTCATCCACACTGGTCCTAAAGCGGAGTAAGAAGCGAAAATCTCCCGCAAAATCAGTTCGGCAGCACCTGCATCGGTTATTAGCCATCTGGCTACGGTCACTACACCCGCCACCGTAATATCTCAAAAAGTGTTAGCCAGTCAACCGATTTCAGTGGTAATTACGACACCTGCGGAAATAGACATTCCAAGTTACCCGCAGTCTCCATCTCCACCCAAACTTTCCATAGACGAAGGACCAGGACCGTCGCGGCCTGTGACAATAAGTGTAACTCCAACCTGTGTTATTCAGCATCCGCCTCCTCACCTTTCTAACTCTGCAATCAGAAAGGTAACCACACCGGAACGTCCATACGCGGGAAAGAGATGGATTGCCCACACACAGGATATTAAGGCTGTGCCTAACATCATCGCAAGTCGTCTACTAAAGTATGCTAAGTTTCGGAAGATGTCGTTTCCCGCCGTATCCGCTCCCGCACTACGACTGGAGCCTATGGTACAGCTCGCCGCCATCACCACAACAGCTACAGCGACCACCACGACAGCTGACCGAGAGGGATAGGCTCCTCAAAGGTTGGCTGTAACAGGCGGCAGTGGGCCCGCATGGGTCCGAGGACACGTAAAAACATGGTGTATAGTGCAGAGGAGATACTGAAGGCATCCGTGTCTAACAAAGGATGAATTAACATCCTACTGTGGTACCGTCTAGTCAGCGCATTGCTCGGGCTGCTGAACTTGGTAATAGTAAGTGGACAATGCGTGGTGCAATCCAAACCTCTGGCGGAGTGATGACGGCCGCTAGAGGTGCCCTGCAGGCAAGGCCGGGGGAAACGGTCAAAGTATACTGTTGGCAGATAGATACGGATCAGACCGTCGATGGTGATCGCTATCAACTGGATCCCCGGCCGGTCGTCTTGATCATGCCAATTCATCAACCTGTTTCTGGTTATGAGTGGTCAAGATGGCTCAATGTACAGCCAGGCCATGGCAAGCATTCGTATTGCGAGTCATGTCTCCTGTGATCAGAGATTATGAAAAGTGATTCTTTGGGAGGCAGGAGGGTATGTGTGTGAGACGGTGTAATCTACCATTTGCCAGACGGGTGGAGCAGTCTGGCACCCAGGTACCCGTGGGGTGGATGATCTGTCTAAGTACGATCTGCACAGGGTCTCTCAGCTAAAATGATGTCAATGTACGATCTACACTGTAAAAAATGTGTTTAGGTTTTACACACGTTGCGTTTAAACGTGTTTAGGATTGTGTTTAAAAGCAAACATATTTTAAGATTTGAACGTGTTTTCTCTAAACGTGTTTAGGATTGCGTTTAAAAGCAAAAACAACTTAAGATTTAACCGCGTTTTCTATAAACGTGTTTAGGATTTACACACATTCTTAAATCACTCTGACAAAACAGTGTGTAGTTGTAAACACGTTTCATCCAACATGTTTACACTAGTAAATTATAATATGCCTACCAATATATCACATGATATTATAAATACATGTTTTGTTGACGTGTGGCAAAGTATTAGCCCTGCAAACAATGCTATGTTGACCCAACGTTTGGGCCAACGTATGTTTATTCGTTGGTCCAACATAGTTTTGCTCGTTGGGATTACGTTGGCCCAGCGTATCACGTAGTTTTCCCAAATACAAACTATGTTGGGCAACGTAACTAACTTACCATCAGCTAGCCAACCTAAACACAACGTTGGCCCAACATAACTAATTTTCTATTGACCATCCACTCATAAGGCCAACGTTGGGCCAACGAAACCACACGTTGGGCGAACGTAAGGCCAACGAGCAAAACTACGCTGGCTCAACAAATAAAACTTACGTTGGGTCAACGAAACAATGTTTGCTGGGATGTGTACAGGTAAGCAGGACTTCCAGAGTAGGCCCTATGGGTAAGCGATACAGTTTGCATCCACATCAATCCAGTGATAGTCAAATCCCCCACTCCGCACCCTTCACCACAACACCCCCCACCCCCACCCCACATTTTCACATATCTCATGATATTTACCTAACTTTCTTACATCGTTTCTAACCCGTGTATAGCTTATGTGTGGTTTCCATAGTTTAATTTTATGCTATTTTTTATTTTACTTATTTTATTGTCAACCCCCGCCCCACCACCCCCACCCCTGTTTAACTTAAATTACTCCGAAACGAGGTGTCTCAAAAAGGGGGTGGGGTTATGTGTGAATTTTGAAGGTGGTTTGCAACAATGTCACAGGGGGTAATTTAATATAATTTAGTAATCTAATCAAAGGCCACCACAAATTAAATATCAATATACCCCTCGGCGTTTTGTGGTGAAAGACGATACGTGTTTACGTTTTACATACGTTTGAACCACGTGACCAGCTCAGCGCAATGCGCACGCGCAACTGGCTTGGAATTAAAACTCGACAACAACATGGATGCCGTGAAAGATATACATTTTTCAACTACAGTGGAAGAAGTGAAGGGAGTACTTTCTAGCTTAGGCCTTTCGTCTACAGTGGACATCCTTGTAGGTAAGTGCAATACCGATTAGTAATGCTGATGTGCAGTGTTATAGCGAGCCAGTCTAATCAATTAAATGCGTTATGCATTGATAACGGTAACAGAACACGGGTATATTTCTAAACGCGTTTAACTAAACGCATTTAGAGGTCTATGTTTTCCCGTCAATATTATGCTACATTGACCTTTGTTCAATGATGCAATATAGTTAGTTAACTAAGATTAGAAACTGTTTTAATGGATGAAGTTTGATGTTTTTGCAGTCGTCTTTCCTAATTATTTTCAGTGTAACCTTTAGAAATAATTTCGTATAATCATACCGGGTGTGCTAAAGCTGTTTTAGTCTTCAAGCTGTTAACCCTTTAACACTAGAAATTATACAAAATTTTAAATGTTTTCGCATTATAATTTCCATTTTCAGACCGAAAGACTATTCTTTACTGTTTACTACTGGAATGGCTGGCTCCAGTGGTAAATTTTCAAAAATAGTCTTCTTGGTCTGAAAATCGACATTTCTCAAGAACGACTGCAGAAGAAGTTTTTGGGTGATATTAGAGCTGGGCGGTCTGACGATAGTACCGTGAGGACCGCGGTATACCGTGACCGTTGACATTTCCAAATACCGTGAATACTGTCCGTAATGTTTGCGCAATAGTTGCGAAATATATTCATAAAATCTGACTTGACCAAGGGTAAATAGGTACTAATAGTGCCAAAAATACAGGCATCCCTAACTATTAGCCGAGTTCAGGTGAAAGGGTCGTTGTAAAAACAAACATCAAGACGTCAATTACAAAATAATGACAGGCAGAATTGTATGTAAAACGTATGTCTTGAAAGTCTCACGGTAAAATTGCTCTATTTAAAACATCTAAACTCATTCTCTGGCCATCTGCCGGTAGTAATTACACTATAATATGTTCCCTATTCCTGTTTCTATTATTTGTAATTTATTACTCCAAGCATTTTGTCACCGAACAAACACGCTAGAATAACAAAATAACATACAAACTGTGTGCTATTCAAACACAACAGCAATTTCGCAAAGCCATATCTGATTGGTTGTTCATGAACTAGACTGTGGGAAAATACATTACTATGCTGAATTTATCAATGAAAATTTACTAAAACGTAGTATTTGCTCGCGCCGTTTTGATCACGTGCTAATTTATTAACAACGAGCAGCATTGAAGTCGTTATTTTTTATTTTTCCGTCTTGTTTTAAGAAATTTCTTTACGGATTAAATCCAGTTTAAGTAACGACACCTAAAAATTATAGTGTTTTGGTTTTTGTAATTAATTTTTCAACTGGCTACACGTCGGAAGTTCGCGGAAATAGCTTTTTACACGCATTGTTCACGTGAAGCATGGCGTGTAACGAGTCTGTACATCGGGTACTCGGTAATTATCAGAGGCTTTGGAATCGGCTATATTCAATGTCGTGTTATATGTATGTGTATAGGCCTGTTCTCACAAGTAACAGAATATACGACTCCAACAGAAATAAAAGAGTACAACACTTACCCCGTTTAAATACTCACAGATTTTATCTGGACTCTCTTTATCAAAGCGCTCGACTGCCAATTTAATTGTAATTTCCACTACATGTATATTATAGCAATGTCCCACAATATCTAATTTTCGTTGATTTTCAGTATCTGGCTATGCATCGTTAACAATGGTGACACATTTTGTTATTGTTTGAGCGATTGACCTGGATCCTGGTCAATATGATCCAATGATGCAGGCTGGATGGCCCTGGCATCCTCGTCCGCATTGAGAATATAGGCCTAATTGTACATGTAATTACTTAGAGTGACGTAATACATTGGCATCACAAAATAGTGTATTCTTAGGATGGCTAAATCGCTAATCTAGCCGAAAGACTTGACTACCTACTACATGTAGCCTTAGTAAAGGAGAAGTTGTTTCTATTATTGTACTGCAGATTTCCAAGGAATATCAGCTGATAACAGGAGTCGATGGGGCCGACCTACAGACTAAGTGGGAGAACATGATTGTAGTTCTAGAGTCCTGCTTCAATAAAACTCAATCAAAGGTATGTAAGCCCTGCACTCACCTAATCTCAATATGGGAGCAACAGCGCCCAGCCAAATTTGTTTCAAAATATACAACAACATATGTTTATTAAATAGTAAAGCCATACAATTCGTACAATGCTTAGTCCATCATCAATTATGCGTACATGGCGAACTTTGCTACGTCATTCACTGATTATGACATCATGCTACACGTCAAGATGACTATGAACTCATATGTTTGATGGATAAAGTGGAATCCTCCATATGGATGGCAATTCACCATTGCTCACTTTCATAGCTTGAAGTTTTTGAGTTTTGGAAGCTGTGATCATTTTAGAGCAATAAATGCTTTTCGGATTTGCGTGGTCAGTAATTTAAGTTGCAACTCGCGCACTCAAAATTTTATTTTGGTCTAGAGGGATTGTAAGAACACAGTACAATTTTTAATTTGGCTTGGAATGGACCACATTAAAATTTTCATTAACCCATTCACTCATGAAATGCTCACATCTTAATTGTAAGGCAACTATGCATGATAGATGTTGAATATTTTGAAACTAGGTTGTCTGTAAGGCAGCAACTTTTTCCAGACAATAATTTCAAGATATTCATCAGAATATTCAGTACATTGTAGAGAATTTGTAATACCAGTTGTGCATTGTTGAAGGGGTAAACTTAAATATATTATTTACTTCAAATTTATTGCAAACCTTAGCTAAGCATACGATATTTAATGCTTTCATCGTCAAGATTTGTCAAGAAAATTATTTCTCCTTCGATCAATACTCACCTTTCTGTTACTTCTGATATACAGCTGGCCTTGACAGCGGCTCTAGGATTATAGACTTAGAAAGCTTTACCGACTCCTGGGAACCGGGTACTCGGCTCCCAACTGCCGAGTACCCGTTTACCATAGAGCTCATTCTTGTTTGCATAGCAACAAGAGCAATACATGCTTTTTGCATTAAGGATTTTAGTGTTTTAAAATAATCTAAGTCTTTAATCAGTGATAGTTTGTGTGTTCTGAAAGGATTAACTAAGGACTATGGAGAATACCGCCCAAGACAACCAGGTTGTATTGTTCTTTATTATCCATAGTTAAAAGACTTAGGTCTCTAAATTTCGTTGTGTCGCATGTTCCAATTTCTGACCCCATAGAATCTGGGACGTGTGCTAACAACGATATATGCCAGACGATCGCCTTCTTTAACCCCAACAGGCGATCGGCAGATATGAAAATAGGTGTTTGCTACGGTATTTCTAACACGAATATCGCCTGACGTCATTCTCCGTAGAATCCGAGCGGGTGACGTCACACCCGGTCGCTCGGATGTTTATGTGAAGAAAATTTTTTTCATTAATTCGCGCATCTTATTCTGGGTGCTGCGTACTAAAAATGGTACCGGAAACTTTAGAATGATCAAGTTTACGTGCGATCACGATCGGTTTGCAATGATCGGTGGTTTCAAAATTCTTGAGTAGATGTGTGGTCTGCGGTTTTACCGTGTGAGACAGCAGTTTGTTATACATTTTGTTGTTTTCTTCACATATCGTGCTGCTTTCGTTAGGAGTATAATTTATATTGATTAGTAAATATACCCTGAATGCTATGCGATATGATTCCTGGAGCCGTTACACATCCTGGAGGATCTATTATGGGTGTGTTGTGCCCGCCGCGTACTTGTTGTCATAATCAATGCGATCGTTGTTGTAACGTGGCGGGGTGGGGTGCGGGGAGGTTACGGTTAATTTATGAGTCAAAATATTTGAAAATTAATTGTCTGCCTTCCATCCGGGTCTCGTTCCGCTTGTTTATTGTAGGTTTGTGCTTATTTTATAGGCCAAGCCAGCCCCGCCATCATGTGACGACTGCCATAAGTTTGTCCGTGTAATGTTCAAGGACCATGTCTGTTTTATGTGTGCCCTGTGTAATATAGATCATAGGTGTAATGTTTGTGCAGTGTGGTCCGTCGAAACGATGGTTAAGTTCCTTGCCCAGAAGGACTTGGCTGGGTCTGACGCGGGGTCAGGCGGTCCGAGAGGAAATCGACGGATCTTCGAGCATTGGGGCAAACCCAACGTGGACTTGTTCGCCACAAAGGAAAATGCTCAAATCATGACATGTCTCGCCGATTCCAGATCCAAATGCCGTCGATACAGACGCTCTGGCGATAAGCTGGAGAGGGATGCACGCATACGCGTACCCACCCACCATTCTTCTTCCGAAGGTATTGGTGAAGGTCAGGGAGGAGCCGTGTCTGGTCCTGTTAATAGCGCCGTATTGGCCGAGCAGGGCGTGGTTCACGGATCTTCTAGATCTGCTGGTGGAAAATCCTGTACAGTTGCCCGAGATTCCGAACATAATCTCCCAGGCCAAGGGACGCTTCCTACACGAGCGTCCCGAAATGTTCAAATTGACTGCGTGGATGTTGCCAAACAACGTTCCACGTCGGAAGGCTTTTCTCGACAGGCTGCTGATTTCATCGCGGCTGCGAGAAGGAGGTCAACCTTCAAGTCATATAACAACAAGGTTAACAGATTTGCAGACTGGTGTGAAGAAAAGGGTATTGATACCTTTCAATCCACTATTCAGCAAAAAGCAGACTTTCTCTGTGAGCTGTTCTTTGCAGGACTAGCTCCCGTCACAATTGCTGGATACAAGTCAGCTTTGGCATCAGTTATCCCTTGTCTAGCCAACAGGGATAGTCCAGAGGTGGCCCAGTTAAACGTGATGTTGAAGGGAATGAGCAATCTCCGCCCGAGACAACCGGTAGTCATTCCAGCCTGGAGTCTATCTTTAGTGCTTAATGTACTGGCCAAGCACCCTTTCGAACCGTTGCGTTCGTCTAGTCTAAAGCATTTGACTCTAAAGGCGGTCTTTCTATTGGCAGCTTCCTCAGCTAGAAGGCGCAGTGAGATCCATGCGCTTTCGGCAGAGAGGAACCGATTTATTGTTTCTGGAGACGGTCTGCGTCTTCTGCCAAGAGCAGAATTTATGTCAAAGAACCAATCTTTGAGATATCCCGGCAAACCGATCATTATACCGAAGTTAACCAGGTTTGATCGTGATGCCAGTGTCTGGTGCCCGGTCCGTGCTTTGACTAAGTACAAGAAACGGACTGACTCGTTACGGTCGAACGATAGACATCTGTGGATCTGCCATAAAAAGCCTTATGGCGCCGCATCCATGGATACTAGCTCTCGTTGGGTGGTCGAATGCATTCAGACTACTCACGAGATGGCGACTGGGCACCAGGTGCAGGGCGTAAGGGCACACGATGTTAGAGGAATAGCCGCCTCGACCGCCCTTTACAATGCTGTTCCGTTAGAGGACATCATGGCCGTTGCACAATGGCACTGTGAGTCCTCATTTACGGATTACTATATGAGGGATGTGTCAGACTCAGCCAATCCACTCGCTTTAGCTGTTTTGAAACGATAGTTAGTGACCACACTGCTTTTCCCCTTTTTTCACTTTGGTAAGAAAAGAACCTAAAGCAGGCATGGTCAAGCGAGAGGATGTCAACCAGATTGTGTCACTGATGGCCGAACCGGTGAATGGTTGTAGGCGGTACGTCTGAAGTCCTGTTATCATAAGGTAATTCAATAAGTGAGAGTTTCTTGTATTATGTATATGTATCATGTTCATTCATCTTATATATTCATGCTCATTCCCAGGCTAATACAAGCAATATGCAGGGAGTAGTTAACCCTCTTGGCATATTGGTGTTTTCAGGCGAGATACATGTTCGTTAGTTCTCTCCCTTTTCTTAGGAGGAAAAAGGGGGGGGGGGGCTGTGACGCGAATGTGATTCAGTTCCGTGAACTTAACGGTCCTTTTAGGTCTCTGTTAGTCAAGTTTGAAGTCTAAAATCTTTCTCCAAGGGGCAAAATTAGCATGTATGGCTTGCCCCTTCCCACCAGGTTACTGATCAAATCTGGTGTATATCAGAAGTAACAGAATGGTGAGTATTGATCGAAGGAGAATGCAGGAAATGTCAATTTCCCTTTCTCCGAGATCTAACAATACTCACCATTCTGTTACGGACCCAGCCTCCCAGCCCCACGGAGGCAAGCCATAGTTTTCTCTTGTTTGGTGGCTATGCAAACAATATGAGCTCTATGGTAAACGGGTACTCGGCAGTTGGGAGCCGAGTACCCGGTTCCCAGGAGTCGGTAAAGCTTTCTAAGTCTATAATCCTAGAGCCGCTGTCAAGGCCAGCTGTATATCAGAAGTAACAGAATGGTGAGTATTGGTAGATCTCGGAGAAAGGGAAATTGACATTTCCTGCATTCCTCGGTGAATGTCCATTTGCATGCCAGGAGAAGACTATTTTTTTCAATTACCCTCTGGAATGTGAGTGAGCCCGTCATTCCAGTGGTAAATTTTCTAAAATATTCTCGTTAACCTGCAAATGGACATTCATTAAGACAACTAGAGGCGGGTTTGGCCAACTTGACCATTAAATGGTTAAAGTGACGTTACTCCAGGACCCCACTCCCCATAAAATTGTCAACACTACAGAGAGCCTTGGAATTCGCCCTACTCGGAGCCAGCAAATACAGAGCCAGGAGAGGACGTCATTGCATAAATCTGCAGTGTGCTACGAGGTGACCTCAAGAAAGCAGGATTAGGTACACTCAAGTCAAGAATGGACCTGAGGAAGCTAAGGATTTTGGCTGAAGACAAGACACAGTGGGAAAAAGCGAAGAAGGATGGATTGCAGCTGTAGGATGGGTCTACTACTACAGCCGCAGAATACAGTAATCATACATACATGAGTCAAGTGACTGTTGGCTGGAAGGCCAGCTATCCTTGACCACTTGCCTTTGGGGCAAGCATCCGAAAAAGCTAATTTCAAGCTCTGACTACGGTGATTTCATCAACGTCTGAGGAGCAAGCAGAACTTTGCTATCTATTTTTATGTGAGACTTTGTATTATACATGCAGTTTGTGTGCCTTTATTTTAGTCTGATGTGTCTGATAAAGCTGGGCTTGCTGCTGTGCATCTTCTGCTTAGCTTACAAGAGAGTGTGAGTTTTTCTTCTGGAAAGAAGAATAAACGGTTCCGGCCTGAACTCGCCATTTCCTCCGTAAGTAACGGATTAGATATCCACTGTCTAGTTAATAAAAACAAGATTCAAAGGGAGTACCAGGTCATGATAACCTCATGAAGCATGTTTATGTGCGATAGCTCGGTATAAACTAAGTTTGTGAAACCTTTAACGGTACAACCGTTGAATCGTTTTTATTTTCTATACTAGGGGCAAGTGTTGTGAACATCGTGATAAATCATGATACAGGGAGATTGTATCACAATATATATATATATATATATATAACAGTATCATGATATATTGTTTACTTTCACGGGAAGATTCTCAACATCATTTATAATTACATGTAGGGCCCGCACCTTCCTGAAGGTGCTGAAGCCCTATAGCAATCACTGTGTCGCTCTGTCCATCCACAATATTTCTTAAACATCATTTTATACAGAACCACTTCAGATATTTTAATGACGCTTGGTGTATCCCTCAGTTATGATAAGCAGATATAACTTGATGAATTCACCGTTACTAAATCGTTACTCAGAATTACTCTAACAAGTGGTGTCACGTCACATCTGCTTCAGGCGAGACATATCACAATATTGAGTTAGTTAAGTATCGATAGTTTTGATACTATACCTCCCACTTCTCGTGTATGCAGCCTAAATCGGCTACCTAACTGTTCTGTTTGGCCGATATCACTGTTTTGTACATAGTTGAAGGAGCATAGCTAGAAATGCATGTGTCTTGACATATTGATCCCTATTTTCAGTTGTAGCCAACAACTAGTATAAGTTGATTTGTCTGTCAGTCAGTCGGTCAAATATTTGATAAATCTGAAAGCCGCATAAATCAACTTAAAGTTCTCATCTATTCATAAAAGATGCATATCCTAGCTAAATTTAGGACTATTTGTTACTTTATGGACACTAACCAACTAGGAGTATAGCCACCATTTTAGATAGCTATTTGCAGGCGCCATTATTTTAGCTTCTATTGTCTTCGGCGGGTCACAATTGTTCGTATAAAACCATTCTTGTAACGTTAATGCTATTCATTCGTCTTCTGTCTTCCACTGTGAGCGCATAGTAAGTGACTATAGTTCAATACTAGTTTTGTTCCCTATGGTGCAAGTGACAACACATATGTATAACAAGTTTACTGAAAACTGTTGCTGCCTATAGCAAGATCCGTAAAATTGTTGTCAATATAATGAGCTGATAATAAAATTGTCACTAGTTAAAGATTTGATAACAATTTGGCTGAAAATCGTTGACGCAACAACTTTCAATAAAATTGTTCTCAAAATAATCAACAGGGTGGTCAATGTTGTCTCACTTGTCTTGAACTGTTTTGTCATTAACGCATTAACTGGCTTCTGCAGTGTTGCTACAAATGTATCACTGGAATGACTGGCTCAGTAACCTTTTTGAACAGATTCGAGGGCTAAAGTGTTAATTACCAATTATTTTGAGCCTAAAATTAGCCAGAGCTAGTACTATTTACTAGTGGAATGAGTGGAACGGTTATCGAAGTTTCAAAAATAGTCTTGATCTGCAAGTGAAAATTGGTAAAGACCACTGCAGAAGCTGTATTTGGCTGATACATGCAAGCGTGTTAAGAGGTTAATGAATATGCTGATGGATATTGTGCCAAAGTCAATTTGACGGTGTGCTGATGCTGCCACAGACAGCACCAGTTTCCAGTCAAATTAGTTTGAAACTTCAACAGCCAGTGGGTATACAGGATACATGTACATGTTTTTCCAGCATTTGATTTCTAGAGTTCCGTGTTCAAATGGTTAATAATATTTTCTGTACTATTTTGCAGGGAGCGGAGGCAGACCTGGATTCTAATAAAAAGGATCCGCCGCGTATTTTGTTTATTGAGGCTGCTGATGGGTGCATTACGGATGCATGGATAATTGCGGATCAATTGAAGATTAAATGCAGTGGACCGGTGCATTTGCTTGTATCGGACCTTCTGATGGGGTATTATGCCTGGGATTTGAGTTATCCCCATCAATACCAGGTGCTTGGCTTTCTACAACATCATTTCCTTGGTGATGATAAATCGCCATTCCAAAGATTTTCCAACTTCATAAAGATGGAAAGAAAGTTTTTGGCAGCCAAGCAGTCTTCATCGGAATGAATAAATTAATGTGAAATTGTGTATAGACGAAGTGGATACATTTTATGTATATGGAAAGTTACTCGCTTAGTGTGCATCCAATCACCGGGTTGACGTCTAGTAATTCGTGTGGTACAGGCATGACAGGTAACGTGTCATTTCGATACTCATTGTAAATTAACTCTGTAATGGTTATACCGGCCTCGGTCTTGCTCTTGTTGAGTGTTCATTTACAGGCCAAGAGAACAGAACTTTTTTTTAATTTACCACTGGAATCACTGGTTCGATAACTGAGCCAATCATTCCAGTGATACGTTTTCAAAAATTCTATTCTCTTGGCCGGTAAATGGACATTAAATTGACAGACATTTAAATTTTCTGGACCATTACCGGGTTAACTATTTTCAATTTTGTTAATTATAAGCAGTAATCAGTATCAGCATAGTGTACAGTCAAGTCAGATTGGTCGTCTTAAGTAAGGCCTCAAAAGCCATTTGACACAGTAAATTACTTGTATTCCGTGAGCGCATCGCCCCGTCTTTATTGACCACTTCCTGATTGCTCACACAGTATCTGTTATATAGATAAACTTGACTGCACATCTAGTATCCCTAAACTATTTTATTACATCAATATATTATTCCACACATTACTTTCTTTAAAAAACCCATAAATACCAATTGCTATTTATTGCATTTGATTAGCTATAGCCCCTGTAGATTTTCTGAAGTATAGCAGGTTTGCAATAGGGAGGGCTAGTACTTATCCATTTTCAATAGTTCATCAGATGTAGAGCTGCTAACTGGGTTAGGGGACCTCTTCGGATATGTGCGTTAAGCTACCATGGCTATTATATAAGTAGTAGTTTATGGGCAAATATTTTATACATTTATATTATGGCCAAGGATAAAAGTCGATATGTCAAAATTTGACAACATGCTGGCTAAATATTCTACAAGGTTCCAGTATAGGTTAATTGAGATTTAACCTATATCCTCCAAGAACCTAGTTCAGAAAACCAGAGCCATGATAGCTATTATCTTGCCACATAAATAACTTTTCCCACATGCTTTAGAAAATATTCAAGGACTGTACATAGCGCTGCTATTTGATGTCTTACCAAAAAGAGTAATGATTTCAAGTCCAAATATTTTCGCGTTATCAACCAGCCAATAGCAGTGGGTTTGCCTTTATAATGATACAGTGATTTCAGTATTAATTACGATATGTAGGCTTGCGCTATTATTGATTTGAGTGATCACGATCAATTATTAGCTTATGACGTGGCGACCGTCCGGTGTCCGGCCGTCAACTTTTGTTTTAAAATGCTACTCCTCATTAACCACTTGGCGGATTTCAACTTAATTTGGCTGAAAGGACCCTATGGGGGTAGGCTTCAGAACTTGTATACAGAATTTTAATTGGTCAATTTTTTTCAGCGGCCGTCTTGAATTTTCCGAAGAAATTGCAGGAAATCATTTAAAACGCTACTCCTCATTAACTACTTGATCCATTTCGACCAGACTTGACTGGCAGGCCATCTTGGATTTTCTGGAAATCACTTAAAAGCCTACTCATTAACGACTAGGGGTGATATCAATCAAACTTGGATGAAAGAACCCTAGCCTGGTATCCTTCAGAACTTGTATACATAATTTTGATTGGTCAATTTCTGCGGTGGCCATTTTGAATTTTCTGAATATTTTGGGAAATCAGTTAAAAGGCTATACTCCTCATTAACCCTTACCACTCTAATGTCAAAATTTTTATTTTTCAAATTAAAGTAAAAGATGAACGGCTTGATTTTGATGGTGGCCATCTTGGGGTTTTCGATAAATGGGAATTCATATAAAATGCTACTCATAAATCGCAACTATTAATGTAATAATTTATTGTACCACTGTTTCTTTGTTAGCCCTTTAACAATACACTAAAAATAGTTAGTGTTTTAGCATATTCATGACTTCCTTGGTATTTCAATGTTTGGAGCATAGTACTCCTGGACTTCCACTATAGTGGAAGCCTTGAGAATATTGTATCGCATACGGCATCGCATCTTGACAAATGTATCATGATATACATCATATTGTGTCAAAACGTATCATAAATGTAATATGTTAAATCAAAGGGTATGTTACCAGCTTAGCTTTAACCCTTTAACACTTGAATTTGTTAGAAAAACTTTAAATTTTCTCATTTGCCGAGCAAGAGAAGACTGTTTTTGAAATTTTACCATTGGAATGACTGGCTCGGTTATCGAACCAGTCATGCCAATGGGAAATTTTCTAACATAGTCTTCCCATGGTCTGCAAATGGACACAATTCTCAAGACCAATTGAGCAGCCGTTTTTGTCTGATATGAGGGTTAAAGGGTTAATACGCCATACTAGCCTCTTGTATTATATTGTCTTATCAATGATGTCTGTGAGAAAAGGTGTGTGTGCTGAATGATTAGTTTTAGTGTTTAGTGAAACATAGCTTAATTATTTCAGGATTGGTTAACCCTCTTCGAATTAAGCTTGGCTACATGGTTAACTATGATCTTGGGAAACGGTTCTCACGATAACTTTTAGGTCACAATGTCAAAAGGTCCTTGTGACAAAGAGGAGACAGACGAGACATTGAGTTCCACAGAAATAGTGTTTCTAAAAAGAGGGTGAAAATGGCAATTGTCTAGGTGAAATCTCAACATTTCTTGAACAAATTTAAGTGTTAAAGGGTTAAATGTGTACTTATTGTTTACTCACCACTATGTCACAAAATCTTTATTGTAATAACTATTGTATTGCGTATCGTTTTGTGACTGCAATACAATACGTGTATATACGTATTGCGTATTGTTACAGCCATAATTCTTAGTACTGCTAATTATCCTCCTGCTTTGTGAAAAGTGGAGGGATTGTTTTTGCATCCGTCTGTGTAGATTTTGTAGCTCACCTGGTATACAATGTCAACAATTGTGGTAAGTTTCCTGATTTGTTAATGGGTTAAAACCAAATTTGGCACTTATACTCCCTTAGAAAATATATATTTGTGTTAAGAATATGAAGTGGCAACGCCTTCATATAACAGTTATTGCCCAGGGGGAAAGTATGTTTTGTGGAATGTTTTGGAATTTGTTGATGGATTAAAAACAAATTTGGCAGATATATATTTTTTTAGGCAATATTTCTTTGAGCTATGAATGTGAAGTGACCATATCTTAAGAAAATGTTGATATGACTATTGATTAAAGTATTGGCGTCTTAAGTCTGTTAATGTACTTAATCCTATGGAATGTATAGGAACATATATTCGGTGGATTTCTTTATAGATCAATACAAATTTGGTTTGTGGTTCGCTACCATCTGGGACACTTGAACCATTAGCCAATATAGTGTCATGGCTGGTTGCCACATTGATCACTGGTACTTGTCCCATTGCCGAGTTGTTTCAAGCCGAGGAGTCAGTATTTTTGCATTTAATGATGGTACTTCTGCATTCGTAATTTGTGATGAGATTCATTACTATTAACAACACGAAATCTGTTTAAGAAGCTATTCCTCATTAACCCCTTGGCCAATTTAAACCAAATTTGGCTTTAAGGATCCTATAGTGATAGCCCCTAGAAATTCTATTCTGAATTTTGATAGGTCAGTGTTTTGGTGGCCATCTTTGATTTTCTGAAAATCATCCGGAACCATTTAAAAATGGTACTCCTTAATCAATAGCCCAATTTCAATAAAAACTTGTGTCAAATGATTCTATGATGGTAGGGTTCAAAATATCAAACGAGAATCTGGATTAGTCTATTTTTTTGTGGCCATCTTGGATTTTCCGAAATTTATCTCATGTATATTTAAATGCAAACTGTTCAAATGTTACTTGTCCAGGTGTGAGCATCACATGCCCTTAGGCCTCTTGTTGGTCATTTGTGCCAGGACTGCTTGCCTCATCGATCAATAATGCCAAGTACCCAGGTCCCATTGGTCAGTAGCTTCAGTTACTCATGTCCCATTGACCAATGGGGCTGGTCCACTGGACATTTGTCATGTTTGTCAGTGAAACTTGCCTTGATCAGATTCATGATCGCATTTACATGTATAGTATATAATTTAGTAATGTTAATAAACTATTATATTTTATTTGAAGTCTTGTGTTTGTTGAATATTTCACAAGTTTTTGCTTGATGAGTAATGGTGATTCATTGAGCTGGTCGTGACGTTTTTAATGAGTTAATATTCATAGATATGCTAAACAGAAAATAACCTAAACAAAAAAATGCTAAACACGAAACAAAACGCGTTCTGAATGTGTTTAGATTCTAAACACAAAACTAAACACATTCTTGTCGCCACTTTTTTTACGCGTTTACACAAACCTGTTTAGTTTCGTGTTTAGTAAGTAAACATGTTAGATCTAAACATGTTATATGCTAAGCATGTTGATAGCTAAACACATATTGTGCTAAACATGTTTCAATCTAAACGGCTAAAAGGCTAAACACGAAACTAAACATGTTTGTAGAAACGCGTAAAAAAAGTGGCGACAAGAATGTGTTTAGTTTTGTGTTTAGAATCTAAACACATTTTTTAGAGTGTACGCTAGGGCCTTAGTTGCGATGCGTCTAGCGGACATCGCCGCCGTGGTACGGTCTATGCGGGGCTACAGCCCCTTGCCAAGATGACCCTATTGGCGCCCAGTACTGTGTTCACTCGGCTCGGGAGTCGTCAGTATGCATCTTGACTCTGTCGCGGATTATGGCCCCCATAACTTGGACAGGTCTTTATCTCAGGCATGTACGGGAAGGTACCTAGCCTAGGCTGCATCCTGTGTGGGGAACTGGGCGTCAGTCTAGCGTGGCTGGGACAGCAAACCACACCGGGAAGGCCAAAGGGTGCAAGTGACAACCCCCACCAAGCCAGCTACCATCACCACCGCATCAGCAACATTGGCAACCACTAGTACTGCCACTGCTATAGGGATGCATATATTGGAACCAGCGGTAACTGTGAGAGACATAATGGAAGCGAATATTTCCGCCACCATCACTTCGGACGTTTCAGACAGTGCCAATAATAATAATAATAATAATAATAATAATAATAGTGAAAGCATCTCAGCAATGACAGTGCATCCACCGCGACCCACCACCGTCAGTCGCGGGACCCAGACTCAGTGGGGAAATTTCGCTGCAGAGGTGTGATCATATGTAATTCAGCAGACATATCAATAGGCGATTCGTGGAAATGTATTAATTATTACTTTATTAAAAAAAATACTTTTCTTCTTAGTATATATGTTAGATCAATCGAATCCCGTCCTTAGGATGACTACGGTTATCCGACACAGCCGCACACTTCAGTGCCCAGTTGTGTTTCACTCGAAATGAGCACTGCGGACTCCGATGGTGTAAGAACGTCATGTGCGACATAAAGAATACAACATTCCGCAGTGCAATAATGTCACGATCCCGTCATGCAGTCTCAGCTACGCTGAGGCTGCCTGATAAACCAATGCTTATGTTATTATTATTATATAGATATTATTTTTCTTATTATTTTTCTTCCTGTCTGAGATGTCAGGACGGATATGAGGCCAGCGAGAGCTGACCGTTGCGGACCCGCAATACTACGTGTTGCGTATCCCTTTATTTATCCGGGGTGCGCAAGTAATACAGTGTGATTAATAAATAAATACCTCGTAAGGGTATGTTACATGGTCTAGATATACCTTGTCTTTTTCTTATTATATTTTTATATATATTTACAAACTTAAATTGTGGTACGTTGGAGCTTGGATGTTCCTTGGGGAGATCATGATTATCCGCACTCAAAGAGACCACCCATGCGAGCTATTGTTTAGAATCATCTACTAAATAAAGTTATAGCACGCACCATAATATTAGTAATAAAACAAAAAATAGAAGAAAGGCCTGGAAAAATAATTCCAGGTCAAAATTAAAAAAACTGAAAGTATGCCTCCCTCCTCTTGGCACCCCTATGTGCTCTGTCTCTTGAATACGTGTCTAATGCGTCACTACTCCTGTCTGGCCACGCGCCTACCCGGGAAGTCTATAATTCCCACCAAGTGTATGTCCGTGCGTCGATCCGCCATGCACGATCGTTTGCCATGGATGACAAACTAGGAGGGGGTGGTGTAGTTTGGATTGACCGGTCAGATACCGGCCATACCAGCTGAGCTGGGTACGTGCCGCCCGTCCTGGATTCGTTTCCTGAACATGCCCCTCTGGCTAGAGCCATAAGCGTATATAGGCCTATGGGAGTGATGGCGTGTCAAAAAACGACTAAGTTCGTTAAAGCGCATGATGCGCATGCACGCTAGGATGCTGTTTATATGGAGCGCGTAGTTATGCCTAGATAGGATGGCGCTTTTAGTGTACTGAGATGGTACCCTGTAATCCTTATTGATTGCCTGTTCTCGTTAAATCTGGCATTAATCAAGAACAGAATTCAACGGGCTTTTCTAATCTGTAAACCATTTCAAAATCGGTTATCCAGGGAAAACTCTTCATGATTATCTTCAAAATATTGCCGTGACGTCATAACCACGTGGACGCAAAGCTTCTCGAATGTTCTAGAATGTTTGACTGCGCTGTTATTAGCTGCACGCTGATTGGCTCTTGCTCGAACGATGATTGGATGAAGCCTGCGCCTGTGACGTCACGAGGAGTATAAAAGGAGAAGCGATCCAGTGATCGAGAGCATCCTCGGCCAGGGGCCGAACGGGTTGGGTCTGTGCCAGCTACTACAAGCGCGACAGACAATACGCGTCTTCCTTCGTGATGTGTCAGGTTTTTTCCCCGTAGCATGCAGTTCTCCAACCCGCCGCACTAAAACAATTTTGTAACTCTCCATTTACGGGAGTAATTTGGAACTTCTGATAATTGTTCACGGATACTAACAGCTATATTCGGAACACAAATTTGCAGTGAGGCCTTTACGGCCTGAATATGTGAGTCTACAGACGTAGAGACGGGATGATCTTTGATGGATGAATCGCCGGATCTGCTGGCCACGCCTAAAAGTGGTATTTCAATCGTCGACACACACATATCTTGTCTGTTCTTTCAACTTTCGACAGCAGCAAGTAAACTCTGCCCGGTGCGTCTTCAGAGCTGGCTGAAATACCTAGCACTATGCAGCTTTGTTTTGTATCCTCGTTTGCCTCTGACAATCCCCGCTAGTGACGGGCTGTTTACACCTTCCATCCACGCCATCGGTGTATGGGAACTTTCTTCCCCACGTAGTACTATCATATCTTTTACTGACCCCTCGTTAGACATTCTATTAGGCCTACAGCATTAAGCGATGCACTCCCGCCATGAGTGTTCTTGTGGAAGTCTTGTTTGCGGAAAAACAGCTTGCGGGAACCAACCTGCAGGAACTTTCTAGCTCCCGGAGAGCGCATTATTTCACGTCGACTACGGATCGACGTATCAATTTCAGTAACAAGGGAGCCTAACTTAGGAATGACTACCAAGTATTCAAGTAACTATACTTCACAGTTTAATTATTTCTCTATATAGGTTTTGTTAATTGTATTGTATCCGCAATAACGGTCCCGATGACTGAAATGAACCATAACGGTCTTAGGACCGCTAGTTATAATTTCTGTATTAGTTGATAATTATTCTAATTTTCCTCAATGTGTTGCTAAACGCACTATAGTAGGTTCGTTAACCTGCACTGTTATATATATCTTGATCATTTGACACCACATTGATTGTTCTGGTTAGGTTATGTATATATATGGCCAGTGGCCCTCCGTTCATATGTTTTGTTTATTCATAGAAAATATAGGACTGCAGTTCACATAGGAAACAGTATACAGCAACACTTATATATGCAACACTTTCTCCTGCCACCAACAATTTCACTGAGTTCGCTGTCCGTGCTATAACTCTGTTTAGCCCGGCAGGCTACTGACTAAACATTTTCTATTCAGCTCAATAAGATAGGTTCAAAATAATTAGAGACACTTTCTTCATTACATACTGTGTAAAATACTCTTCTCTACCGGTAGTGCGATAATCTAGCCCTGCACTCCGGTAAGACTCATAAGTAAGATTTTGTCCCTCTTCGTGTTCCACTCAGCCTTATGGCTTCTTAATTGTTTGTGTGTCCCCATCCGCACCATGGGCTGATTCGACTCTGGGAAACTATTGGCGTTTCCGAGCGGTGATGGCTAGGGTGTGGTGTCACATACACATTCCCGTGTGTCTTCAGATACTTAGTAGTTAGCACTTTAAGCAAATGTAGGAAAGCACTGCGAAAACACATGTATTAATTATTATATTATTTACTGACAAGCCTCCCGCAGCGTAGTGCAAAACTGGCAACTTGTATATCAATCTAATGGCAGGTCAAACGGTTAGATCCATAGGACCCGGTGACGGGCGAGATGCGCATTCCCACCGAATTCTGTTAAAATGTCTGGGCATGATATTTAGATCTGCCACGTCCTTGCGGGAAGGACATTTACGGTGGGAATTCGTCTCTCTTGCCCCCACCATAACGATAGGAGAAATGGTCTAATAATGCTTTTGTGAAATGTAACCCATGTCTTGTAATGTTTTATGTAGTTGCGGGGTGGGATGTCCGGGTTCTAATCCAGTCCGGAGATCCTGCTACGTAACATGTATGAGCGCTGTCTCTAGTATTGATGTCTTGGGGCATCTGTTCTCCATGACAGCCATGTCTAATAGCTAGGTAGATATCAGCCAGTTGCGGCCTAAACTAATTCTCGTTCTAAAAACAACTAAAAGTAATTAAGCAAAGCAGAAGGCCCGCCGAAATAAAGCGGCAACTACTAATACAGCAAACCAAGAACTACATAAGATGGTGACAAGGGAATCAATCTGGAATCCTCCATCCCGTCTTCATGTAAAGCAGTGCGCATCACTATTGTCATAATCTCAATAGGTATGGTCTTTTCTTTCTAAAGCATTGTTGATTGAAATATTAGGGTAAGCCCATTTCTACCTACATTTCTTCTTCCGCTTTAAGCAGTGGTGACACCTTCCCGAGACGGAGGCCTGCATGAGGCACTTGCCTCTCGCAAGGATTCAGCGACGACGGTCAACGCCATGATAATACTCCACATCCTAAACTTGCATTAGGAGTAGTGCCTACGTGAGGCACATCACTTTTCGTCTGAGATAACCATCCTCCTTTCAGCTTAGAGGTATAATAACTTATATTAGGTTAACTAGATAAGTCTCGTGTACAGGAGCCTCCCTTGCATGGATACCTCTGCGGACCTAGGGGTCTGTGTGGTACCTCCGGGAGCCCCATATTTAAAGGTTCATCTACCTGTCTCTATGTCTCGTATTTTCGTATGCTCTTATTGTAGTTTTATCTAGCATATTTTTAATTGTTTAGCTAAACTCATTGTATAGACGTATATTTTTAGGTCACAAATTCAAATCTTGTAAATCCATAGATCACGAAATTGCTATGGACAGGCATACTGGTGACACAAACTCGTGGGGTAAGACCGTTGTGTTTAACTTTCGCGACGATGGTCGCACGGCCCCACCAGACCAATTGAGTTCCACTGGCCTTAGGAGCCGGTTTTTGTTTCCTGCAGGGCAGTCTCGTGCAAGGTCCGTCACCCCGAGACTGGATGCTAACCAGCGTCATCACTCGTCATGCACTTGCGGCGCGCCGAGTCGACTTGATACACTGGAACGCCCGAGACTAGCTGGCGACCTACACTCACCCAACAGATGATTTATTACATAGTCACGAAATTGTATGAATCTCATCCGCTCCCTGCTGTTGTCATTGTACATAATGTGAGCATTCAGGAGACACATCTCGATAATGTGCAGGGCAATCTTTTTGTACCATCTTATGGTCTTGCACAGAGCAGAGTAATATGACAACATCTGATCAGATCTGTCTATCCCTGACATACCGTTATTGTGGTCTCGCACAATATTGGGTTTGCTTTTAACTTATTGCTTTTAACTTGTTATTCTGATTTGGGACATCCACCATCTCAACTGTTTTGCATGTTGCTTATTGTCAGTACATCACGTTTGTCCTTCCACTTACAAACTACTACCGAATCTGACTGCCTCCATTCACATTCACCTCTCTTCAATTTTTTATGAACAACATCTTTGGGATCGCTTTCCGATCGGCACGGAGTGTTCCACATAAGTAGGTTGATCTGACGGTCAGTTCTTTCCCAAGACCCACGGAATTGTAATAGTTGTCAGTGTACACCGCGTGGCCTTTGTCCAGGTAACCGTCTAGTAATGTAAGTACCACAGCACCAGCCTGTCGTACGCCAATATCATCTTCAAGACTTTCTCCAGAATATATGCGAACCTTTAGCACGACACCTCTAGATTCACATAGTTCAAACAGTTTGATACCGTACTTGTGGCGTTTATTCTTTGTATACTGCCGAAACAAAAGCCTACCACGCCAACGTACCATTGATTCATCGATGCACAGATCTTTACCTGGGTAGTACGTGTTGGTCATTATATCATTGAAATGTTCCGGTACTGGCAGGACCTTGTACAGGCGATCGACATGATGCTGAGTATTGTCTGCGAAATGCCAGAAGCGCAAAAGTAATTGGAAGCGGTTACCACTCATAACAACACACTAAACAAAGAGGTTTTATACATCACATTGATGCTCCAGTAGTGTTCCAAGGTGGGAAGATTTACCGTCCTCATGTGAAGCAACAAACCAACGAACGTTTTCATTTCTTTACCATCTGTATCCTTCCAAGCCTTCAGGCGGGATTCTTTACGCAATGGACGTTGTTTCTTGATTTCTGCTGCAGCATACTGATTTGTTTCTGTGACCATCATATCTATCAATTCATCAGTCACGATCATGTCAAAATAACTGCCAGGGTAAGCATCAGTAACTTACACTTTAAAACTAGGATTTTCATTGAAAGTGAAAGCTGGTGGATTTTGCGCCTGGGGTAAGGGGTGTTCGAACTGGTGTAGCAGAATTACGTGAACCACCCCTTGTTCTAACTCCCCGACGGCGTCCTCCTCTGGTACGCACGCCACGTACGCTAGGTCTTCCACGTGGCAGTGATGGTAAGTCATTGTCACTTGAATGATGAGAGTCAGAAGAAACTGCTGTGTCACCACTATCACTATATTGGTTATCACTACTTTAACTATTACTTTCATCAACCTCCGTGTCTGCCTGATAATCTGCATCTAAATCACTGTCATCTGTTGGTGTTTCTGAAGAATCATTAGCTAACTCCATAACTAAACTATCATTGCTCTCACTTTCCGTATCCATTAGCATTCTACTACCTGGTCCGCTGTCAAACGCAACATTTTGGACTACATTGCAACTAACTAAACGTGGTAACACAGAGAAACAAGTGTTATATGAGAAATAAACTATAAAAAGCGATGATGCAATATGACGTGATATTGACGTCACATACTGCTAAAAATAGTGCTACGAGATAGCTCGTACCTGGCATATGTGATGGGGAATCACACAGCCACTGCCAGCTACGAGTTAACTCGTATACGAGATAAATCGTAGCTGGCAAATGGATATGAATTTACATTCACTCCTGCCAGATACGAGTAATCTCGTGCCACGGGTATTCATGAACAACTGAGTAGAAATTAACTTATTATTACCAAGAGATCAATAAAAGCAAAAAATAAAGGCTGTGCACATGCGTATATGGAATGGCAAATTGGAGCAGTATTACAATTACGAGTATACTCGTAGTTGGCAGTCAACGTGTTAACTCTTGAAAGTCTGACACGTTGTAAGAATTGTATGTCTCTGCTATTTAATAAACAAGCAGTTGAATGTTTTGAAAATAATTTGACTGGGCACTGTTGCTGTCATAGGCAGCAACCGCGCCCGGTCAAGTTAGTTTCAAAATATTCAACAGCTTACCTGTACAGTTTTCTGGAAATTGATAGTCAGGAAGTTCAGAAATCGATCGATCCCAACACGAGCGAGGTGTGGGTGGAGCTTAGATAGAGATGGGTGGGGCATAGCTAAACATGCAAACGTCCAATACAATGCGTGTAGTAGTGACACATTTTATTTATTACACACACACCTTATGCGTCTGTGGGAAATTAGAAAGATATTCCAGGTCTTGTGATAAACAAATACAGCGTAGTGTGTCAACATACGGTATATTATAAACTATGATTGATAGCAAAGTTCAAACTGTTAATAGCCCTATCACGTGTTCAGTCATATATGACAAGTGGTCTAATGCGTCTATTGGCAGTAAGTACAGAACATTATAGATGGCAGTATTAAAAGATCAGAGTTCTAAATTTTGCAAAACAAAATCCGATAATGTATAAAGACTCTGAGGTTGATCATATATATATATATTTGCTTGTCGTTTACACATTTCAAGATTTGTAATAAACTATCCATATAACTGGAGCAAGCATATCTACGAAGTTGAAGACACTCTACGATGCGAATAACAAGAACCTTTTTTGCTTTATATATGTGTGTTTATTTTGTCTTATCAATTGAATAATAGCGAAGCCATGCCCATAGAAGTAGCATAACGCAGTTGGCATACATACACATATAGCTAATAATTAAATAATACTATTCTGGACCTTTAGTCATTCATACACTACTATATTTCAATGAGTTAATTTACCCCAATACAACTTCTTACAACGCAACTGAACTGTGCGCGCGAGCGTGCGTGCGTGCGTGCGTGCGTGCGTGTCAACGCGTTCAGTCGGTGTCCCTATATCCGTTTTCAATGTCACTGAGCTCCACACCACCACGACTTGATCCACCAGTTTTGAAAAAAATTAAATTGTATACTTTTAGAAGCTCAAATTATGTGACTAGATGTAATGGAACAAACTAAATCTTAGCCATCATGATGTTTTCATTCCGTATATAGATAAATATTTTTAGTCGTGAATTTGAATTAGCGACTATTGTCTGTAATACAATTTCACAGCTAAAAAAATTATATTAAGTTATCTGAAATTAAATCATGTATTAAGATTTATTTCAATACATTATATCTATGTACACAATTTACGTATTTTTGAAACTTTACCACTGGAATGACTGGCTCGATAAGACGATAACCGAGCCTGTCATTACAGTTGTAAAATCTCAAAAATATTCTGTTGGTCTGCAACCGGACTGAAATCTGAAGACTGAACTGGACTCATATCTTGTAGCCCGTGCATTACATCTACTAGGTGCTTGATAGTCGCAGCTCGTCTCTCCAAAGGGGCATTGGCTGTAGTGGTTCAAGTCCACTGGGTGTCAGAAAACAACGCATGCTACACAAGACATTCTCTCATGTCTCTTTCTCATCTCTCCTCTCTAGTTGTAATGTAAAATGAAAATGACAGCCACACCACAATGTGTACATCAATTTTTCAATTGATACATTTTGTACAAATAAATGAGCCATACCGAGGGATGAAATGCTAAATTAGTTATGGAAAAAGTCTGGAATTTCTGCAGAAGGCATACAATATAAACATCATTCTCGTGAGGAAAGCAGTCATATTTAGATGTTGTGTTTTACTGATGTCTCATTATGCTATGATGAGTAAGTAAGTAGACTTATTGTCATCGTTGACATTGTGTGAATGGATTGTCTGTTGAATTTCAGGTGTTACATGAGAGAAAATTACCAGCAGTGAGAGAACTCGTGCATGTTTCCAGCACATCAAAGGCTGAAGATCCATCAAGCGAAACAGGATGTTTCTATTGACCATAATTATTTTAGTGATTTAAGTCCCCGTAAGTTAAAGCGCAAATATAACGACATTCTCGATGAAAAGGAAAACTCCTTAAAGTACTATCAAAATACATTAGCGACATCCAGAAAGCGAATTAAGAGGCAAAAAACACTATTAATATTATGAAGGAGGTTTTCACAGAACTTAAAGAGAAAAATCTTCTAAATGAAAATGGATTGGTAGTTTTAGAATATTATTTTTCTAGTGTAAGCCTTAATTTGTTTAAGAAACAGCGTCTGGCTGACAAAGGTCACTATAGCGAAACACTGAAATCATTTGCCTTAACGTTGAACTTTTATTCACCCAAAGCATACAGCTATGTACGTAATGCATTGAAATTCTGCCTTCCACACCCAAGCACTCTTAGAACATAGTATTCGACGATTGACGGTTCACAAGGTTTTACAGAGGAGGCATTAAATGCAATTAAACATCAGGCTAGTTCTGCAAGTGTGCCACTTTCGTGTGCCCTCATCTTTGATGAAATGGCACTTGAGCAAGTGGTAGAGTGGGATGGGTAAAACTTTGTTGGTTATTTTGATCTTGGTATTGGTGCCGTCGAAGATTCAGTTCCTGTGGCCAAAGCGGCGCTTGTATTTATGGTCGTAGCTATAAATAGCCCCTGGAAAATTCCAATCGCATATTTCCTTATTGATGGTATGTGTGCCATTGGTAAGGCTAATCTTGTCAAACAGGTGATCTTGAAAGTTCATGATTGCGGAGCTTCTATTGTATCTTTGACTTTGGATGGATCAACTGTTAACATATCCATAGCCAATCATCTAGGTGCAGTGCTGGGACCAGATATTACTACCATCCAGCCCTATTTTGCCAATCCGGTCGATCCCACCACAAAGGTATTTGTATTTCTAGATCCTTGCCACATGATTAAGCTTATCAGAAATTCATTTGCCCATAATGGTATATTAGTAAACATGGATGGTAAGCAAGTTCAGCGGTCTTACATGAAGAAATTGGACAATCTGCAAACAAGTGAATGGTTCCGGCTGGCAAACCGATTGCGAAGGAATCACATCGAATGGTATCAGCAAAAGATGAAAGTGAAGCTTGCAGTGCACGCTTTAAGTTCATCTGTATCTAAGGCTTTAGAATTTGTGGCGAATGTCTTAGAATTGCCCAAGTTCATTGAATATGGACCCACTGCTGAGTTCTGGTCTTTCTTTGACCGCCTGTTTGACATGCTAAATTCAAGAAATGTTTATGCTAAAGGGTATAAAGCTGTCCTACGTGAATCCAAAAGTCCGTTCTGGGTATCCTTTCTCCACAATTCCCTTCAGTACTTCTGTTGTCTTCAACTAAATGGGGGTACCAATGATTACTGAATGAACTCGTACACCAATAATTGGGTTTGTAGCAGCATGTATGGCTCTTCTTGGTATGCTTGATGGTTTTTCAGTTTGGTACGCGGTAGACGTGGTTGGAACAACAACCCATCATCTCAGCAGTTTCGTGCAGCCTATCAGTGTACGTAGCAATTTTACCCCGCAGGATGATATAGGTATATTATTAGTTACACCAGTGTTTGGAGGGGGTACAGGCTGTTGCCACAGGCGCAAACAAATATAATTGTTTGCGCGTGAGGTAACACAGCCTTTACCCGCGTCGCCGTCTATGGTTGTGGTCGCACTAGAAAGTTTGCGATCGATAATTAACTCGCCGTTTTATGGATATAATTAATTTGTCGAGTAATGCATTCGCTATTCGAATACCAGTATTTTGCGGGATATAAAACCTTGCTGCAACAACAGCTACCGTCAAATTAGTTTCAAAATATGCAACAACGTTCACGTATAGTTGTCTTGAAATTGAGTCACTTGAAATCTTGAAATCTTGAAATTCAACAATTCCGAAGCGGGCGCGTGTCCGCCATTTTAGCAACATGCATATTATTATAAAGAGCTTTATGGTTAGCTGCGCAGTAAAACTAAAACACGTTTTCGCGCGCGGGGGGGGGGGGATACCGTGTGGTATTTCCCTCGCGTGAGGGAAATACAAGATCATCCATCCCTGATCTTAACCAATTAAATAACAGCATTTGGTCATGTGCAATTACTCAGGGGTAATAATAGCTGGTACACCTCTCCAGCAGCAAGCAGAATTAGAAACGTACAATGACACACAGTGTTCTTTAAGTCGTAGGTTTGGGGTTTTGCCTCCAGGTAATGACAATACAGCTGATGTAGATGTTGTATCAAATGAGCGTGATTATTCCCAGCTTGTTAAAGTTTTGCAGTGTTGCAGTCTGTCTGTATATGCACAGAATATTGTTGTGTATATTGCAGGATTTATTGTTCGAAAATTGTTGAGGAGCCTTACTTGTAGCACATGTTCAGCAGCCTTAACAGCTGCAGCCGATGCAGTTAACGTTTCTGAATTGTTGGCCTAAAAAACAATGGTGGATTAACAGTGACGTCACCGGACGTTGTTAAAATTTGCAACATAACTGAAAAGTGCATACAAGAGGGTTCAGTGTCAATGGTAGGCCGGATAGCTCATGAAAGCTGTTACTACAAGTACAATGCAAGGTATTGTCATGTCTTCCATTGGGACAGTTATTTCCCTCCATTAGTGAGCATATATATGATTCTGAGTTTCCTGAAAGTCATGTAATGTCGCTAATTAAATTAATCATAAAGGAATACACTATAGTGAAGCACTTTCATGTTGGCCGGCTATATATAGAAGGTATCAAAGGTCGTAATGTCAGAAGCAAATTGACCAAATCAATTCTGTTTCAAGGTCAGTAATATGGCATGATAATGATGTACGATCTCCTTTGGCCATTTAGTGGTCAACTGAGCCACCGACAGGCTCTGCAGTGGTCTTGGACAATGTCCATTCGCAGGTCAGGAGGCCATTTTTTAAATTTACCACTCGGAGGACTGGCTCGGTAACAGAATCAGTCATTCCAGTTCTAAATTAAAAAAAATAGTCTTGTCCGGCGAATGGACACTGATTCAACAAAACTTGCTTTTTTGACCATTTAATGGTCAAAATGATTATTGGCTTTCATTGCTCTTAGATCTTATACATCTTCCACATGTGAAACTGTTTTGCTTTTTGAATTGCTTATGCTAAATATGTTGCTGTTCTCGATAGCAACAGCTTTCTGTTACCTCTGTAATATATCTCCCAATGTGAAAATAAATCAACTTGATTGTG
Source organism: Chaetoderma sp. LZ-2023a (assembly GCA_034401795.1). Lineage (NCBI taxonomy): Eukaryota > Metazoa > Mollusca > Caudofoveata > Chaetodermatida > Chaetodermatidae > Chaetoderma > Chaetoderma sp. LZ-2023a. The sequence goes on from CM067359.1 coordinate 168,352,119, forward strand.
GAGTAATTATCACTTTCAACCTGGGGTGATTCAATTTCAAATCATGCAGATAAGCTGCGGAATATTTTGAAACTGTTTTGGACTGGACGCCTTAGTTTTGTGCTAATATAAATGCCCAAAAACTATCTTTCAGTTCTGTATAGATCTATCTTACCGTTAATTGAATTTACTTTGTATAATGTCTGTATAATACATGTAGATTATTCCACAATAGTGCTGACATTATTGCCAAATTAAGGACACCCGCAATGATAATGATATAGCGACAGAATGATATAATTGATAATGCAATTATTTATATTTTATTGCTACATCTATGATGGCTCAATTCTACAAAATGGCAATGATATACAGATAATATGTTTGTAATAAGAATAATATTGGTGTTAAAATGAAATCAGTTGTATAATGTTAAAGTTATAATAATCATAATAACATATTTTTATAATACCATAATGTTGACAGTGATATGATGGTAATACCGATGATGATGACGATAATAATCAAAATGATAATAATACTCAAGGTAGCCAGTGCTGGTGATGGTACTAGTGATTGTAATAATGATGATAATAATATTTGTAATAATATATATGTACATAGTTATTTGTAAATAAGGTACATTTGTGTAAAATGTGACCTGGATTTGTAAATAAATTGAATTTGTTACCATTTCCCTGTAAGGGGAAGAGGGTACTTTTGTCCGCACACGTCTGTATCTAAAACAAACTTCCGTACACGATGATTTCCAGAATTCGGCCGTGATCCGGTTAAAAGAATCTGGAACGGATCGGATCTAATTATGGATCTATGAATATCTCAGGAACTACTGGTCCAGTATGGCCCACGTTTCAACACAAGAAAGCGCGTGACCATACACTAGGATTCCACAACTTTCGGCACAATCCGAAAAAATACAGAAAATCTCATAACATCCTGATAATCAGAAAACTGTGTGCATGGTGAGAAAATCGAGTGGGCAAAGGGTCTCCAACCTCTGATTGTAATTGTACAAATGGTATGATTATAATGATATGATGATATAACAATAGAGTGACAATGATGATAAAGATCTATGCTTCATAATTCAATTTCAAAACAAGCATACGGGTAGGCTGCTGGATATTTTGAAATCAATCTGACTTGAAGCCGCCATAGACAACGGTAGTTAATGCTTTGATGGTAAAGATTTGTCCAAAAAGTTTTTATTAAAGTTTTGCTTAAGTAGTGATTGCCTATTCGTTGGCTGTTTTTTTACTTTTACCATGGGAACAACTGGCTTTGTAATCGAGCCAGTCATTCCAGTGATAAAATTTCAAATATATTTGTTTATTGTCCTTCAAACCGACATTCCTCCATACCACTGTAGAGACCGATTTTTGTCTGGCATGACGATTAAAGGGTTAAAATAATATTTGTTATTATTATCCTGTAGTATGTCAATATCTCTATTTCACAATGAAGCTACTATGTATTTTTGTAAATATGCATCTAATTTATCATGTTATTATTTCTAATAAATCTAGATTAATTTATCTGATTCATTTGTTTGTTACTAAGATATATTTACCCATTTCACACCAAGATTAAGTATCATTTTTATACCCCGCCAAGTATTTTGTGATGGCGCCGTCCGGGCGGGTGGCAGAGTGGTTTCTGGATGATGACTCTGGTTACTGTTTATCGGATCGCTTTGAAACTATTCATAGGCTGTTTGGACTACTCTGGGGAACAGACCTATCGAAATGGAGGAATCCAGTTTATGGATCAATCACATGACGTCATAATCAACTATGTCACATATAGCTTGACGGTACAATCCAATGTCATAATCAATTCTCTTCATTGATGACAATGCACGTCCACACCGGGGAAGAGTCGTTAACGAGTTTTTGACTACCCATGGTATTGAGAGAATTTTATGAACTAACTCTCCAGATCTCAATTCCATAGAGCATTTGTGAGATCAGTTGAAGCGAGCTGTTTACAGTAGAGTGAGCGATGGCACTGCTTGGTGGCATGCATCATGTGTTACAAGAGGAGTGGGTGGCTATCCTGCAACATCATGTCACTCGACTCATCAACACTATGAGAGCTCGGTGTCGTAATGTGTTACAGCGAAATGCTGGATGCACATGTTATTAACGCAGGTAATCTGTGATCAAATGACGTGCTGTATGTTTGTTATGATTTGACTGAAGGCTCAATGAAATCTCTGTTTTGTGGTTACTAATTATGACACGAATTGATAGTGAATAAAATTGGTTTTTGCAATTTTCGAAATGGGTCAGTTTTGCATTCAAGGCATTCTCATTAACACAGCGAAGGAACTTGCCGTGCATGAGGATTTCCAGGCATGTGGGGTCGAGTAAAAAATGGGTCCAGATCGGATCAAAATCGGAATCTTTGGATATCTTGTAAACTGCTGGTCCAATTTGATTCACAGTTTAACACTTAGGATTTTACAACTTTTGGCATGGTCTGAAAAAATCAAAAATCTGGAAAATCTGAAAACTTTATGTGACAAACAATGGGAGGGCGAGGGTCTGCAATCTGATTTCTCTCGTTTATCTCTAAATTTTTCTAATCTATTTGTTTGTTCCTAAGATATATTTACCCATAGCAGCCATGCATACCGAAGATTAAGCACCATTTTAACACTTTATTATGCTAAATATTTTGAAATTAAAATGATGAAAACAAAACGTTCCATAGTTATTAGGGAAAAGTAGAATTTTCACCAATACAGTGATTGCTTTGGTTAATCTGTATGTTTGTCTGTCGGCTTCCAGCCTTGGTTAAGTTCTTGGTACTGGTTTAAGCTCTGCATATATTGTCTTATATCAGTTAATCCTATTGAAACTAAATTCGAACACATGGTTACCTTATTGAAACTAAATTTGGACACATGGTTACCCAAAGGTAGTGCAATGAATGTGAGGTCACAGGGTCAACGTCATCAAGACCTTAAGCAATATTCAAGTTTTTCAAGATAGGTTTTCCGTTAATTTTTCTGTAAATTAACTACTTTGCGTCTGCCTTATACCTCTGGTTTTCTTTACCCCATTGCAATCACATTTGAACACACGTTAATACCTATATCAAGAGAATGCATAATATCTTGGTTTGGCAAGTATGATGATGTATCCAGTCCTCAATCATGCTGTCTTTAATCATAGCTTTATTCATGAATACTCATTATTCCCTTCCAAGACCCCCTGAAAGCTTGAGAATTTTACTGATCAGCTTAGCCTGGACGCAGAAGACCGGGCAACCATTTCTCACATTTGCCCATGATTGTTGCTTTTTGGAGGGGTTTGGTGGTGGTGGATGGAATGGACATGGTAAGGGACGTGGCCACAATAGGAATAGGGCCTAATATATTTATCACAATTGCTGGGTGTGACCATTCCGCCGATTATATTAAAAAATATCAGAAGTCATTTTGAAAACAATTTGACTAAAAGTTACTTTTTAGCAAACGTTATAATACTCGTTAACATTTCAAGGTGGCTAAATATAGAACTGGTAGAATATTTTTGGAGAACTGACTCTCTCTCAGACATCTAAAGTTTCCAATCTCAGTTTTAAAGTAAGCTGAATTCTCTCTACCATTTAACACATGTTTACTTACGTTGATAATATGCCTATATAATGAGAGGTACGGTAAATACGAAGATTGTTAACCATTTTGAAAATAATTTCGCTGATTCAGGTACAAATATCACTGACAATCGAGGAATATTTAAAACATACGTCCATCTAAATAATTTAAATTAGGTTCCAATTTTAATTTTTTAAACTCGTAATTAGTTTTTACTCAACAGTGGTTTGTTTGTTGACTACTTAGCCACGGTATAGAGCAACAGTAATTAATATTGCTGACTATTTTGAAAGGAATTTCATTGAAATGAGGTCTACTTGACAACATTTACTGTTAAGATGCCTGAAAATCGGGGATTATTAAAAAAAAGACCCTTCTATATATGTTCCAAATTTTATTTTAAAATCTCAAGTAATTTTGATACGGCATATAGCAACAACAGTAATGAATATTAACTGACTATTTTGAAAGGGATTTCGTTGAAATACTTATTCGTTATGTCTGAAAATCGGGGATTATTTTAAACATGCACCCTTTTACATATAATCCAAATTTTATTTTAAAATCTCGAGTAGTTTTTACGCAACAAGGGTTTGTTTGTATACATAGAGCCGCTAGTCGCTCTTTTGCCATACTAACAGCAACACCGGCCTGGCTGAGCGCTAGACGTCGAGCATAATAGCTGAGTATAGGGCGCGCTTTCTCTAGTCAATACCTCTATAGGGTAACAAGTGAGACTGAAGAGTTATCTTCTCTTGGATAGAGATGAGAGTGGCGCCCTCTGTTTGTTTGACTAAATAGCTTATTCGACTTTGGCCTATTTCATTTGGCGTAGTTGTCTGTTCTGTTTGTCATTGATGTCTGTTCTGTTTGCCATTGATGTCTGTTCTGTTTTTCATTATTGTCCGTTCTGTTTGTCGTAGTTGTGTGTTATGTTTATCATTGATGTCTATTCTGTTTGTCGTAGTTGTCAGTTCTGTTTGTCGTAGTTGTCTGTTGTGTTTGTCGTAGTTGTCTTTTCTGTTTATCGTAGTTGTCTGTTCTGTTTGTCATTGATGTCTGTTCTGTTTGCTATTGATGTCTGTTCTGTGTGTCATTGATGTCTGTTCTGTTTGCTATTGATGTCTGTTCTGTTTGTCGTGGTTGTCTGTTCCGTTTGTCAATGATGTCTGTTCTGTTTATCGTAGTTGTCTGTTCTGTTGCTCGTAGTTGTCTGTTCTGTTTGCCAATAATCTATTCTGTTTGCCAATAGCCTGTTCTGTTTGATATTAGTCTCTTCTGTTTGACACATAAGTCTGTTCTGTTTTATAATAGCCTGTTCTGTTTAGCAATAGCCTGTTCTGTTTAACAATAACCTGTTCTGTTTGACACATTAGTCTGTTCTGTTTGGCATTAGTCTGTTCTGTTTGACGGCGTTGCCTGGATTGTTTGGTATTTCTTTCTGGTCCATTTGGAATTAGCCTGTTCCATTTGCGTTTTGCATTTTTGGCGGTGATGGCCTTCCATAATTTTGTCTTATCAATTGAATAATAGCGAAGCCATGCCCATAGAAATAGCATAACGCAGTTGGCATACACATACATATATCTAATAATTAAATAATACTATACTGGACCTTTAGTCATTCATACACTACTGTATTTCAATAAGTTAATTTACCACAATACAACTTCTTACAACGCAACTGAACTGTGCGTGCGAGCGTGCGTGCGTGCGTGCGTGCGTGCGTGCGTGCTTGCGTGTGTGCGTGCGTGCGTGCGTGCGTGCGTGTCAACGCGTTCAGTCGGTGTCCCTATGTCCGTTTTCAATTTCACTGAGCTCCACACCACCACAACTTGATCCACCAGTTTTGAACATACAGGCTTCAAAATACTTTGATGAATTAAAAAGCATCATTAATTTTAACATTCTAATCAAAAATTTCGAACGTATACGACTTGAAACAAGGAAACTATAGTCGGGTTGTGTCAAATGTGCGCTCACACAAGTATGACGGGTACCGACTACAGCCAACTATAATTGAACACACTCAGTCGAGCGGACTGGGCTACAACGCGACTGAACTCGCTACAACTAGATACAACTGCCTGTACACACTGATCCAATGGACGTTTCCTCTTTATTCATCCATCATATGACGTCATAATCATTTACGTGTCATATAATAGTCACGTCAGGAATGTGTAGCTCTGGGTCTCCACCGTCTGTCGTAATACTCTTCTGGGTCCGAGTCGCACCCCTTGTACGAGCCGATCCGATGGTGCTGGTTAGCAGGCCTCGGGGAAGTAGAGGGAAGGTCGGCGGCGGTGGGGGTGGGGGATGGTGGTGGTGGGGGAGGATGGGTTGGGGTTGGGTGGGATTACTGGGTCATACGAAGACCGGCCTCCAGGCCCGTTGGAACGATCATTTCCATCAACGACGAACACTACCGTGCCCTCCCACCTATTGGTATAGCCGGTGTCTCTGCATTCTACAATAATCGTATTTGAGAAGGTATCTTCATGAGATTACTTTAAGAGGGCCAAACAAGTCGTGGGCTGGTCTTAGAGTAAGAGATATGGAAATACGGATGCACCATAATAAGAGTATATAGAGGGGCGTCTACAGCGCCAGTAATGTCAGTCTCTCAGTTTCGTACATATCCTGCTGTCATACAAAGGAGGCGAGGGTGGGAGCGATAAGCCTACACGTACAAATATGTGTAAATTAATGATGCCTCAAGTGGGCCTAATATTTGGTTTTGCGAGAGGAAAGGCGCCTCGTACGGGCCTCCGTCACAGGATACTAGCTTCTTCCGCTGATGCGGAGGAAGAGAAGCGGCGAAGCCGACCTCCTTATTTGTAAACAGTAAAGGTGAGATGAACAATGGCTGTAATTTGTGTTAAATGGTTGCGATATACGCTGGTTTACATCTGATAGAAATGGTGCACAGATTTCATTGGAAGGCGGGGTCAGCCTTGTCCCTAACGAGAGTTTACTAGGAGCCGCGTTATTTTAGTGGGCCTTCTGAGGAGCTAGACTAACCGTTAGTTGCTATGTCCAGTCTGGAAGATTTATGTTTCAGATGGCCAATACCTATTCCACTTTTGACACAGTTTGTCTTCTTGCGTGGCTCGCTCAGGCACCCATCATAGGACGTACTTATTGAGTGGACCACTCAAGCCGACGGCAAATACTTGTTGTCTCCGCGAGAAGTCCTGGAGCCTATGAGCGACTCCTGACTTCCTTGAAGGCGTGGATAGCCCACAGTCCCTTCCAGTCACGGTAGAGTTAAACTGCTATCAGCATCTTTTGCCGTCGCCAGAGAGTCGGGAGCGAGCTGTATGAGACTCGATCCCTGGAGCTCACTTGTATCTGCGTTAGGTTTACTTAAATGCCCAACTTTCGTACTCGTATTTTATGGCGTGTTTCTTCCAGTTTGTGTCTAGACGGATCGTGAATAATTTTCCCAGCTGGTGCACCTAGAACTTGCTCAGGTAGACTGTGCCATGGGTCGGCTATTAGAATGGTAAGGCTGCTTTGTCCGAGTCTACATTTTGGCCTCATCTTGAAGATCTTAAGACTGTGGCCTCCTGTGTTCGATTCTCTGAGCGGTATCTTGGGGCAGACATCCTGATCACATACACCATGAAGAATCTTAAACAGTATATACTTATTCGCTCGTCCTTGGAAATCGCGAAGTCATAATGGCATACACTTATTCGTGCCTCTTTGGAAAAAGGTGTTCTTCTGTAAAGGCAAAAATGATGAGTAGCTACATTGTCCAGACGATAATAATACAGTCAATACAAGTAAACATCATCCAGTCATTGATGAGACAATTCATGCATCGTAGAACAGGTGTAGACACTTTTGGAAGACAAAACAGATGCAGGAAAGAAACATGTGTTGACCCAGGTGATGAGGTGTGGATACAGTGCATAGAACACAAGACCTAGACCTAGATGAACGGCGTCTCTGCTCAGAAGCTGCATCGAATGCAAAGTTCACAGAGAGACAGTGTACGTATTGATGCAGTACTCTTATACTAGACAGGCATGGAAGGCGTGCATTCAGTTCTTTAGACCACTCATTTCAACCATGCCTCGGACAGGAAACGGTGAGATGGTTCATTCTGGCCAGACAGGCCCACAATTGAATTTCAGATAGTAAGTTCAAAACAGCGCCTGTAGGAATGTCTCTCAAGAGCTTTCGACTAGAGCGTCACCAATAGAGTTTGGTGCACCGTGTTCGACCGGGGAAGTGGTGCGAAGTGCCTGTTATTACTTTGGTTTTTTTTCCCCCGTGACGGGATACAAAAATTGAGCCGCGATGATGGGGTAGGCTCAGATCACGGCTCAGGAACTGCTAAAAATTCCCGTTGGTGTAGATTGCCAGAATGATGCGCACTGCACAATACCTTTAATGCATAATGAAATCATATTGGACCACGTCTTTGTCCCTCTCTGAGGAAATGCAGTTTTTGGTTTGCTTGGCATCTATCGAGTCCCTGATTGGGGTCCCATTCACGCCATTCTAGGATGGTTTTATTTTGGTCTATTATTTACTTCCCCAGCTTTTACACTGTTACCTATTTATACTCCTGGTTCCACAGCTCTGGTCGTAACTGCCTGAGGAAACGAAGTTAGTGGTTTTGTTGGCATCTACCGAGTCCCTGATTCCAGGTCCCGTTCACACCTGGCTCGTTTTATTTCAGTCTATTATTGGTAACTTCCCCAGTTTTTACACTGGTACCCATTTATACTCCTGGGTGGAGAGAGGTAATGAGTAGTGAAGGAGACTGCCTATCTTTCCAGCGATCGACGGTTGGCTAAGCATAGACATGATCCCAGGGTTGCCGGATTCACAGCTTTGCTCGGTACTGCTTGAGCTACCACCTCCTGAGGAAACGTTATTTGTTTGATTGGCGTCCATCGAGTCCCTGATTCCAGGTCCCATTCACGCCATATCTAGGCTGGTTTATATTTCAGTTTATTATTGGTAACTTCCCCAGTTGGTAACTGGTACCCATTTATACTCCTCGATGGGGAAAGGCAACGAGGAGTGAAGGCGATTGCCTATGTTTCCAACGATCGTCGGTTTTCCTGACAGAGACGTGATCCCCTGGTCGCCGGTTTCACAGCTCTGCTCATTATCACCTGAGGTACCGTCTCCTCTCCTGAGGAAACGAAGCTTTTGGTTTGGCTGGCATCTATCGAGCTCCTGATTCCAGGTCACTTTCATGCCATATCTATGATGGTTTATCTTTCAGTCTATTATTGGTAACTTCATAGTTGGTAACTGGTACTCATTTATAGTTCTGGTGGAGAGAGGTGACGAGGAGTGAAGGAGATTGCCTATGTTTCCAGCGATTATCAGTTGGCCGAACTGAGATGCGATCCCGGCGGTCTCCCGTTTCACAGCTCTGCTCGTTACCTCCTGAGGTACCCTCCTTCTCTTCCAAGGGAAACGGGGAGGGGCGGTCGGGGGTGAGGAGGGGTGTTTGGGGACATGAATTGTAATGGGGTATATCGGGTCCCTGTCTGAGGAAACATCAGAATTAGCGTCCTTATATACTATCCGAGGACCAATCTGCGGGCACCTTGCGTAGCACCACCAATCAGCGCGTTCCTATGTTAAGGCAATAGCAGGCAGATAACACGTGCTAACGCGTCATAGCGACCCTCACCCTCTCCATCTTCTAGGAGCATGCGTAGTGCGGCCTGTAACATTGCGTGTGCACATTTAACGAAGATTTTAATTTAATGATATCTCAGCTATTTCTTTCCCGATTTTAATTTGGTGAGCAGATTAGGTTTCCCCCATAAATTTCGGTTTAGATTTATCCCAAGATGGATGAAATTTGCCCGGTATTAGTGATTTAAAAATACAGGCGATTATGTACATAACATATGCCATGCTACCGTTGACTAAGCAGCGTAGGTAGCCTTTCTCGATTGGAGCGCATGCATGGTGCACGCTTTTACGGACTTTACAGCTATGTTCGCACGTTCTTTCATAGACTATGTACGCGGGCGATTAGTACACAGAGGGGCGCGTCCGGGATGGATCGACCCAGGCTCAATTCGACTTGGTGGCAGCTATCCGGGCTACAAATGACTCGATTTACTCCGCCTTAAACGGCCTCAGGTCGTAAGAATTGTACGTCTTTACTAATTACTAAACATGCTGTCGAATGTATTGCCATAGGCAGCAACAGCGACAGTCAAATAAGTTTCAAAATATTTAGCAGTTTACCTTTATAGTTTTCTGGAAATTGGTAGTCACGGAGTTCAGGGCTCGATCGACACAAACGAGGTGTGGGTGTTGCTTAGCAAAAGATGGGTGGGGCTAAATACTGGAAATGTTCATTATCCCAAATGAACCGTTGAGTCGGGTCAGGTATCGTCTGGTTCTGATGTACAGGGACTACAGTTGACGCAGATTCACTCACTATACCACTTTCATTTGATTCTGTATACTCTATGGTCTCGTATCCAAAGATTTGTTTATTATGGTGGTATGTAATAGCTCCTAAAATATATCTTGGCAGAAATGACAATTCAGGATAAGTGACGGGGTCACATATATCCAGAAATCTTCTGTGGTCGGTTATCAGACTACTGGGATATCCTCTCAAATAATTGTTACTACCATCACACGGTATCCATCACACGTTTATAAATATAGTATCAGGCAAGATGGGTACCATCGCGCGGTCTCGTCCTCGAACGGCGGAGCGATGTGACTGGGCGTACGATGGACGGATGCAGTCTAGTCATGCCAGTGAAATATCTCTGAAGGCCGTAGACAGTCAAATACTGATCATGGTCGGTTACCTGGTCTGTCACGTTTGTTAAATATATGCGTGTGTCTGGCATCAGCCATGTATATCCAGATATACGTCAAGGCTTGCCACCCATAAATTCAGGACATCAAAATCTTGGTCCTAAACTCTCAACACCACCTGCCGAAAGGAACCACCAAAATATGTTCCAACGGCTTCTTTCTCAACACAAAGGATATATGTCTGGCTATGCTCCGCCCATTTCTAGCTAAGTCCAGTCCGTGTTGGAATCGGTCTATATACTTTGAATCCGGAATTTTCAGATTCTCAAATTTAAGGTGGCAATATAGGTAAGCTGTTGAATAATTTGAAACTAATTTTACCGGGTCCTGTTTGTGCTCAGTAAAATTAGTTTCAAATATTCAACATACTTTTTTAATTATAAATTTATTAAAGGCATACAATTCGTGGTCCTGCCAATCTGTTCTTGCTTCTTGATGGAGCTAGATCACGTCATAGCGATGGTGACGTCAGCTTACACGATTGCGATGCAGTTGAGTATGACAGATCGGACCCCTCTATTACGCTGCACCGCGGGACCACGTGTCCTTTGTGAGTACGTCTTAGTGGCGAATACATTAATTCCTCGTTAGAGCCAGATTCAACCGCATTACCTCCGAAATATAAATAAATTTGGAAACTGTCCTTATATTTGTTGCAATATAATGGTGTATTATGACGACGTACTAACTTTTAAACACAAATTCCATATCCGTTACAGATGTGTTTAGTATTATTTGTTGTTTTTCTGGAAACGATTGTGAGCGGACGAGGTTTCCAATTTAGAGAAACATTATATTTACGAAACCATCCAAATAGAAAGATATCTATAAAATCAAACAACTAAGCCGTTCAATATTATCTTTTGTTTATACAGAACGAGTGACGAATCGTGAGCAACCACTAAGTTGAAAATCCTCTGGTTTCCCTGCGAAACTGAGCTAATGTGGTCCGTCAGATTTGTATTTTCATATTTTTAATATTTGCGGAATTTATATTTTGCATTTTCTTGTATTTTTAGCAGTCGTATATACAAGAATTGATCTTAAATTAATAGTATTGACACACTGGACGCGTTTTATGAACATGATTCCGTACATATTACATTTTAGCCCCTTTAAATTTAACATTCAAATGCAATTCAAGTAAATAGGTAGAAACGTTGTTTAGTATACACACGGTATTGCGATTACTCGATTAATCAGCTTGGATACAAATTACCAAGACATAACAACAAAAGAATATCAATGACGAAAACTGCAATGGTGTTCAGAAAAGTCCATTTGCAGACCTCAGTTTTCGTGTCTAGAATTAAGTGAGGAAACAGATTCAGCTCATTGCTGAAAGTCTGCTTTTAAATTACGAGCAGGGATTATAAAGTACTTGCATTTTCCTACACCACTCAAGCGCAAAGACTGAGTCAAATCTATATCTGTCAGATTGATAAGGCATCGCTATTAGCTTTGATCGCCTACAGCTCAATACCCAATCTGAGTCAATTTAACTTTTAAACATACACCCACTGCTCTGCTACCTGGAAACTTTATATGCAATTTGCCTATTCGATCATACATGGCAGACGAAAATCTACTCTACCATTACAATGGAATTTTGAAGAATATTGAACTAAACAGTGGGTAAAACATATAATTCTTCCTTTTAGCCTCTAGATGTATCAATGTTTTAACATAAATGTACTCCATCTCGAAGGTATCGGGGCTGCTCTTGAAGCTAATAAACTTCACTCATTCCACGTAAGAATAGCTCAGAGGTTTGCACTTGATTACCATAATGTGGACATTGGCGACAGATTTGCATAATACAAGACGGTCCATTATTTCTATTTAAATCGGTGTAAAGCACGATCGATGACATCACAATGAAGCAGCTACCTAGACAACCGTATTTGAAATGAGTGGTTAAGTTAGCCTACTGAGGTCTATACCAAGAAGCAATAATTAGTCAAGACTTACATTCATTCGTGTGGCTTGAAGTAATGGCAACTGGGACATTATTTCTGTCGCTCCATCATACGTCATACAGTTCTAGTATTACATATTACTTAATAGAATTAACTCTTTAATCTGGGCAAGAAAATCAATGTATTTGCTTATGGAATGCCCTTTCGCGGGCCAAGAGAAGAACGTTTTTGAGAGTTTACCACTGGAATGGCCGTTTCGGTTATCGAGCCAGTCACACCAGCAGTACATTTTCAAATACACTCCTCTCTTGGCCTGCAACTAGACAAGACCATTTCAGAGGCCGATTATGGCATGAAAGAATATATTTCCGTGTTGGAAACGTTTTAGTGATACGAGTAGAGAAGCAGAACAGACCACAGAGCATATACTTCAATGTTGCAGTACGTATCAGCTGCTGAGAGAAGAGATCTGGCCTTTGTCAACCTCTTTTCTTGAAAAGCTGTATGGGCCTGTGGAAGAACTGCAGAAAACCACAGATTTCATCTTGAGAACGGCTCTCCAAGTGTGATACCAGCGATCGAAAAGAAGAGGAAGAAGTGATACGAGTGTTAGTTACGAAGCATAATTAGTAATAACTATTTATACCACGTATTATAAATGTACTCACATTATGAGGACACACATGAAATGTATGACATACTGCACACTCTTTAAACACAGACACATTGCAATATAATCGCATTGGCATTCTAATCCTATGTTACAATGCTATCACAGACTCTGCCGTCTTAACATAGGACATATGATTAGTACTGTTGATTTCGATGAACGCGTACAGATTTACTGACTAATATTTACAATACAGTAGGCCTACATGTGTCCTTTTATGTTCCAATTTATTTAAAGATTCAAATACCAACTAATCTATAGAAACAATATGTCAATAGCCCTATTTCTTGTTCGTGAGGTCCGTACAAAGGAACCGCCATTTATGTTAACAAAATGATTGCTTTTCGTGACAAGCGGGTTTAGGACAACCATCCCAATCATAAAACACACGTTTCGCAATGTTGATCAACGATATTCACAACAGCCGTTCATTGTTCTATATAGCATCAACATATCCTTGCAGTATACCTCCTGGTAATTATTTAGAATTATGATAAAATAAGTTGACTGACCGTAGTCACTATTAATTAGGCTTGCGCGATTTTTGCTTTGAAACATCGCGATCGATTTTACAAAAAAATCGCGATTTTCGATTAAATCGTAGGTCCAAATTCCCAAAAATATAAACCGGGGTAATGTGACTTGTTTCTAGAAAAAGTTGAAATAAATGGAAAAAAATACCAAGAAATTACAACACATTTTCATGCGACGAATTCTTACCATTCTAAGTCTATGCTTAACGTATACCTTATATCCATCATCGCGGGAGTGAAATTATTAATGGGACCGCCTAAATATTGCTATAGTTTAATAAACATTATTTATTTTATCAAAATTTGAGATAAAATGTCGCCGAGAAAAAAATATAAATTACATGATGTATCAGCTTCTGCTTATAGCCCCCTTTGTAGGACGAGTTTAGGTCATTGCCAGAGTAACGCGAAGACGCTAATATTAGTACCCGGGGAGATACTGCGCAATCTACATACATAGGACGGTAGCTTTGAGCAGGTACGAGTGTAACGGCGGAAACTCCTATAGTGCAGTTTATAGTTGCTTTCAGAATGTACGATTTACATTTAAGAGTAATCAACAGAAAGCCCATTTCAAAATCAAACAATCTGGAATGCTGTTGCTTTATTTTTTTTAATTTGACGTGACAACCGAATCAAAAAGGAAATGTTATTACACCGCCTGAAATTGCTAACTCTAGAATTAAAAAGAATTATGTTCACTGATTGCCAACACTCTGCAACTAAGTATATACTTGGCATTTTACGACAGACTCAGGGTCTGCAGCGAAAGAAAGAAAATTATATAGCGATTCGACTGAGTAACTAGCTGGTTTTCTCAATGACAAAGGTGTTACCACGCTATTGTTAGCGTGTTTATTGTAGCGCTTTGTGTTGTGATTAGTAATTATTCGACGCGTGCACGGCATGGCGGGATATAAACACAATGAACACAGGCGTGAATCGATTATAATTGTGCTCGCGAACTGATAAAATGCGATGGAAAAGTACACACTTCAGATTTAAAAAAACCATGAAATATTTGACGATTTTCCAATTTTTTCTCAATTACATAGTAAAAATCGCGATTTCAAAAATAAATCGAACTTCACGATTAAATCGAAAAATCGCACGAGCCTAGTCACTATGCACAGCAGTAGTCCAGTGTTTAACCTGGTTTAATCTCATAGCAACAACATCTACATGAACGGGAAATAGACAGGGACGGATGGTGTGTAGATATTTCAATTCAAATAAAAGAAAGAAGATGAAAGAGAACTGCATAAGTATTTGTACAGACACCAATATTGGTCGAATGACTTGCTGCTCAGTTTTCAACCTGATAAATATAAGCTGGTGACTGTAGGGCGGGTACAAGAGGATAATGATAGACATTATTTCATGAGAGGGAAGATTGTAGAACGGTCACAATGTGTGTTTGCAAATGTGGTAAAGGAGAAAGATCTTGGCCTCACCATCGATAATAAGTTCACTTTTGAAGACCACATAGATGAAAAGGTAAAGAAAGCAACCACACTGATGGGGCTAATCCGAAGATCATGTATTCATCTTGATATAGAAGCCTTCAGATCGCGTTCCAATGCATGAGTCTGACCGCACCGAGAATATGCAAAGCCAGTATGGTACCATGTCCGTAAAAATGAAATGGTCACTATTGAAAAAGTGCAGAGAAGGGCCACTAAATTAATCCCTGATCTACGAGACATGACCTATGACGAGTGGCCGAGAAAACTAAAGCTACCATCACTCACTTATTGTCGATTACGGGTAGATATGATTGAAACGTTTAAGATGCTTCATGGTGTATGTGATCAGGATGTCTGCCCCCAAGATACCGCTCAGAGAATCGAACACAGGAGGCCACAGCCTTAAGATCTTCATGATGAGGCCAACATGTAAACTCGGACAAAGCAGCCTTAGCATTCTAATAGCCAACCCATGGAACAGTCTACCTGAGCAAGTTGTAGGTGCACCAACTGAGAAAGCCTTCGAGATCCGTTTAGACACAAACTGGAAGAAACACGCCATAAAATACGACTACGGCGCGTTGTAGACACTTCAAGACACCACGCGTCAGGTCTCGATGAGTTTTATGCACACTAGAGTAAAGATCTGGAGATGTAGGAAACCCTTTCGTCCAGTAATAAGATAAGCGTACATAAGAGAAGAGTTATTTATGACTTGTACTCTACTAAGGATATAGAATAAATAGATATATCGTGATTTTATTCACAGTAAATCATTATATTGTCGAGGCGTATTTCGTGCATTCTGTTACATCACTCTCAAACGTCTTCATTAATATGCATCAAAATGTGAACTTATGTAGACTAAACCAGGAAAGATATAACGTCAAAGCAGCCGATATGAAACATACGATACGAGTCAGTGAGATTTAGAAAACTGATTGTTCGACCACATGCGTTGAGAAAGGAACACCATACGTGGCGAAAGCATCTGATTTGCATACATCCAACGCCTTCCTAATATGGATAAATCATAAGGAGACTGAGAGTGAGAGTGAGAGAGAAAGGGAGGAAGATAGAGAGATGTGGAGTGAGTGGAGAATGGTGAGAGAATGAGAGGGGGGGGGGGATGGGGTGATATCGTGGACATCGGAAGTTGATTTAGCATTTGACATACCTTTCGCTACTAACTGGAACTTGTGTATCAAATACTAATTTCCCCAATGATATTCAGTGATGCCAATCGACCAATACAATGCATTACAGCGGAGACGTGTGTAAATGAAACCCTTACCTTAAAGGATAACTAATCTGATATCTTGATAGCTATTCAGGTAATCTAATAAGCCAGTCATAAACTATGCAGGTAATGCCAAGCTTTTCATCATGCCGCTAAAGAAAGATATGCAGGCTTTAGTAGTTAAATGTTGCTTCATTTCTACGGCCTATGATGGCTGTCATGATTTACTTTTCAACCAATCAGAAAAATCCTAGCGTGCCTGCCTAGGGATATAGCTCAGTCATAGAGGCGCCAGCTATAGCTTGGCAGCGTGGTATGAAAGCAATCATACAGGTAAGCGGTTGAATATTTTGAAACTAATTTGACTGGAAGTTGTTACTGCCATAGGCAGCAACAACTTCCAGTCAAATTAGTTTCAAAATATTCAACGATATGAATATTACATATTAAAGAATGAAATGCGTTGGCACTTACATGGCATCACACACTATCGCTTGAGGAGACAAAATGGCCACGATCACTGTTCAACATTTACGTGACATTGCAATGCAGATAATTGTGATACAGAAACGAGAATGTGACGGTATATGGATGATCTGGCATCTATATACCATACTCTATCGGTGCAGTATACCATTTGAGATGAGATTAGCATCGCCTTAAGTTGTATATGTGGTTGTTGTCGTAATGTAAGCACTCTGTTATTGTGCGTGCATCAACCGTATCTTATCTAATACTAAGAACACTTAAAGAATGTCTTTCGCATATCTCCACGGATTTCTGCCGAACCCAGGAAGTATAGAAAGGGGTTAACAATACTATTTGCATATACGAGTCTTGCAGCGGTAATAGCTAGGACTTTATGAAAGCTTTGGTATGGAAGTCCTAAAACACCATGAGAGAAACTATGTCCTAATCGCACGACTAATGAAAGTACGAAAACTATGATAATCATCGCGGCCATCTTTGAACTCGCACTTCTTCCCTGTCCTTGCTTAGTTAGTACCTTGTTTCTGTTTGTTCTGTACAGTTTTAGCAAATGCAATACTGCAATGATAATTAACGGAATCGTCTGAACAAAGATGGAATCGAGAATATTTCTCAGCTCAAAATTTCCTGTAAAAATAAAGATAATCAGTGTCCGGTCTCCATATGGAATTTCGCGGACATCTCTGTTGAATGGTCTTATGATACTGACAATGAAATTAATAATCCAGATTAGTACGCATATCTTCATTACACATGTCGCAGATACGCGAACCTTGGCTCTAAGCGGATAACACAACTGATAGTATCGCAATGCCGCTAGGAAGGTCAAATGAAACACACTTGCAGCATAAGCAGCCATCGTAATATAATTAATTAGGCGTGAGGCTTGCTTACCAGCTACGAGAAAGGTCACTTCCGGATACATGTACTGAGCCATTAAACAGTTTCCGGCGCACGTGACCCAGTCCAATAAAGCCAAACTCGCAAAAAGAGTAAATATTGGTACTCGGTATTTTCCGGACTTGAGAAAGTAAACTAGGATGATTGCATTGGCGAAAGATCCAACCGCAAATGAGACAACGACTGCTGTTTTACTCAGCCATACTGGAATTGCAAAAAAGGCCTTCCATGACGCAATGATGCGTGCGTCTTGTGGACTATGTGACAGTCCAGGAAATCCAATGATTGATTCTGAGAAATTCGCCCAATTCACATCGAGTATCAATTCGCTTCTGTTTGCCGTATATATCATCTTTTTGGTTTCTGCAAATGTATACTACGTTAATATCTGTAAGACAAACAACACTGATCGAAATTATACATATTTTGCAAACTCTTCAGCATTTAGAAGTAACTTATTTGACGAAAGGTACGAAATGAGTCTCACATGATTAGATATAGATATTGTACGGGATACATTATTTTCTGAGTGATTTTAATGGTGCGATAGGGTATTTATAACCGGTAAGCGCACAATGATTCAAACAATTACCGTAAGAGTTTAATCCTGCGGGCGAGGATTATATACGTTACTGGTACTGGGATGGGAACAAGTGTTGTTCAAATAGAGCATGGATGTGCTAAAGACGAATTGCGCCGTCGTAGACAGCAACGGCTAGACAGCAACCGCCGTTAGCAACGACATCTTCGATATTAACAACAGTAATTGCTGTAACGGGAAAAGTGTAAATGCAGACCTTTTAGGTGGCAATTCTGCGCTACAGCGGTTCTAGCTAAGATAACCCGCGCTGTGATTTGTCACAAAGAAAAAAAAGAATTCTGAAGACAAAGACGCGAGTCATGAGAGTCTGGTTCAATGACCAGATTTCCGGCTTGGTGCGATTCCCACATGGTTCCTCTGAGCTCCTTTTACGCCACAATGTCTTTATTTACTGAGATCTGAGAACGGATCTTTACCGGACGGGTTCTTTAAGTATACTTATGGATCTGTTTCCAACAGCTTCATCGATTTCTTTGTTCCATTATCTATGGAAGACTCTATTACGGTCCAAAGCAATTATTATTATTCTCATCATTATCATCGTTATTATTAGACACACTATTGTGGTCACGTCGTCGTCGTCGTCGCCGTCGTCGCCGTCGCCGTCGTCGTCACTAAGCTTCATTATTCATCATTACATTAAGCCTGTAAGAATTATGACTACAGGTCTAGCGGACTTTTGGATTACGGTTTCTGATTTGGTATATGCTAAAACCTTAGCTCGTTAGTGGTTAGAGGCAAAGTTAGATGTCTAGCTGATTATTGATTTGATTAAAATGGATGTCAAAACTTATGTTAAAAGTAGTAATTTTCGTAGTAATTTGCAATCCCATTTGGAACACATTCATTGCACGATAACCCGCTAAAAGCTTGGTCGCAGTCTAATGCAGATCTGTGAGATAACAGCGCACTTGATTAGGCCGGATCCGGAAATGGCACCGTTGAAATTCATCGGTTTCTTGAATAAACGCAATTTCAATGGACATTTCCAGTTTTAGCTATGCTAACACCACACACCCCCACCCCATCCCCTATCTTTATGTAAGCTCCACCCAGACCTAGCTCTTGTTGAGATCCCTCGATCTCTGAACTCCATGAGTATCAATTTCCAGTATACAAGTAAGCTGTTGCATATTTTGAAACTAACTTGACTGCGCGCGCAGTCAAATTAGTTTCAAAATATTTAACATAATCATTATTAGACGGTACAGACATGCAATTCGTACAACGTGTCTGACTATTAAGCGTTAAAGACGGGCAATATCGAATGATTCATGACGTCATGATTATGACGTCATCCTACACGTCACGTAATTGACTATGACGTCATATGATTGAGTTAGGAAATGGATTCATGAATTGTTTAAATTATCCTGTATCACTGGCGATAGATCTGGCGGTATAAGTTACAATAGAGCGCAGAAATAATATATATCGTTTGCAAATTGAAAACCTCATATTATTGTATATATTTAACATAATTGGATTTTAAAACGTTGCTGTTTAGGTCAACACTGTCTTCCGATCCAATTATGTTAAAAAAATACACCAGCGCATTATTTAGGTCCCTACTCACTAACATGTTTCTGTTTTTGTTTTCTAAGCTTATTTATGAGCTGTACTGTACATGTATACTGTGTAATAGGCTAAATGCCTACCAGTGTTCTAGGAATGCTTATGATTGAGCTATGAGAACTCGTTCAGCTCTACCAATCAGAGACGAACGTAGTCAGCTGCATGTTTTGCAACCAATTTGTTTAAAACAGGTTGCTGCCTAATGCGTCAGCTAAATTTTCTCATATTAAATCCCAAAATATACAGCGGAATAATTTAATAATGAATATGTCGTGTCTCTCCGAATATTTTGCAAACAAATAAATAAAAAAATTATTGCTCCTAAATGATCAAATTACTGAATTAATTGGAAGATATTTAGCTATTAAAGGTGTATAGTCACAGCAAAATTACTGAAAATAAAATTGTTTAAATTATATACTTTTAGTGGCTTAGGGGCCCTAAACTGTGTGTGTGTGTGTGTGTGTGCGTGCGTGCGTGCGTGCGTGCGTGCGTGCGTGCGTGCGTGCGTGCGTGCGTGCGTGCGTGCGTGCGAGCGTGCGTGCGTGCGTGCGTGCGTGCGTGCGTGCGTGCGTGCGTGCGTGCGTGCGTGTCTGTGTGTGTGTGTGTGTGTGTGTGTGTGTGTGTGTGTGTGTGTGTGTGTGTGTGTGTGTGTGTGTGTGTGTGTGTGTGTGTGTGTGTGTGTCTGTGTGTGTGTGTGCGTGCGTGCGTGCGTGCGTGCGTGCGTGCGTGCGTGCGTGCGTGCGTGCGTGTATGTGTGGTTGGGGGGGGGGGGGTTGGTGGGTGGGTGGGTGGGTGTGTGTGTGTGTGTGAGCCTATATGTAATGTAACGAAATAAATAGTAATTTATATGGAATGAAATCATCATATGTTACGAATTATTTCGTTTCATAGATATAGACACCTAATTTATAGATACTATAGATGCACAACTTGCGCTGAGACACTGTCATGGCTCGTTTGCACAGTTGGCCACAATCCAGTTTGATATGCAAGTCGTCGAGTGCGACCAACTATCCAAAACAACAAGTGACCGTGCCCTACGCCAAACTCCAACCGACTGCCGTCTCATGTTCTATTCGAAACATGTGACGTCAGTCCATAGTCACAAACCTTGGTGACAAACAGTTGCACCTGATCCGTGACAACACGGTCAGTATATACAGTACGTATTACTAGATTAATTACAACAATAACGTATGGAGACAATATATTCAACAATCCTCTTTCGTATAAGCCTGGTGTGTATATACTCCGTAGTAGTGTATAATGGCGGTGTGTGTCACTGTCAATGTATGCTAGTTCACGTGTGTGCTTATCTGTGGCCGTGGCGTGTTCATTTATTCATGCATGTGATGTGACTGTCCTGTGCGCGCGTGCCTGGGGTCCTCTGTGTGCTCCTTTATGGGCGTGTGTGTATGGCAATTTCTGTCCTAGAGTGTGCTGTGTATATTCCGTATCCCGGTGCGCATGTGGTATATGTCTGTTTATGAATCGTGTGGTAAATTGTGTGTCCTTGTGTGTGTCTTTGTGCGTGTCTTTGTGCGTGTGCTGAAACTCTCCCGTCCTCTGTACCAGAGTAATGCCGATTAATAGACTATACATACTATATATGTCCGTTTATTGCTGTAAGGTGCACGCTCTGTCCCATCGAGTATGTCGCGTGTCACGGGACGTGTCGATCAATATCCTATAGTCGTGTCGTCGCGCGTGCGTGTCTGGGCGTGGCAATTGTCAAGGGTAAGCGTGTGTTCCTGTGTGCGTTCTTGAGGCCGATGCGTCCGCGAGTGTGTGTCTCTATGCTTGCCCATTCGTGTTGGTGTGTCCATGTGGCTATGTTCCTGTAACATATTTGCCTTGAATTTGAGATGCTGGGGTCCTAGGTTAATCGGGGTCACATAAAAGATATGTCAGAACGGAGATTGAAAGAAAATTGCTAACTCATTGCTAACTCATTGAGAGATATGCAATTCGAATATATATGATTATTTGAAAGCAATTATAGATGAAGCAGTGCCACCTTGTTTTCTGAACGAGCCTGCGTACGCGCGTACGAGCGTGCATGCATGCGTGCGTGCGTGTGTGCGTGCGTGAGTACATGCGTGCGTGCGTGCGTGCGTGCGTGCGCGCGCGCGTGCGTGCGTGCGTGCGTGCGTGCGTGCGTGCGTGCGTGCGTGTGATCGTGCCTTCGTGCGTGCGCGCGTGCGTTCGCCCCTTTGTGTGTGTCTACATGTCCACGTGCATGTATGCCTATGTGCTTGCCTGCCTGTATGCCTGTATGCCTGCATGCGTGCGTGCGTGCGTGCGTGCGTGCGTGCGAGTGTGTGTATCAAATTAGAACTAAATATGCATAGGCATTTAAAGCAATCTAGTGGCAACTATATTTTCGCCAAATTTTGAATTCTGTCAGGGGAGATAACTCTAGATCAAATTTATAGATTAACTCCCGAGCAAGTCTATAGGGTTCACTGAAACGGCATCATTGCATCGTTGTCACAGAATTTCTATAAAATATATCTACTTTAAATAATTGTGTGTGGAGGCTCATTATATTTCGAGAGAAAGTTTTAAAAGGGAGATACCTCTAATGAATATCGATGGATTTTAGCGAAACAGAATCATAGCGCTGTGTCTTGAAGCAATATATCCAGTGAGAAAAAATTGTCAGTATATGCTCAAACCGTTCACGATTTGCCC
This sequence comes from Chaetoderma sp. LZ-2023a, assembly GCA_034401795.1. Lineage (NCBI taxonomy): Eukaryota > Metazoa > Mollusca > Caudofoveata > Chaetodermatida > Chaetodermatidae > Chaetoderma > Chaetoderma sp. LZ-2023a. The sequence goes on from CM067359.1 coordinate 168,374,641, forward strand.
AAAACAAAAAAGATTTTAATAAATCTTAAGTATTTCATGGGAGATAAATTTAATGAATATAGATGGATTTCATTTAAATGAAATCATTGAAGTAATATGACCATTGAAGAAAAACGTGATCATGTTTTTTAAAACTCATCACGATCAGAACCGAACCAGACAATTTTGATGAATTTTACATTTTTCGTGAGAGATAATTCTGGCAAATATGTACAATTCGCCAGAAAAGGCGCATCTACAGATGCTACTGCCCTGATAATGCAGCTTACTGGGCCGATGCTGGGCCGATACCAGGCCGATAATTAAAGTATCTGCACGGTATCGGCCCAGCATCGGCCCAAAAAGCTGCGTTATATGGGTGGTAAGATTTACCACCTTTCACTGGAATCGTAACAAAGGAGTTCCGTTGACAAGATAGTAATCAGAGAAAAATGGAATTTTACATGAATCCATATGAGCAAAATCTGAAGCTATGCACCAACGGCAAGAATATTGCATGGTGATAACTCTGTACTACGTACCAACATACATCCACCAACATCGCTCCGCTGTATGTGGTCTTACTTGCAGACCTTTGATCTCTTGATATGTGGAGTAACATTACGTGTATGCGATTGAGGGTACACACTCAGGTCCTCGTGTATTTCTTATGGAGCAATATCATTGGCTGAGACCAACAGTTCATTGCGTGCCCGCTCCAGCGGGCACGCTTCTATTTATTGCTGCCTAGAATTGCCTATAGGCGCGGCCATTTCGCGCAGGGGATTGTGGGGATGTGTCTCGCGCGATCTCCATCGATACGAGATCTAGTAATTCTCGGCGCGAAGACACGGCTCTATTTTTAGATTGCCGGATATCTCATAATTATGATCTTCCTGCGCGTGATTCATGGCGAGTTCTCTTATTTGTTCGGATCCGACTGTAATAGCGTTTGCGCGGCGATGACCGCTTACTTATTTTAATAAACAGCCAACGGAACTCCAAATAACTACTCTAAATAAGGTTCTTTTGCTGGAGGACTGCGTACAAAACATGTTTATCATTCCTTCCCTAGATGAAAGTACTCAAGCACACGCCCACTCGCGGCGTCTCTTATATGTCCACTTTAGCACTGACCACAAATGGCTTCTTGCGGTGATCGTGAGAAATGTCCATTTGCATTAACTACTCGCCGGAGAACTTGTTTTGAAAGTTTGCCACTGGAATGCCTGGTTGGATAACCGATCCTATAATTCCAGTAATAAATTGCAAAAGAAAAACCATAATGGGCAATTAGACATAGGACATTTTCTATGATAATGGATTTTTCTGTATATGACGTCATAATTATTTAGGTCAGATGTAGCTGGACCTCACAATCAAAATGTGTAATGAATGGCGTATCTAGCTCCACCAGGAACATTGAATAGCCAGTCAAGTATGCGTATTGTACGTCTTTACTATTTAATCAACATGCTGTTGAATATTTTGAAACTAATTTGACTAGACGCTGTTCGAATTGTATGTCTTTGCTATTTATTCAACAGTCATTTTCTATGATAATGGCTGGGTTCGATCTGTAACTGAAGGATATGACGTCATAACCAATTACTTCATATACAGGCTGACGTCACAATCCAAAATGTGTAAATGAATGGCGTATCGAGCTCAGTCATGAACATTGAATAGTCCGGCAAGTGTACGAATTATATGTCTTTACTGTTTAATCAACATCGTGTTGAATATTTTGAAACTAATTTGACCTGGCGTTGTTGCGGCCAGAGGCAGCAAACCTTTAAAAGCACCCAGTCAAATTAGTTTCAAAATAGTCGTCAGCTTACCTGTATAGTTACCTTGGAATTGGAAGTCTGGGAATTCATTATTCAGCGTATATATATATACATCGATTCCAACACGCAAAACGGGGTGGAGCTTAGCTAGAAATAGGCGTGGCATACCTAGAAATGGATCCCTCTATTGAAATTGGCATGAGCAAATTGAACATTACACGGCTAATACCACTTGTTAATGCGTGGTCCACACAATATGGACCACTTGTATTAAGAGACCACCCATATTTATAGGTCACATATTTTAACAAGGCCAATCATAGATTGTTGCCCTGAATACAACGTACTCGTCCTCTGACGGAGTGAGGATAATTAATACCACTTGCTAATTGGCATTTTCATGTTTTCTATCCATCATATTACGTCATATGATGTCATAATAAACGACGTGACGTATAGGATGACGTCATGACTGACTCAATTTAGTCCGTCTTAAATGCTTAATAGTCCGACACGTTGTACGAATTGTATGTCTTTGCTATTTACAAAACATGCTGGTGAATATTTTGAAACTAATTTGACTGGGCGATGTTACTGCCACAAGCAGCAACAGCACCCAGACAAATTGGTTTCAAAAGAGTCAACACCTTACCTGTATAGTTTTCTGGAAATTGATAGTCAAGAAGCTCAGAGATCCATCGATACCAACACGAGCGCGGTATTAATGTATTAATAAACCATCCGGATTCAGTTACCGATTGACTAACGTTAGGCCTATGGAAGTCATTTCAAGCAACCGCCACCAACATGTGACTTACTTTATAACAAAATCCTTTAGAATGTGTAACACCGACATTTCAATATCTCAGATAAAGACAACTATACGAATATCTTTTTAATACTTTGCCTGGTAGCGCCCCCCCCCCCCCCCCCTCCTACCCACCTACTTGTTGCTATCATATACCTGTATTAAGTATTGCAACGACAACGACTGCCCATGTAAGCCTATCATCTTCTCTTAATGTATTTTAACCCTTTCATGAGGAGACCGTCAAAACCGGCCTCTAAAGTGATCTTGAGGATGTTAATTTGCAGGTCAAGAGAAGATCGTTTTTGAAAATTAGCCACTGGAATGACTGGCTCGATAATTGAGCCAGTCATTCCAATAGTAACTCTTCAAAACAGTCGTCTATTGGCCTGCAAATAGGCACTCAATAACCAAATTTCTTGACTCGATTTAGGTAATACAGGGTTAATAAATTATGAGGACGACGATGATGTACCTTGTCTGTTTAACCTTTCCCGTATTGTATTATAGTATGATTCACATTTATTGCATTCGAGATAGGGTAAAAATTTCTTACAAACAGTCTTGAGGCGTACTATGTGTGTTGTAAATTTCAAAAGAAAAACATGCGTAATAATATTGTAGAGGGCGAAAAAGTAGACAGAGTTCGCTAACAATAATGGATCCGTCTAAAAATAAAGGCTTGGCTTCTTCGAAACTACACCTCTTATGTAATGATCCGTCATCTTCTTACGTTATCACAACGACTAGACTGTTACACAGACTCAACTTCGGATACCAGACAGACCAGGACCCAGCCTATCTCCGTAGCAGACTGTAGAAGCAACACTGTGGATCGTGAAATCGCTACGTCAATGGCTACTCAATAGGCCCCTACATAAGAGATACATTTCTATTTCTCGATCTCGTATCGAAAGAGAACTCGCGGGATACGAATGAATAATGGATGTGTGATTATCAGTAGTATCCTTTTGTCTTTAATCCATCCGTGGGAATAAATCCATGAAGGGCCAATGCAATTATGTAGCAGTATTGATAGACCACCAATGTTCCAAATTTCCAGTCAAAACTGCTGTCAATAATATTGTAGCAGATTGTTGAATACAGAAATCAACCGAAAGTGTAGGCCTATGCATGTGCTAAGTTAAGAACGTCTACAGGAAATTCGGCCACAGAATTTCAACCATATTGTTAGATCAATATCAATACGCTAGTGAAGTCATGGATTGAGGTTAAAAAAAATGTTCAGTGCCCTATTGTCTGTAGTATGTTTAGCCCCATAATTTCACCTACACAGACTTGAGCCATAATATACTAGGTATATTCCGAATCTAACAAATTCTAGATGAAATAATTTTATTAGGCAAAAATTGGCTTAAATGTTGGTGTTTTCGTGTTTTTCGGTACCCTACTGTCTGTATGTAATATGGTTGGCTCCAGAAATTCGCTCACATAGACTTAGAGGGATTTGAATACCATAGTTATATTGGGAATTAAAAAAAATTCGACCTTGAAGTAATTTCGTAGTATACGATTTAATCGTGTAAATTCGTTTCAATTTTGGCAGATCTGCGGGTTTTTTACCTGTCTGCAATAGGTTTGGCCACATAATTTCACCGATATGGTTAGATAGCGATATGAACACGCTAATGAATCTTGAGTTTTCTATCACGTAGTAATTTCGTAATATTCAATTTACTAGCCACGGACAGTTGTCAAATGCCAACAATTTACTATATTCGGTATCAGAATATCTGTTCTCGATTTGTAATAATTTTTTTTATATATGGATGTATATAGCTCAATATGAGCTAGTGCTTTTGCACAATTGCATCAAGTAATCTCATCGTAGGTAGTTACATAATCGCCGTATGGCCCCATTATAATATGGCTGGTTCACATTCACCATATTAAGATAGGTGTCGGTATGTCCTGGCATATCGCTCATAATGGGTTCGGCCCCAGAATGTCACCCATATGTTTAGATAGGTATAGGCATACGCTTACGGAGTAGTGAGATTTAAAACTATCTACCATAAAATAATTTCGGCTCAAATTTAGGCAGATTCATGGTTTTCGTTGCACCCAGTCAAATTAGTTTCAAAATAGTCATCAGCTTACCTGTATGGTTACCTTGAAATTGGAAGTCTGGGAATTCATTATTCAGCGTATATATGACATCGATTCCAACAGGCAAAAAGGGGTGGAGCTTAGGTAGAAATAGGCATGGCATACCTAGAAATGGATCCCTCTATTGAAATTGGCATGAGCAAATTGAGCATTACAGGGCTAATACCACTTGTTAATGTGTGGCCCACACAATATGGACCACTTGTATTAAGAGAGCACCCGTATTTATAGGTCACACATTTTAACAAGGCCAATCGTGGATTGTATACCCTTGCCATCCCGAACGCACGTAGACCCGAATGCAATACACGCATCCTCTGACGGAGCGAGGGTAATTAATACCACTTGCTAATCGGCCTTTTCAGGTTGTCTATCCATCATATTACTATTATTACATCATAATAATGACGTCATGACTGACTCGATTTAGTCCATCTTAAATGCTTACTAATCTGACACGTTGTACGAATTGCATGTTTTTGTTATTTAATAAAAAAAATGCTGTTAAATAATTTGAAAGTAATTTGACTGCCCTCTGTTGCTGCCATAGGCAGCAACAGGACCCGGTCAATTTAGTGTCAAAATATTCCACGGCTTACCTGTAGTTTTCCTGAAATGTATCGTCTAGTAGTTCAGAAATCCATCGATCCCAACGCGAGAGTGGTATGGGTGGAGTTTAGCTAGAGATGGGCAGGGCATAGCTAAACTGGAAAGGTTCATTGTAGTAATAAACCACCACAGTTTTCAGTGCCCTATTATCTGTAATATGTTCAGCCCCATAATTTACCCCACATAGACTTGAGCTTTAATAAGCTAGTTATATTCCTTTAATTGTAATACGCAAAATTTAACTTAAATGATGGCGTATTCGTGGTTTTCGCTGCCCTACTTTCCGTAATATGGTCGGGTTCAGAACTTCGCTCACATAGACGTATAGTGGTTTGAATATGCTAGTTACATTGGGAATTTAAAAGAATTCGAACGTGAAGTATTTTCGTAGTATGCGATTTCATCGAATAAATTTGTTCCAATGTTGGCAGATCTGTAGTTTTCAATACCCTACCGTCTGCAATATGTGTGGCTACATAATTTCACCCATATGGTTGGATAGGAATATGAATACGCTAATGAATCTTGAGATTTCTACCACGTAGTAATTTCGTAATATTCAATTTAGTAGCCACGGACAGTTGTCAAATGCCAATAATTTACTATATTCAGTATTAGAATCTCACTTCTCGGTTTGTAATCATTTTTTTACATATAGCTGTATATAACTGAATATGTACTACTGCTTTTGCACGATTCTACCATCAAGTAATTTGGTAATATGTAGTTACATATTCGCCATATGGCCCCATTGTAATATGGTTGGTTCACATTCACCACATTCAGATAGTTGTCGATATGTCCTGACATATCGCTCATAATGGGTTCAGCCCAGAATATCACCCATATGTTTAGATGGGTATAGGCATAAGCTTACGACGTAGTGAGATTTAAATATTTCATAGCGTAAATAAGCTTAAACTTAGGATAATTCATGGTTTTCATAGCAATACGTTCACCCCCAGAATTTCACCCACATATACTTATAGGAAATATGCTAGTTGTATTCCGAATTTTAAAAAATTCTACAGGAACGTAATTTCATAGTACAGAATCCACACCGAAAATTGGCGCAAATTCTGTCAGATCAACGATTTTCTGTACCACACTGTTTGCAATAGGTTCGACCCCAGAAGTTCACCCATATTGTTACATATGTATATGAATACGCTAATAAAGTATCAAAGGTTTAAAAAATCTTTACTATAGAGTAATTTCGTCATATGCAATTTAGTAGTGGCACACCATTGTCAAATTCCAATAATGTACTATATTCGGCACCAGAATATCTCTACATGCCTTGGTGCCATTTTTCGAACATGAGCCCATGTAGAACTCACTATGTTCTCGTGCTGTGCGAAATATTGTAATAATTCTACCACCAAATATTTATTATAGTAATGTGAAAATATTTCTATATATCCCATATTATTAGCCGCGTGTACTGGTAGAACCTGACTTATCAGGCTAATACCCTAACATTTGCACATATGGTCAACAAGATCGTCATCATTACAACGGTTGAGGCTGATTTTGGCCTTTTTGTCTAGCAAAAATATTTGATTTTATAATTTGTCACTGTTTCCAGTAAAGATATCGTTTAATAGATATGATAGCTAAATGAAACATATCACGATTGTGGCTGTTTCCCACTGGGTCTTGTCAGAATGTTTTCTACTATATCATTTTCGTTGGAGAAAACTAGGTTTACGGTATTGGTTCTATCCTGGCTACTTAACTTTGTTGAAAAGGTTATCTGTCGGTAATAAGCTCTTCACGTCTGTTTAGGAAGGTATCAAGATTTAGGTTTAAAATATTCTTTACACTTTTTCTTTAATATGTTTGAATGGGTGTCAGAGTCTGTACTGCTTCTTGCGCTGATTTTCTACTGACTGGGTTGCCAGTTCTGTTGATTTTTTTTATCTTTACAAGTTGTTGTTACCTAATGACCCACATTTGATCTGTTACGCTCTGTTGATGCAGTAGTGCAATTTTCTCATCACTGGCTGCTCTTAATTTTGTCTGTTCCTCTCTATTAAGGAGTTTGGCCTGGAGAAAAAGGATGGATGGACAAATTGTTGGACTGACCATAAATATAATCTGCTTTTCCTAGCCCATAGCTAATACTGCCCATATCTTTTTGCAAGAAACATTCCTTCTTTTGTGTTTATTTTCCGCGTTTATTTTTGTCATAAGTGGCTTGTATGCCTTTATATGACTTCATTTTTTCATGAAACAGTTGAGTTTATTCTCAGAATTATAATACGCTCCGGGCACGCTATTTACCATTGATGCCTTGCATCAATATGTGTACTTGTTTATATTTAGGTCGTCTTGTTAACTTAGTGTGGATATATTGAGGAGACAATTGGACGTGGTGTTCGCGTGGTCGACTTACAATCAGCCGGCCGGAGTTCAAATCCCACTTGAGTGTCAGGCGATCAGCTATAGCAAACGAGCAATCGCTGGAAACATAGGCAATCTCCTTCACTCCTCATCGTCTCTCTCCACCCAGGGGTATAAATGGGTCCCAGTGGAAAAACTGGGGAAGGTACCAATAATAGACTGAAATAAAACCAGGCGTGAATGGGACCTGGAATCAGGGACTCGATCGACGCCAATAAAACCAACAACTTCTTAGTGTGGATGTCATAGCCTGCAAGCACGTCACTCGATACGGGCGCAGAACCGGAGGCCAGAGCCATATTTTGGCTAAACCTGTAGCCATTTTTAAGAGTATAAGAGTATACTATCATCATTGTCCGTAGGCTATTATCATTAACATATCATCATTTGAAATATAGTTACTCTTACAAAAGCAGAATCATTATAAGTATTATCAATATTACCAATATACCATCATTCTCACTTTTAAAATTTATATCAATGTCTTATTATCGCTTATATTGTCATTATTGTTACCATTATCATCCCATCTGGTGTCAACTTAACCATTTAATGGTAAAACTGGCCAAAGCAGTCAGAAGAGTTGCGGAATGTCCATTTGCAGGCCAAGAGTAGACTATTTAAAAAAAATATACCACTGGACTGACTGGCACGTTTACCGAGCCAGTCATTCCAGTGATAAATTTTCAAAAATAGTCTCCTCTTGACCTGCAACTGGATACTGATTATGGACACATTTGAATTTCCTTGACCATATAATGTTCAAACAGCGTTCATTTAATGACAATTGAAAGACGTTTTTGTAAATTCCATTGGAACACTTTTAAAAATTGTCTTCTCTTGGCCTGCAAATGGATTGCAAACAATGACCAACACATTCTTCTTTTTTTTATACAATCTTGACCGTTAAATGGTTGATTAATAGGCCTATATAGGTGGTATATTGAGCGCTTTGAGGCGCTGTTGACACAAGAGGAGTTAACATTACCATGAATATCCCAGCCATTGGCTGAATTCGACTTGGACCTTTCCGTAGAGTGCATTTATTCACGAAGTTGCCAAAATATGCTCTACGCATTGAATACAAAAACCTTAGCAGTATGAGAGGTTCAGAAACCAACTAAATCGGCTACATTTTACTATCTTGAAAATAAACTCCACCTTTCATCGCTGTTTTAAACATAGTGAATGCTGAATAATAGTAGAATTCAGCTCCCACATTTCCACATTTTGCAGCATGTGACATACTTCACTGGCCCGATTGATGTCTCAAACTCTACAGACTTCACTGACTTGACTCGTACTCCCAGCTTGGTGTCTGCAAGCAGCAGTCTCACTAGTCGTAGCTCATCTTCATTGCAACTGGCCTGGCGCAGTGTATCGTTTTTGCGTGTCTCTAGAATGGCCCATAGGCGCAGCCATTTTGCGCAAGGGGTTGTGGTCTCCAACCGCTAACTAGAAAGAGAGAGAGAGAGAGAGAGAGAGAGAGAGAGAGAGAGAGAGGGGGAGAGAGAGAGAGAGAGATTTCGCGTCTTTATTTTTAGATTGTAACCATAGATTTAGGATATATATTGGCTGGATCGCTCATTCGCATACGCTCACTATGGGGGCTGGCGGACTGACTGACTATTGGTAATTGGAATGGAAATTCTGCTTAAATAGCATGCAAAATACGGAACTACAAAACTACGGTAAAAAAGAAATTGGGGAAATACGGCAATACGGAGAGACGTTAAGAATTACAGAAATGTGTTAAAACCTAACTCATACATTGCTGAAATTCCACATAGTTCTGTACATATACATATATGATAACTTCTATTCATTTTGGAAAATGTTGCCGTAAGCTGTTCCTGCCCACGTGTAGACAACTTTCAGCATTATTGCTAACATAATCTACACACATCTTTCTTGTACTGACCATGAAAAACTAGGCCTTTGAAACCAGCAAGATAATGGTTAAAGCGAGTTTTTCAATATCCTAGTTTCCTCGAACCCTGACACCGTTTGGTATAGAAGACCTCAAAAATAAATTAACACGTTTTCAAAACAAGGTAGAATTGTCTTTTTCTTTGTTGATATAGTAAAATATATACATGTATGAGCTGTCCTGTAAAACCGCCGAATGGATGATATAGAACATCTAAAAAATAAAATAACATGTTTGCAAAATAAGACAGAATTTCTGTTTTTGTTTTGTGGGTATAATAACTTATTTATGAGCTGTAAAACGTAGCCTAAGCATTCGAATCACTGGTAATAAGTGAGCACATATTTTAGCAAGAGCGGTCAAATATTGTAGGTAAGCTGATAAACATTTTGAAACGGCAGCAACAGCAACCAGTCAAATTAGTTTCTAAATATTAAATAGCATGTTTATTAAAGAGCAAAAACATACAATTCTTACAACATGTTGGACTATTAAGAGTTTAAAGACTGGCAAAATACAAGCATTTATGACTTAATGGTTATGATGTCAGCATGCATGTCACTTAGTTAGTTATGACGTCATATGACGTTATATAATCGATTGATAAACTTGGAAAGGCCCATTCAAGATGGACTACGCGTTGTTGAAAGAATTGCATGTCTACTATTTAATACATACTCTGTTGAATATTTTGAAACTAATTTGATTGGGCGTTGTTGCTGCCATAGGCAGCAACAGCACCCAGTTAAATTGGTTTCAAAATATTCAACGGGTTACATGTATAGATTTCAGGAAATTGATAGTTATGGGATCCATGGATCGATCGATCCCAACACTGCGAAGTGTGGGTGAAGCTTAGCTAGAGGTGGGCGGGGCATAGCTAAACTGGAAAGGTCCATTGCCTATAGGCGCTGCCATTTTGCGCAAGGGATTGTGAGCAATGTCAATTTACATACCAGGAGGAGACAGCTTTTCTTAATTTACCACTGGAATGCCTCTAGAGACAGTCATTCCAGATTCCAGTGGCAAATCTGCAAAAAACAGCCTTCTCTTGGCCTGCAAATGGACATTCAATGTCTAAATATTTTAACAATCTGTACCAAATTTAGACAGTAAATGTTTAATATATTATGACGACAATACCAGGTACTGTGTCTGTTTCATTTTTCCCTTATGTGTTATAGCATAAAACACCAGGCTGAACATTCGAAATAGTCCATACATTTCCATTGTTATGTCTTGTAGAGCGTCGGAGAAATGATTTTAATATCATGGACACATTTTACTAGTCACGATATGTGTGGTAAATTTTCAAAGTCAACCATGTATAATAATATTGTAGAGCATGATAAGGTAGACACAATTCGCTAAAAATAATGTATGTATGACTTTCATTAGTAATTTATTGTCCTTAACCCTTCACTGGGAAAAGAGCTATGCATGCAATTATTTAGCACTATGGATAGATAACTGATGTTATGAATTTCCAGTCAAAACGGCTGTCAATAACATTGTAGCAAGTGGTTTAGATACATAAATCAACAGAAAGGGTATGAATGTGCTAAGTTAGCAATGCCTGCAATGTGTTCAGTCCAAAAATTCCACCCATATGCTTAGATATGTATTTGAATATGCTAATGATGTATTGAGTTAAAAAATGTTTTCCATGAAGTAATCTAATTCGTTGTACACAATTTCATACTGCAAACTAGCTGAAATTTTAGCCAATTCACATTGTTCACTGCCCTATTGTCTGTAGGTTATGCTCGGCCCCAGATTTTCATCCACATAGACTTGAGTTTGATTATGCTAGCTATATAAAAAGATTTCTAGATGAGGTAATTCCATAGTATGCAAATCCATTCTGTAAACTTGTGAAAATTGTATCTGATTCATGCTTTTCAGTACCCTACTGTCTGTAATATATTCGGCCCAGTATTTCAGACACATAATATTGCCAATTCAAAAGAAATTCTACAGCGAAGTAATTTGTCAGATCCACGGTTTTCAGTATGCTACTGTCTGCAATAGATTCTGTCCCAGAATTCCACTGATGTGTTTAGATAGGTATATAAATGCACTTTTAAAATGTCGAGTTTAAAAATAGTTTACCAAAAAAGTAATCTCGCAATATGTAATTTAGTTGCATCCAACAGTTATCAGATGTCAATAATTTACTATTTTGAGTACCAATATCTGCATAATCTGTTTTCACTCTGCTTTCAAACATATTTACATATAGAACTCTTTATAGTGGTGTACGGAATATTGCACGATTCTACCACCAAGTAATTTCATAGTATGTAGTTATATAATCGACATATGCCACGATTGTAAGATAGTTAGTTCACATTCATCACATTCACCACATTCCGATAGCTGTTGATATGTCCTGGTGTATTGCATGCAATAGCTTTTAATCTAAAAGCTCCGAAGACAGCTCTAGACAAATTCGATGCCCGCCACCGCAAACACCTATGCACCATCACTGGGCACTGATGGCCAGACAGCGTAATTTCCACAGATGCACTATGCAAGATGTGGAATACGGCACCGCTGTCTGTAAAAGTCACCCAGCAAAGATCGTCCATGTTTGGCCACGTGCTAAGGATGCCAAAAGAGACACGTGCACAGAGAGCCTTCGAATTCGCCCTACACGGAGCCAGCAAATACAAAGCCAGGAGATGATGCCACTGCATAAATCTGCTAAGCGTGCTACGAGGTGACCTCAAGAAAGCAGGACTTGGTACACCCAGGTCAAAAATGGACTTGAGGAAGCTAAAGACACATTGGATAAAAGCGAAGAAGAACTGATTGCAGCTGTAGCATGTTTCTGCTACTACAGCCCCATAATACAATAATCATACATAATAGATTGTGTGTGAAATCACACTGATCTGTGCTGTACCCAAAATATTAATATATGTATATAAATTGCATTACAAATAGATGTGCGGAAAGCCACC
>CM067359.1:168392258-168587258 GCA_034401795.1 Chaetoderma sp. LZ-2023a
CTACTACTACTACCACTACTACTCCTCCTACTACTAATGCCCTTTGGCGAACCAGCCTTTCTTTCCTAGCGGTAGTATGTACCCACATTTAATACATATTCTGTTAAATATTTCGAAACTAATTTATTTAACTCTTGACAACTGTGGAAACAACAGGTTCCAGTAGTCATGTTTGTTTCATAATATTCCACACCATACTTGTATGATTATTTTAAATTTTAAATCTTTGATACTGTGTTTGAAATAATTTAATCGACCCCTTTGCTCAGTTGTCCCCTTATGGGCCGGGTATACAACATATCAAAATCAGTTTGGTATAGCTAGAGTGATAGAAAATTTAGTATGGAAGGCCTCAAAACATAAAACTACTTTCCGGAAATAATCATCGGTGCAAAGATTTGATTACAACTGAAACTTGCAGTACTCTGAAGAAGCCTGTTAAAGAAACTGTCGAAAGTCATAATAATAATAATAATCATAATAATAATAATGATGGTGATGCTTATGCTGATGATGATGTAGCAGTTGAAATGGGACGGTGTGACGAGCGGGACAAAGAGCAAACCAAAGATACGGAGCTTGCCAAGGATTGAAAAGGCTAACCTGAAACACAGACAGAACCCGGTGATGAACATCACGGTCAAATCGCTGTTGATACAGCAACCAAAAATTCCGCAGGTACATATACATAGCAGCAGCAGCTGTAAAAAAATGAATACATCCGGAGCAAAGGAATCCACCGATGTTATTTCTGCACTCAGAAAATGTATCGTAGTGCCCTGGAATATGCTACTGCTGATGATGAAAACGCAGAAGCTTCGTATGGCAACCACGTAGCAGCAATGTTGCGAACGTTGACACCGCGCAAAAGACAACTTGCCAAAATCAAAATTGAGCACATCTTTTATGACGTACACTTTCCTGCTAGTGAAGATCAATCTCTTATGTGTTCGCATCCGGCCTCCTCTGAATCAGGTTCAAGGACACATACTCCCGTTTCAACGGTACCACAAGACGGATATATATGGGCTTGTTAAATACATACAATGAATTCCATTGCAATTAAAAAAAGCAATTAAATAAAGTATCAGTTATTAGCATTCATATATCTTCACGTGTTATTTAAGTTAAAATTGCAATACCCGCACGAAGCAATGTAGCACGATTAACATAGGCATACTGCCACGATAATTATCCAGTTTCAGGTACAAAATAATGTGCAAACACATTGCGTATTTCAAACACATCATTTGTATACGTATTCTTTGGGGGCAGTAGCACCGTTATCCTGGAAGAAGTTGTTTGTTTCTTGTTTGAAGAAAGTTGTGGAGGCATAATGTTGCTTTGGTGATGCTGATAACCTTCTTTGAATCAGCATATATGGGTTTCAAAAATGTCTGCCACCGGCACGCAAGAATGCCAAATGCAATTTCTATGACACGTCGGGCACGAGATAACCTGTAGTCGTATACTTTCTGAACGATTGTTTCCAAATCACGACGTGGGTAGGGTCTCATCAAATACCCCTTTAAGAGGAAGGCTTCGTCACAAACCAAAGTACTGCCAGTGGTACTCTGGATCAGCAAGCTGCTTCTCGCGGATTAAATGTCTATATTCGCCTTGACGTACCCGTTGCTGTAGAATGGCACGTACACACATTGCTCGTCGGCGCCGACTTCTTATACGAGCATAAACTACAGCTTCCATAACAATCATATTATGCATTAGAATTGCATTTGCAAATTTCCTAGCTCTTCGAGTGACTTCCATTTTAAGCGCGCCAAATAAAACGATACATGTGCTTTAGCATTATTTATCGTTGGTCATATCTCGGAACTATAGCACCCCACGAGTTGCGTTTCTGCTATGCGTTTTACGAATCTAACGCGACGCAAACGCAAACGCTATGCCGTCAACGTAAACTCCAACTATGCTTCAGTCTTTAGTCCGTCATATGTGCGCAGCAGAGCTTCACTGATAACACGTGTCAGCGTTGATAGAGAATGCATACTAAAGTGTACCGAGTCGGTGCAGGTAATTTCTTTAAATTTAACTATTCTTGAGGTTCCTGGTACCTATCAGGACTCGAATGAGACTAGGATTCTAAAACTATTTACATTTTTAGAATCGGATCAGAAAGTCTAGAAGACTCCCACACCATCAGCATCTAGAGGAGCCTTCCTGCGGATAGGCCTCGCGGGCCATATGCAATCTCTACAGTATGCAGAACAAGTGGTGATTCTTGGTGGACAACTCATCAGATCTGTCGAACCACGCAGAAAAGTAGTAGTCAAACTTCCACGCCGCATGCCAAGTGTTTAATTAACGTTTAGGTCACAGTCTGGTGGGACGCTGTCTGGTACACCGCAAGTGCTATGCGATAGTAGTAATGGGAGGTTATGTACGTTATTGTTCTTCACCGCAGGAGGTCTGTTTTAACCAATCAAAACGCTCCATTTATGATCGCTATTGTTTGGAGAACAATGGCGTACGTATGCACACACATTTTTGAGAACAATGGCGTATATATTCCCACAATTCTACATTTATGTTCGTTATTGTTTGGAGAACAATGGCGACTATAACCACTCACTTGATATATTCTAGAACACTGTCGAAGCGCGTGAATCATTATTGCTGTTCCGGTATTCTGAAAATGTTAACCCTTAAATGTTGGGTATTTTACGTTTTAACATAGCTGCGCCCCCCCCCCCCCCATCCATGGTCCCTCAGTGGCAGTGTGGTATGTAAGGTAAAAATAATAGAGTTTAAGAGGAGGACTGATAATAGGATGTAAAAAAATAGAGTTTAAGAGGTGGTCTGATAAGGGAGGTCGTAGGAGGATGAGGGAGGAGACTGAGGAGGAATGCTATGGCGGCCGGCCTATGCCTAGTACTGTTCTTTGCCAATATTTAAGTGCGTCTGTTTAGTTCGCTATCACTATTTGTTCTTTTTTAAAGAAACGTATTGAGCGTAGATTTTAAGAGAATACTTTTTTAAAACATTTTTTATTAACGAGGAGTAAATAAGCATGCGTTTAGAGACATAACAAAATGGCAGAAAATTTAAGTGCCGAGATTAAAGAATGTGAAGATGCTGTTAATGCCATTTTGCAGCAGATGCGTGACTCTGATGCGGCAAGATTAAACGTGGATCAACCCTATTCACCTGATGAACATGTGAATAATCTTTTATATCTGGGATTTTATGTTATATGATCACGACTTTTCAATTCCACACGTATCTGATGAGCATAACGACGTTACATTACGTGATGTAACGTGTGATGTCAACTCTGTTCCTGATTACTGTGAAGCCATTCCTGAACTATCTATTACCGATGCTGATGTTTTCAATTATTTGGATGATTTATATGATTATGATGTAATCATACCTGCACAACCTGCTTCTACCGAAGATCAAACCGAGCATACTAGAACTGAACTATCTATTCCTGATCTGAGTACCATACCATCATCATTTTTCAATTATCCTGATAACGAATGTGACGTAATTGATCCTAATTATTCGACCGATGTACATGAGATGTACATGATGGACATGATCTAAATTTAATTGATGTCGTGCCTTTTGCCAATGACCTATCTCAGGATTTAGTATGCCTTCATAATGAGTATGATGTAAATTTATTTGACGATGCATCCCTTTCTGACTTTCTTTTGCCTTCATCTAATGACATATCTCTGGATTTAGCATGTCTTCCTAGCGATTCTGACCTAAATCTATTTGATAACGCACCAGTTCCTGTATGTATTGCGCCTACTGTTAATGACATATCTCAGGATTTAGCATACCTTCCTAACGATTCCGACCTAAATTTATTTGATGCTGCTCTGACTGTATTGTGCCTTCTGCTAATGACATATAACTGGATTTATCATGTCTTCCTAATGATACCGTCCTATATTTATGTGACATTGTGCCAGACCGTATCGCGTCTTCTGCTAATGACTTATCTCTGGATTTAGCATGCCTTCCTAATGATACCGCTTATCGATGCTAACTACATGCATTTTGGCGACCTGTAAAGATCACCTGATGAAAGCATTATCGTTGAAAACCAGATAAATGCGATGTTATTTAACTGTACACATATTGTTATCATCCAGTACGGAAATATCACACCAGTATACATAATATCCTTGGTGAAATAAAGAATGCTCACATCAATTAGATTTTATTCTTTATTTAGCCGTTTCTTATCCAAATGTTTATTATCTTCAATTAAAGATGATTGCATTCCGGATGTGCATTGTGAGAGCCAGCCGTAAAGAACATGTATGTCATTAGCATTTATGATTGTTTTTCCACACATCCAAACAAAATCGACTTGATCTATATGACACTTTTATGGGTTGTAGTTTTAGACATTTATGCGCACATCCTTGAGTTTATTGATGGATTGATGTGTTGTTCTAATACATCGGTAAGATTGTAAATTCTGTTCTGATGAAGGTAATACAGGCTGTGTGGAAACGCTTATGTCTCGGCGAAATGTGTTATCTGATTGAGATTCGCAATTTTTACATGTCGAGATCTACAGTAGTTTCTTATAATGTGAAGCCGTGAATTCCTATGTCACAATTATACAGAGCAGAATATACGTTCTCAGTAGCATTAGAGTCAACAGGACGAACAATTCGTGATTGTAACTGGCAATATATATGTTAATAATATAACGGCAATTAGGAACTCAAGGTAGTCTCACATTTGTCAGAAAATAAGGTGTCTCATTCAACTTCAGTTGCGTCCATCAATTTCTCCATACAACTTATGGGCGATGTGGCTATGTGATTAGAAATTGCTAGCACATCCCGCGAGAACTAGTCTTATCAATATCAAGGAAGATAGGCGAAATCAACAATACATTGGTGAGGATGCATGCTGTTGGAATGCTATTGATAACTGTACATTAACTGTCTTATGGTGAAAGCAGATGGGACAGTGAAATCTCTTTATAACATGGTATTTGATTTCCATCAATGATGCTGCCTGACCATATAACCTCAGGGAAAAGCCGAGGCGATCCGAGAATGGGTCAAGGAACAGTTCACTGACAACGATGATGAGCCCTTGCACCCGTGCTCAGGAGACCCCTTGCCATTAATAACACCAATTACAACAGCAGAACTTGAGAAGGCTCTTAAAGCCCTGAGAAATGGACGTGCACCAGGACATGGTGGCATGGGCAAAGAACTATTCAAATATGCAAGTGACATTATCTCAAAACCGATCACGCAACTAATCAATTCGGCTTTTATGCACCACCTTCCCGTCGACGCTGCAGGCCAAGGCGCCCTTATCGCACTACCCAAACCCAAGAAGCTACCTAGGCCCCCAGCCAATCTGCGGCCCATTGTGCTCCCCAGCAGCATACGGAAAATCCTATCCAATGTTACTCTATGCCGCATCCGAGACATGATCGATTACTTCACCGGATCATGTCAAAGTGGCTTCAAACGTGGACGCAGCTGCGCAGACATTCTATGGGCTCAACGCATACTTGTGTCGGTAGTCATGTCCAAACACTGGGACTTCCACAAAATTGGAATTAACATGCTACGAGCCTTCGACACAGTTAAACGCTCACAGATCCTAGATGTACCTCGCCAGACCAGTTGCAATGAAGATGGGCTATGACTAGTGAGACTACTGCTTGCAGACACTAAGCTGAGAGTAGGAGTCAAGTCAGTGACGTCTGTAGAGTTTGAGGCATCAATCGGCTCCCCAAAGGGAGATGGTCTCTCTCTGGTGCTTTTCACCTGCTACCTTGTGCCGCATTGAAATCTTTGCTGGAAAGTTCCACAAGACCAAAGCCCCCCCCACCCCCCACGCATGTCAATACTGGGCATGCCGCTAGAGATGGAAAACGCCTACGATGTGGACTTCATAGACAATGAAAAGAAACCCCTTGACGAACTTCTCCCAATAGCCGCAAGCAAACTAAAAATTGAGAAACTCTTTATGAATGAATCCAAAACAGAGTTCACCCACATATACCTATCGACAACGCGTGAAACTATAAAAAATTGCGATCCACTTAGTGGCGGCGAACCGTGGAGGAAAAGTAAAATCCTGTGCTCACTGCTTTGCAGTACTGCTGATATGTCTGCATGCCGCGTCGTGGGGTGTATAGCTTTCCAGTCCTTCTGGAAGCTATGAATTCGTAGATCAAAGATGCCCATGATAAAGAGGCTACGTTTATACAATGCAACCTGCGTATCCTTCATGCTGTATAACTGTAGCAGCTGGCCAGCTCCAAAGGCAGCTCTAGACAAACTCGATGCCTGTCACCGCAAACACCTACGCACCATCATTGGGAATCGATGGCCAGACAGCATAATTTCCAACGATGCTCTATACAAGATGTGTAATACGTCGCCACTGTATGTAAAGGTCGCCCAGCAAAGATGGTCGATGTTTGGCCATGTACTAAGAATGCCAGAAGACACACCAGCACAGAGAGCCTTGGAATTCGCCCTACTCGGAGCCACAAAATACAAAGCCAGGAGAGAACGTCATTGTATAAATCTGATAAGCGTGCTACGAGGTGACCTCAAGAAAGCATGACTCGGTACACTCACGTCAAGAATGGACCTGAGGAAGCTAAGGATTTCGCCTGAGGACAAGAACAAGTGGGCAGAAGCGAAGAAGGCCTGGTTGCAGCTGTAGGATGTTTCTACTACTATTACAGCCGCAGAATACAGTAATCATATATATATGGTGTCATTCCCCACATGAGCGAGGTGTGGGTGAAACATAGCTCGCGATGGGTGAGTCATTGCTGAAGCTGGCAAGGTCCATTTTGCATCTAATCCAATTTTCAAACATTTCGATCGCACATTGCGTAACATAGAGCAACCAATGTACAGACTAGTCATATTTTGCATACATAGATGGAAAACTGTAGGAATCAATGAACTAAAATTTCTTCTACAGGAATGGTGTCAGTTGATCCAATATAAAACGACGATGTAAATCCTGCTCTCATGCTGGTTTAATAATGTGTTGCGAGTTATGTTTATTCTACTGGCGTAATATGAGATGCTTGGTGAGATGTACACACCTGTGCAACGAGGTTCTGGTGAGTTAAATGGAGCAGTGCATCACCTCCGGTATTGCTTCATCAATCAAGCATAGTCTTTTACCTGGAGTCTGTCTTTTCCCGACAGATGATAAATTGTCGACGTAGATTTGAGAAATGCATGTAATTACATTGCATAAGTATTCTGCGCTGGCACTATGAAAAACAATCGCTAGTGTAGCCGTCATCTACAAGCCAATGGTGATGTGTTGAGCAATATTACTAGCGACACCATCTGCAGCATGTCAGCTAACATCGCTAATTGCTGTCAGTTAGTTAGTATTTGCCTATCTAGAGTCTTTGGTGACTTGAACCCTAAAGTATCCTGCTATAAGAATTCCTGTCCCATTGTTCAACGGATGTACGGGACTTCCTCATTATATGCAAATTGTAGTAATATTAAGATGTGAATAAGCTATGAATGTCAGGTGCTATTAGTCCAAAATATAATATTTGTTCTACTTTTCAAAATTGCATTTATCATTTTAACTTCAGTTCGTCAATTTAACAGTAATCAAGGATGAAATATGTTAGATATTTTGAAACTAATTTAACTTGAAATGTTGATGCAAAAAGTCGAGGCTTGAGGGTGGTGGGCTACATGGGACACTTACGGAATAGCTCTTAAATAAATGTTTCCATAATAAAAGAAACATGTTAGTTAGCATACGTCCGACTTACGACGTAATACACGTTCCTTTTAATATTTCTGACTTAATTTGTTTGAACACATTTGTGCCGGGTGTATGTAGATGCTTTAGACAGAAACGCCTTCCAATCAAACCAAGTCCAAAATAGTGAACAGTATGTGTTATCTTGCTTAGGAAACGTGTTACGTTATTTCGTATTTGTACTGTTAACTCACTATTTTAATCAATGGAGGCTATCCTCTGAAAGGGCAATTAGTTGTCACATTAAATGTGCCGTCTTGAATAACCGTATAGCTGACTCAGGTAACAAATATAGCAATTAAAAGTCTATATCATTGCTGTTGTTCCCTGGAAATGAGCAAATTAACTCATCAATTCGTCTATTAATGTGCCATAGATCATGTTGACAACATTGTTTCATCGGCAGGGTACTAATTGACGGATCTCCCTAGATACACATAGCATTTCTGGAGAGATACTGCATGAGTCCTCACGTTAATGGAAGAAGCCGATATATCTGTCAAGTATATGAAGGCATAGTTAATTAAGCAACATGTAGGCTGATGTTCCAATAATAATTGAAAGAAATACTCCATCATGAACCTGGAGACCCCCGTCAGGTGTACAAATTGTATGTCTTTACCATTTAATAAACATTCCACAGAAGTGTTTGAAACCACTTTGACTCGGTGCGGTTGCGGTCATAGGCAGAAATAGCCCACGTGTAATGCAGTTTTAAAACGGTCAACAGGTTAGCTGTTTAGTTACCATGAACCGGGGATTCAGGGCAATGAAGTAGGTAACTCGATTCCAACACACGCACATGATTGGCGGAGTTTAGCTAGAGAGGGGCGGTGTATTGCTAAAAGTGGATTCATCCATTGATAGCGAGGACATTCCATTTATGCCAAGGGAGATAGCAAGCTTTGCCTGCACCGTATCATGTTGAAAGAACGAGGACAAATCGCATCCACTTTCGCATTTCCTAGGCAATATGCATTGGGCACACCAGTCCGAGTTCTCTGACTCTACTCTATCCTCTATGCTAATTCTGGTATGACGGGTGAGATCCGGGTCAGCAAATTCAGTGTCAACTATCAAAAACAGTCTTCGGTTGGCAATGGTCCTGAAAAATATCCATTTGTAGAACAACAGAAAACTATTTCTGTAACATTCACTGGTACATTTAGAAACATTTTTTTCTCTTGGCCTACAAATGGGCATTCGTTGAGCCAAGATTTAAGATTTTTTTTATGAATCCCGACCATTCAAGGGTTAATTCATATGGGTGGTATGTTGACAGTTTTGAGGTGCTATTGGCCATTGGCACAAGAGGAATTAATAGATAGATTACGTGATGTCATATGACAGATCAACTCTGCTAACGGGAGCAATTGCCAGCAATTGCCTACGGCTGATAAATTACGTGGATTGTTTGCAGAAAATGAATTATTGGAAAATTCCGAAACTTGTTCTAACATATCACCTCAGCTGGAAATGCAAGATTATATTAAAGGACGGGTGAGCGCATGATACAGATCCACCGGGAGTAGGAGCCATGCACGAATGCTTCATAGCACATAGCGCCAGCAGATATCGATTCAAGAAATATTATCTAACGTCCCGACATATAAGCTTTAACAAGTTATCTTTCAATTTACTGGTGTAGACATTTCGTGGGTAACATGACTACCGTCGTATTCCCACGAGAATAATGTTCTGATTGTGTACGAAGATCGTTAAGCTGAGTAGTGTGAAATTGTAAAATGTATTTTTCACATTTCCTCAGTTAATATCTGCGTAATCTATACATCCGTGTAGCATCGACGCGACTCCATTTTCTCTTACACCTCATAAAATGCGAACCTTAGAAGAGTCGTCGCGTTCCCACCCTCATTTACGCTACAGAAGTCGGCCTTTCAATGGTGGATGCCTCCTACATCTCAAAGCGTATCCCTATTTACAAACACATGACGTAATATGGGTGACTAATTTTATCTAGTTCGCTTTGGCAATGAGAAATACATAGGGCAATAACGTGTTACACTCTTCTTATTCAAATATGATATGTTATCGTCTGGGTAGAATTAATAATGACCATTACAATATCAGAGTATAAATTGAACTTTCAAGTTTATCCATCAATCATATGATGTCATAATCAAATACAGGACGTGCAGGATGGCATCATATCCAATGTCGTCATGAACGAGGTAGATAGGTTCGTCTCAAACACGTAATTCGATGTCGGACTAAGCGTTGTTGTACGAATTGTATGTATTTACTATTTAATAAGGATGCTGTTGAATATATTGAGACTAATTTGACTGGGCGCTGTTGCTACCATAGGCAGCAACATCATCAAGTTACATTTGTTTCAAAATATTCAACAGATAACCTGTATATTTTTCTGAAAATTGTTAATCAGGGAGTTCATGGATCGATCGATGCTAAAATGACGAAGTGTGTGTGAAGCTTAGCTAAAGATGGCGGGTACATAGACCAAACTTGATTCCTCCATTTCAAAACAATTGTGCATGAAAGCTGTTGAATATTTCAAAACTAATTCTATTGGAACAACCTGTTGCTGTTGATGCGGAAGCTAAGTAAATATATGCTGTATATAAAAGATAAGTTGGTGGATCTCGTCTCTAAGTGATAACCCCTTCATGGCGAGCCGGCCAAAACAGGTCTCGGGAATTGTTTTGAGGAGTATTCATTTGAAGGCAACGATTAGACTATATTTGATAATTTAACACGTAAATGACTTGGTCCATAGCAGGGCCAGTAATCACAGTAGTAAATCTTAAAATGTATTCTCTTGTTCTACATATGTGTGTTAATTAAGCACATCTTTTTAATATATGGATCATAATTTAGTCACTAAAAGGTTATAGTTATGGTTAATAACTGTAATCAAACATGACCATCATATTATCCAGGGAACCTATGGCCTGATAGAGCATATCCATCTATCTCGATCTAGAGTGTTGCAGAGCTGATACTCGTTTGGGGATGGCATAAACATGGGAGATATACCATCATGCCAGTTGCATAGTACACGCACCATGGTGGTAGTTAACCGGAGAGGAGCAATGTTCCGTGGGCAAGAGTCTCACGCACATGCGACAAGTATGATAACATGATGTAATACAACAGTATCATCTGAGTATGGTATAATAAGCAGAGTTTATATTGCAAGTGGAGTGTGTATTTAGACAATGCCCGCTATCACTGTACAAGCCTCTATAAATCAATAGACAATATAAACATGTTGACAAGACAATTGTTACTCACTTTACAATAGTTATTTAAAAATTAACACAGCTTTCTTAACTGCCTCGCTGCTGCAAGCTAGGACACAATAATTTCAATGATAAAAAACTCCTGATTTTCTGAATATCTTGAAAAGAGTTTGACTGAAAGTTGTTTCAGTCAAACTGTTTTTGAAATAGTTAGCAGGTCCCGAAATATAACCCTTGTAATATGTCATCTGCAAACACTTAGCTAGTCAGACGGTTAAAAAGTGAGCCTAAAGTTTATTCTACAAGATTAACAATATTAAACCAAACATATAGAATTGAATTTTCAAGGAATACGATAACATAACTTGGAGATGTATTAGGCTAATCTACTCAGAAAGTGAAAGAAGATGTTGGAGAAAGTTTTGTATAACTCCTGAAACACGTGCTTGATAGCATACTTTGTAAATGGAAATATATATATATATATATATATATATATATATATATATATATATATATATATATATATATATATATATATATATATATATATATATATATACATATATATATATAATAATAAAAATAATAATAGGATATTTATAGTGCGCTATAATTCCACACAAATATTGCGTGCTCTAAGCGCTTACAATAATAACATAAAATGATCATACAGTTGGATATGCCTGAAGGAACACAAACGTTTTAAGATTTGATTTAAATATAGCTAGAGTGGATGAACATTTAAGACTAGCTGGAAGATCATTCCATTCTGTAGAGGCAACAAAAGCAAATGTTCTGTGACCATAGGTTTTTGATTTAACTTTCGGAATTTTAAGCAGGTTTAGATTTGCAGATCTAAGTGGCCTGCTTGACGTGTACGTTTCTAGCAGTTCTGAAAGGTAGGTTGGTGCTGTAGATATGATACATTTATAGGTTAGGCAGAGGACGTTGAAGCGTATTCTCTGTTCTATTGGAAGCCAGTGAAGATCTTGGAGAATGGGACTGATATGATCACTCTTACGCTTTAGGGAAACAACTCTAGCGGCTGCATTCTGAATTGCTTGGAGTTTGCGCATAGCATCTTTTGAGGCGCCTATTAACAGACTGTTACAATAGTCTAACCTTGAGATAATTAATGTTAGTACCAGCATAATAGCAGCTTTGCGAGTTATGTATTTTCTGATGTTTGATATATTCCGCAGCTGCATAAAACACACCTTACGCAGATAACGGACATGATGTTCCATACTAAGTTCATTGTCTAACATGACACCCAAGTCCTTAACAGTGTCTACCAGGGGAATTTGAGCTGAGCCGATGGTAATCGCAGATAACTCTGTTTTGGCATGCCGAATTGCTGGCCAAATCAACATCGCTTCGGTTTTATCATCATTCAACATCAACATGTTAGAGGTCATCCATAATTTAATATCGGAGCAACAGTTTTTTATTTGATTGGAAGCGATAGTTTCAGTGGATGTGGATGGCGTAACATTGTTGATTAGTTGAGTATCATCTGCGTAAAGGTGTCTTTTGATATTATGTTTTTCGATTACTGAACCTAGTTGTCGAGTGTACAGGGTGAATAGAACGGGACCCAGTATAGACCCTTGTGGTACGCCGCACGTAAGCTGGATTGATTCCGAAGGGGTTCCATTTATGTATACTGATTGACATCTATCAGTCAAGGATGAATGAAACCAATCTAATGCAGGACCTTTGACACCGAATGCACGACTTAGTTTAGAGAGTAGGTTTTCATGGTCGATGGTATCGAATGCAGCGCTGAGGTCAAGTAGAATTAGGAACGAGACATTACCCATATCGATATCACTTCGAATATCATTTATCACTCTTAATAACGCTGTCTCCGTGCTATGACTCTGTCTATAAGCAGATTGGAAAGGCTCATGTAGCTCGTGTGAATTCAAGTGTACAGATAGTTGTTTACATACGGCCCTTTCAACAAGTTTTGAGATAAACGGCAGGTTAGACACGGGTCTATAGTTCTTTAATACGTCCTGATCAAGACCTTGTTTTTTAAGCAGCCGATTGATTATAGCTTGCTTGAAGACCTTTGGCATGACACCCGACTCTAGACTAGAGTTAATGATTAATGTTGGAGAGCCTTGCCATACCATATTCACATTTATATATATATATATATATATATATATATATATATATATATATATATATATATATATATATATATATATATATATATATATATATATATATATATATATACAAACATATATATATAAATGTGAATATGGTATGGCAAGGCTCTCCAACGTTTCGGCGTATTTACCGTATATTACCGTATATTTAACACACGTCGGATTTTTATGTGAATAGGATAAGTGAGCAGTTAAAGTTATCGTGTCCCATTAAATATAGAATCTGTGCACAAGATATGAGATGCCTGTTGATCTCTGCACAAGTTACCCAGCATGCAATACTATCCAGCACGCATTGCCCCGACTCCATCATCGTTGTTATTATTGGACACCATATTCATTTAGTCTTTTGACTGTATCGGCCAGAATTTCTCAAAGTAAAAGACACGACCTGTATGTGCAAATGCTCATTTGTCAGTCACCTCTGGAAGCATAATCACGTAAGAGATATTCACGGCAATTTAATCTGACAGCCTGTAATACAGTACTGTTCATCATTAGTTGGACTATTGCCAGAAAAATACGATTTAACTTTGATATAATTTGACAATAATGTGAGTGAGAGTAGTTGCTATCAATGACAGCAACAGCAATTAGTTAAATTGCTGTCAAAATAATTAGTAGGTAATGCGATTACTTAGATTTGATGGACATCTGAGTGAAAATTGCTGCTGCAACACCTTTCAGTCTAAACATTCTGAAATAAATGTCATAGCTTTCAGTTGAAAGACACCTGTGTACATTTCTGCACTGTTAAAACATGTCAAACAGGTGTGCCAAACGAAACGGACGCGATGTTTTCTAATCATTCATTCTTGGTGAAAAAGCATGTATATGCCTTTGCTCAATCTACCTGCATAGTAAGATATTGACCGCCATGTGACTGTGTGGGTGCGCCTAGCAATTCAACTTAGGTCAAATTTCTCAGTATTATCTTAGAATAGACCGAAATTAGTTGCATCAACAATTTAAAATTGAGATATGTATGAAATATGTATCAAGTAGAAATCGCATTGCATACTAATTAATTTGATACTAATTTGACAGAATGCTGTTGCAGTCATTGATAGCAACAATTTTCATGTAAATTATTCTCAAAGTATACAAAATCTTTCTCGTATTTTCTCCTGGAAATTTACCAACTTGTGCAGAACAGTATTGAAATGCAGGCTATCGAATATACTGCCGTGAATATGGCATACGTGCGTGCTTACGCTTCCAGGGCTAGCGGCCAAACGGCCAGTTGCACGTGCAAACATGGTCTTTTTAGCGGAGACTGGACTGGCAGCCAATCTAGACTAAACTGATATAGCGTCCACTAGTTACAACGATTGTTGAGTCATGACATTGCATGATGGGTAGCGTTGCACACTGGGTAGCATTTAATGCTGGGTAAAGTGAACAGAGATCAACATGTATCTCATATCTCGTGTTCTTTATTTAATGGGACGCATTATGCACATCCAATTAGTACTTCTCTTGGGATAGAAAGCGACAATCGTGACTGATCAATTTTCAAAAAGACGGTCTCATTGACTCTTATCAGGTACATATTACTGGCCAAATTTAATAATGTCTGTTTAAATTTGCCAGTGAAATAACCGGCTCCAAAAACAAAGGCGGCCATTCCAGTTTTCAATTCTAAAAAATGTGTGTTTTTTGGCCTGCAAATGGACATTTAATAAACAATCACCTTCCTAAATTTAGGGATTATAGTGTTAAACGATACTACCCTTGCTTGTTGGCATTAGTATTACCAAACTTACAAAGCTACCCCAGTCTTGAGACCTATGATAGCATTGCTGCCAGTTAACTGGCAGAATGCACTACTGTAATGGGTGAATCCACTTTTAGCTCTGCCCCCCACCCCCATCTCTAGCTAAGTTCCACCCACGCTTTGCCACGGACCCCCCACCCGAATCTCATTTTCCTGCAGCAGCACCCGCTCAAACTAGATTCAAAATATGCAACAGAATTGTTATTAAGTAGTACAGACAGAATTCGTAAATATGCCGGACTTAGTTATATCATTCAAGACGCTTTTTGATTGCGACACCAGCCTAAATATGACGCAATAGATCATGACGTCATATACCTGATTGTTAGATTGATTTCCTCCATTAATACCTGTTTGGAAAGTCAATGGACATATGCTGGAGACATATTTGGAATTCTCTGTTAGGGAAAGCATCACTAGATTGGAATATAGTATTTATTTTCTTATGCGGATGAAGTTATCTTACTCACTCCTAGTGCTATGGTTCTTTGCCCACCCAAAGGTAGATGTCATAGAAAAGTCAAACTTCAGAATTCACTTTCTTGGAGCTTAAGAAACCGGGGCGATATATGTTCAATCTTATTGCCCTATTCTTGCATAGTGACCAGGCAGGAATATTTTTGCCCAATTCTAGATAGAGAGTATCATGGAGCCTTAATGTGAACGTCTCTAGTGATACGTATTAGCCATCTCTTATGATATCAGCCATGGTTCTCTTCAAAATAAGCATTGTGTCGCAGTTCAGTGGCTGAAGGTTTTACATATTGTTATGCAGTTTTGAATTTCAAATATCAACCACATTATGTTAAGACCATTACTAATAGGAAATAGGTTTTTATTTCATTATATCATATTGTGTCACCTTGTATCCGGAATGTTGGTTAATTTGATACATTATCACGTTGTCGTTGCAGTAATTGAAACAATATTTGCGTCGTGCCATGGCATCTATGTGACTAAATCTCAAATTCCGTAGTCTGGTACTAATGTCGTATCTTCTGGCGAGATACTGAATAGACGGTTCAGGGTGCATTGAAAAATAACAGCGGCGAGTCTCTAATAATAACCTATTCAAGAATCCAGCTTCGACTCGATGCGTTATCCCTGGTAACAAGTGATACATTCATATAAAACAGATAAAACAGTAATACAACAAGGTCTTAGACCACACCCGGCAACACGAATAGATGGGACGAGACGGTGGTATTCCGGATTGGCGGGGATGTTCGCTTGACCCCACTGGAACGTGATCATTCAAACGGCCCTATGTACACCCCAGTCGCCCGAAGTAGTAGCAGTAGTAGTAGTAGTAGTAGTAGTAGTAGTAGTAGTAGTAGTAGTAGTAGTAGTAGTAGTTGTTGTACGTTCGGGCAATAAAAGGAAAATGCTGGGCTTCAATCACACAAGTCGAGCATCAAATGGCCATAACTCAACGAATATACAAATACATTAAATTAAATGATATTATTTATAACCTATAACGTACCAAGCTAAAATTGGAAAGGTTCATTTTGCATTAGTCATATTCCACATACGCAGATGGAAAACTGTAAAAATCAATACTCTAAAATTTCTTCAACAGAAATGATAGTGTTTGCTGATCCAATAAAAAATGACGAATTATATACTGGGCTCATACTTGTCTAATAGCGTGTTGCAAGACATGCCTATTCTACTAGCGTAATATGAGGTGCCTGATGAGATGCACACCCATGTGCGACACAGTTCTGGTGAGTTAATGGAGCAGTGCACCACCTCTGGTCTTGCTGCGTCAATCATGCAGGCACTGTTACCAGGAGTCTGTCTTTCGATGATGGATGATTAATCGTGGACTGAGATTTGTTACGTGGGCAGCATGCATAACAATGGCTATAGTAGCTGTCATCTACAATGCACTGATAATCTGCTGCGCGGCATTACCAGTGATAACAAACACTTCAACGCCAACATTTCAGCTCACATCGCATAGTGCGTTCAGTTAGCTAGCATTTGCTGATCAAGGCAGTTTTCGATGGCCTGAATACTAAAGTGTCATGTATGGGAATGTTCAACGGATACACCGGACTTCCTCACTATAAGAACATTCTAGTAATATTACGATGCGGATATGCTAAATACGGCATGTGCTATTGGTCCAAATCATAATATTTATTTTACTTTTCCAAAATTTATTTTAGCATTTGAACTTGGATATACCAATCGATTTGTCAATTTTACAGGAATCAAGAAGAAATGCTCAGTTGGATATTTTGAAACTAATTTAACTGAAGATGTTGAAGCAAAAATTCGAGTTATTAGGGTGGCATGCATAGCTCATAAAAAAGTGTAAATGTTTCCAGAATGTAAACAGAAACATGTAAGTTAGTAGACGATTGAATACGACGTAATAAATGTTCCTTTTAAGATTTAGGAATTGATTTGTTTGGAACGCATAGCTGCGTCCGTTTGTGTGGAGGCGTTTGGCAGGAAAGCCTTCCAATCAAACTACGTCCAAAATATTGAATAGTGTGATTTATTTTGCTTAATAAATATGTTAAGTTATTTGTTAGCTCAATAACTTAATCAATGACGCCTATCATCAAAAATGGCAATTGGCTGTCGAATTACATGCCCCTTCGTGTATAACTGTATAGCTGACTCAACAAACAAATATAGCAAACGAAAGCCTATATGATTGCTGTTATTCCCTGGAAGTCGAGCTAATTAATTCACTAAGCGATTCATCGCTTTTCGCCAATATTCGTCTATTACTGTATCATAGAACATGTTGATAACCTTGTTTCATTGGGATAGTGATAATTGATTGCTCGCCCTATCGGCCAATCATAACAATGTTAACCATTGAGCACTTGTACCAAAACGATGGCTCGTCCTTAATATGAAAACCAACTAGTGTACAGTACAACACGGAACTACCGCATGGAAGCTGCGGCTCGTAGTGTACATACGTGTTAGTACCCAGACGTGGGCGTCCGTATAGCATGGGTTTTGCACCGTAATTCCTTATTCGTAATCACCATGGCAATATACACAGGCTGCGACATGACAAGCGATGAATAACTAGATTAGTCCTGATGGGAAAAGGCCAAAAACAATATTTGTACTGATTTTTCATTCGTCTTGAACGGATCGACATCCTTGTCTATTACAATCAAATTGATTTATCCAGACAGACTATGGGCATTGACTATTGTTTGCGCCCTGCCATGAATGTGGAGAGGCGACAAAATGTACATATACATAAATATTGTCCAGTGAGTGCTTGGGTTAAGCTATTAATCGTATCATTTCTATATTCTTTCACGATGGAGAGCCGGCCGCAGGGAACCCACTGTAACGCGTTACTTGTTTAGAATTGCATAGCCTGCTACACATTTGCTTTAATTCCAAACAGATTAATATGCCAATCGGCCAGACTAACTTTAAAAAAACTCCACACAAGCTGCAATCCGAGCCAAATTATTTTCAAACTTTTTAGCAGAATTATTAATCAATTATAAATTCGACACACGATGTAGACGCTTACGTCATGATGATAGTGTAGTCAGCTAACAGTATTTAGTGGCGTATCTAATTATGACGTCCTATTCTTAAGTGAGTAATATGGTTCCTCCATACTCCTGATAGTATTCCTGGATCGACGTCTCGCCTGATGTGTGATGACCTGCAGAAGTCAGGAGGCACGCATAGCATTGCTGGAGAGAGAACACATCAGTTCTCAAATTAATGAATGTCAATCAAGTATATGAAGTCATATTCAATTACGTCACATGTAGCCTGATGTCACAATAATAAATGACATAAATACCATGTCATGAACCTGGATTAATCCGTCTGTTGTACAAATTGTATGATTTTACAATTCAATAAACATTATACGGATGTTTTAAACTACTTTGACTGGGCGATGTTGCTGGCATAGGCAGCAACAGCCAACAGTCACTGTAGCTTCAAAATAGTCAACAGGTTAGCTGTAAGGTTAACATGAAATTGGGAGTGAGAGAATTCAGGTTTCAAAGTATGTAATTCGATTCCAACACGCACACGGCATTGGCGGAGTTCAGCTAGTGGTGGGCGTGGTATAGCTAAAGTGGATTAATCAATTGAAGGCGATGACATTCCATTTATGCTATGGGAGATAACAAGGTTTGCCGGCACCGTATCATGTTGAAAGACTGAGGATGAATCGTATCCAGAATCGCATTTGTTAGACAAAGTGCATTAGGCAAACTAATCCGAGATCTCTGACACTGTCCTATCCACTATGCAAATTCTGATATGACGGGCGAGATTCTGGCCAGCCATTTCAGTGAAACATGTCAAAAATACTCTTTTATTGACCTGCAATAGACGCTGATAAATCACAAATACTAATTTTCAAACCTGGCAAAACAACCTCTGGAAATGTTCATTAGAACTATCCATTTGCAGAACAACACAAGACTATTTCTGTAACATTCAGTGTTAAATTTAAAATCTAGTTATCTCTTGGCCCACAAATAGACATTCGCTGAGTTAAAATTTAATTTTCCTTATAAACCCTGACCATTAAATGGTTACGTCATATCAATATCATGTTGAGCGGTTTGAGGTGCCGGTGGCACAAGAGGGTTTTATATATTGATTACGCGATGTCAGATAACGGATCGTCTCTGCTCACGGGAGCAATTGACAGCAATTGCCTGCGGCTAATAAAGTACGTGGGTCGTTTGCAAACAATCATTTATTAGAAAATTCCGAAAGTGGAAATGCAAGATTATATTACAGTACACGTGGGCACATGATACAAATCTACTGGGAGTAGAAACCGTGCACGGATTTGTTTCATGGCACATAGCACCAGAAAATATCGATTCAAGAAATATGACCTAATGTTGCCGACATATACGCTGTAGTTGGTTTAGAAAGACATCGTTCAATTTACTGATGAAAATTTCTTGTTGGAAGCAAGAGTACCGTCGTCATAGAAAAGTCAAACTTCGGAATGAATTCACTTTCTTGGAGCTTAAGACACATGTGTGATATATGTTCAGCAGCATTGCTCCCGTCAAACGTAGTGACCATCAACGAATATTTCTAAGCATGTCTAGATGGAGGGAATCAATGTGCTTTAAGTGAATGCCCCTGCTGATTCCTATTAGCCATCTCTTGTTAGCTATGATTCTCTTCACAATAATATAGCGACTGCAGTTCAGTGACTGAATGTTTGAAATACTATTGTATCACTGCTAATAGTGAATAGGTTTTTATTTTATTATATCATATTTTGTCACCTTACATACGGAATGTTGTTTTGCTTTCTCAAAGAAAATTACAGAGTTTTACACACAGTGCATGCCATAATGCTGCGAGATACATTATAGTTGCAGTAATTGAAACACTATATGAGCCATGATGCCATCTCTGTGACTAAATCTCAAATTGCTCAGTCTGGTTCTAATGTCATATCCTATTGCACAATGTCCTAAGGCAGTTTCTTATTTGCTATACCCACTTAGCAAAGTGATGTCACATATTGACCAATATGATGGCGAATAAGGAAATACATTAATTTATATCTTCCTGCGTGCGAACGTTGTCCTCGTGGAATTAGTCATGTGATGGATAATAATTAACCATGCCATGGCTACATTTTATCAAGAATATACAAATATATGTTCATCGAATATCCATTTACAAGCCAAGAGACGGCAATGTTTTGAGAATTCACCACAAAAATAGCTGGATTGAAATAAATCGAGACCGTAGCTCATGGTGTAAAATAAAAATAAAAATATAGTATTCTCGTGCCGTGCACATGGACACTCATAAATACCACTGTAGAAGCGGAATTTGGCGGGCTGTGTTATGAAATGGTTGATGGCAACGACCACACCAAATGAGAAAAAACTTAAATATTGACCTTTACTCGAGCATTGAGATTCATCTTTGAAAAATTACACAAGGGAGTCTTCGCTAGGAATAGATTAATCGAGAATTGAATTGTTCGCTTAGAGATGGCACAGTAGGGAAATGTGCTATAGGCAGTAATTGGCAGATGAGTAGCATTGACAAAAATCACTCGAGAATTTTCATAGCATTTAACGGTTTCCATTTTGGCGTTATTCACCAATTCAGTGTTCTATTATGCGGGTTGTGTTAATGTGTCTTGAATACCAAGTACCCACGCACGCACGCACGCACACAGGCAGGCACGCACGCACGCACGCACGCACGCACGCACGCACGCACGCACGCACGCACGCACGCACGCACGCACGCACGCACGCACGCACGCACGCACGCACGCACGCACGCACACACACACATATATATATATAATTAACCGGACTTACATTGCAACCTTTCCAGGTTATCAACCCATCACATGACTTCATAATCATCTACGCGACGCGTAGGATGACATCATAATCAATGAGGGCGTGAATGGCGTAGATAAGTACGTCACGAACGCACTAATTGTTGCACGAATTGTATGTCTTTACTATTTTATAAAGATGCTGTTGAATATATTGAAATTAATTTGACTGGGTGCTGATGCTGCCATAGGCAGCAACAGCATCATGTCAAATTAGTTTCAAAATATTCAACAGCTAACCTGTAGAGTTTTCATGAAATCGATAGTCAGTGAGTTCAGAGTTCGAACGATCCCAACACGAGCTAGGTGTAGGTGGAGCTCACCTAGAAATGGGATGGTCATAGATAACACTGTATAGGTGCATTGCAATCTGTTTTGAAGGTCAATGAGCATATAATGTAATCATTTTTATGTATTAATGAAAGCAGCCATAAGCTAGATCATGTCGCGCATAACTTCTGCTGGAAAAAGCTTGTATTATCCGCTCATAGATCTATATTCTCGTTGGTGCATGCCGTTTGATTACCTAAACGATCTCCTCGCACGAGCAGCGTGTCAAAGTTGGGCGTTGCATAAAAATCGATCGACGAAATACAACTTTTTGTGGCAAGCGAAACATATTGGTGATTAATGTCAGTATCACAGGACTCTCCATACGTCGCTAGCTCCTAATTTGATAGAGTTCTACCCACAATAATAAGTGCCCAACTTGTATACATGTACCCTCAAACGAAGCTGGCATCCATGGCTTACATAAAAGCGGATATTTTCTTTAGAAAAAGAATTCCTCGTGCAATTCTATGATGGAGATGGAAGTATCGTTTTAATGTCTAAATCTGGAAAGGAATATCAAATTATTTGCTTATTGAATGTCTATTTGCAAGCCAAAAAATACTATTTTGGAAAGTTTAACAGTGGAATGCCTGGCCCTGAAAAATTATGAAAATAGTCTTCTCTTGACCTGGAAATGGCCACTCCTCATGACCACTGCATAGACATATTTTGGCCGACGTCGTCATGAAAGTATCAAAAAATAATGTTGTGTATGGTGCACGTTCCAATATCACTCATTTGTTGGTGAGATGATTGTTAATATCGAATGTGCGTTTTAAGCGTTGATTTGCAATTGTAGGAGAATTTTCTTGTCTGCGACATTCCCTAGCATTTTATTAAATTCCATGCTGCCTGTCTGGTTAAGCCATTGCAGAGAATCTGAAGAGGTCTGAAGGAAATAATACCAGAATGAATCATAATTACTAGCACTCTTAAAAGCATAATTATTATACCATATGATATCGTCAGTCATTGGGCCACTGCAATTTAAATAATTAATAAATTTCATCTACAGCGTTGCATAGAGAAGCAATGCACACACTATATTAATATTTCATCTGCATTCCTATCTCCACTTAAAATATTCAGTGACGCATTGCAATGGAGGGATCCGATCTCTCACTCGATTATAGGACGTGGTACTCAATTACGGCACGTGTAGTCTGATTTCACGATTCATAGTGACGCCTCTAGTTCCATCACTAACATTAAAAAGTACATCAAGTATACGAGTTGTATGTCCTTAATTGCTTTTACTATTTAAGAAACATTCTTTTGAATATTTAGAAACTAACTTGAGAGAGCAGTGATGCTGCGATAACTCTCGAGGTGTAAGCACGTAGTACTAGCTCACCGTTAAGAGATTAAGCAATTCACGTTTCCAGAGCATCCATCCACCATCTGACCTCGTATGACGTCAGGATCAACTCAGCGCGTGTATGATGACATCACAATCAGTACGTTACAAATTAGTTTCAAAATATTCAACAGCTTACCTGTGTAGTTTTTTGGAAATTGATTGCCAGGGTGTTCAGAGATCGATCGATCCCAACATGAGCGAGGTGTGGGTGGAGCATAGCTAGAGATGGGCGGGGCATAGATAGAACCGGAAAGCTTCATTAATTGGCACCGACTATACTTAAGAGAAAACTAGACGGTGCAGCAACTAAGGAAACCATGGTCTCAGTTGTTTCCTGGCTGATGGTGTCGAATTTATATACAAGTTGCTGTTCAGAAATTTGGCAGACAAGTTTGTTTCTGAAACCCTTTATGGATGATGGCAATCAAATTAAAAAAGATCTTGAATTTAATGGCGTTGGCTGGCTCAATATCTATGCAGATTGTATTTTGCCCATTGATTAGTTTCCAGAGTGATTGTTTTGTAATCATGTGTAATGGCGATGTATTTAGAAGCAGGCCGGTACAAAATCGACTTTCGATAACAATCGAGAGAAAATATTAATGTGCTGAGGACAGCCGTACAAGTTCTCCAAATCGGGTCCTGTTAGGTCTTGAACCCCCTTGTAGTTGTCGATGTGCATAGTGCAGGAACGAGTTGGCATGCTCGACGATCTGGCTTCACTCATTCACACCTTTTTATGTCCATGATATAACTCTCTTTGAAATACAATGAACACGCCAGGTCCTGGAAATCAAGTGCACATACATACACGTACCACAACGTTGTGATTTTCATTGTTAAGGTAAATATAACTAGTTCTGTTTCGTTTTTCCCCTGTGGGATAAGACGCGTGGACGCGCAAATTGCATCAGTGGACACACCATCGCTGGGATCTACTCTTGTTATTAGGCTGTGTTGTTGAGATCCTTGAGAAGGCTCGGCAAGCAGTAAGCCATCTTGATGGCTTAGATAACAGGAACTACAATAGCCTTCGGTGTTTCTATCACAAAATATTATCCGCGTCTCGACTGGAACCACTAGATCCGCTCAGAGTGTGTTCTTCATCAGAATCACTACTATTATCAGAGGAGTCACAGCGGTCATAGCAAATGCCGAACTAATATGGTGCCGAGGTTAAATTAGACGGGAGGTTCTGTATGGTGATTCGCTAGTTCCCGTCTCAATCCGGGTACCGATTGGGATCTTCCTTCCAGCGGAGATAGATGTAATGGATGATAATGCGGTTTTCTATTAATGACTCGTTTAATCACCTTTCATAGTTCTAGAGTTTACACATATAATTCCAAATTCTAGTCACGTGTCGCTCACACTTGACTGCAATGAATTCCTAAGAGAGAAGTATTCTAATAAAACACAACATAGTTAACTTCATGGTCTTCTCTCTAACTGACCAGTCAGCTAACTGTATAGCAGGCAATCTCACTACTCACTAGCTGTTACTAGCGGTCAGAGTCCGAGTCCGAGTCTATAACTGTAACTGTCCGTCGTCAACATTCGTCCACTCTTAAATATGATTATATAGTTATGTGAATTAAGTTGCGCTATTAAGTGGTGGCATGTGTGTGCGTAAATGTGACCTAATCGTATAATTAACTAATCTAGGTAATTAACGATTATCATATAAAATACAACACACATATAGTAACATGTTTTAACATAAATACATGAAATTACATAAGATATATTCATCAAGAGTCCTGTCCGATAGCTAATAATTGATCCAATATGGACGTTGCGAGTTCTACTATAATGTATATATTTGTCCATTGATTATTCTACGGTTAGCGACGTATCATTTCTAGTGTATCATGTATCACTGGTCGTGTCGATCATCCAACCGTATCCTATATAGTCCAGTCAAT
This sequence comes from Chaetoderma sp. LZ-2023a, assembly GCA_034401795.1. Lineage (NCBI taxonomy): Eukaryota > Metazoa > Mollusca > Caudofoveata > Chaetodermatida > Chaetodermatidae > Chaetoderma > Chaetoderma sp. LZ-2023a. The sequence continues at coordinate 168,417,198 of CM067359.1, forward strand.
CTAGGCCAAAAATATTTTAACCTGGAACAAATTGCAACAACATTTTTTTACCTCGCCCAGTGTATAGGGGGCCATCATGTACAACATATCAAAAGTCCTCCAAAATTCCAATTGGGGAAAGGGTAAAATTTGCATAATTATTACCAGATTTGGGCCATTTCACCTGAAAAATCAATTTTTCTTTATTTCTTTAAAACCGGTATGTACTATATGTGTGACTGGGTATTTTTGGACTTTTTTAGTAATAAATGAATACGATTGACATATTCTCCACAAATTAAATGTATTGTGTTATGCCACTTGCATGAATTTACCTAATACCATCATTGATATTGATACAATACATATTATATTTTATTATGTCACGGTATTGTGTGTTTCTAAGCTAAGCTAAGATGAAATAGTATGGCATAGGTACCTGGTTTCTACTAGTTTCATCTTGCATCAATTATCCAAGTCATCTTCCTCAATGAGCGTTATTGAATTCGAGCAACTGAGGCCCTTACAGTCTTCGCAGGCGGATGTGCAGCTGAGCCCATGTTTTCTACAGGTGCATCTCTTTGATTCACAGCCAGTTTTGCAGCTGCATCTAAATGAATACAGTAAATCGTCAGGTGCTGCCAGCATGTCAGTCTTAACAGGCAGCATTTGGTGGTTGAGAACTTTCCAGCCCCATTCTGTTGGATCCATATCTCCAGCATCACCTCTCCAAACTTGAATTTGGTAGTACACGCAAAGACTGTGAAACTTTGCGGATGCGGGTGTTGGTGGTAAATCTCGTGCTTCAACATACTTGGAACTTTTTGCAACCTTCTCCCTGAATCGCTTGTACCGCAAAGCAACTAGACTATCCATTGAAGTGCCATTGTATAGAATAAGCATTGCCTTCTCACCTGCTTTTATCATGTCATCTTTATTCGCATTACTCATTGTAAACACTTCAGCAATTTGAGAGAGTTCTTTGCAGCACTGGATTTTGCTAAGGGATGCAGATTTTCCAATTCCATAAAGCCTAGATGTTGAGTCACAGCCAAGGATAGCATGGATAAATAACAGCTGTGAGCACAAACAGAACCAGAGTTTTTTCTTTGCCATTTTGATATTCCACAGTCGGGTTTTCTTTGCATTTTGCTTTGGCTCTGGTCTGAAAAATAGCTGACAGCCATTTATATCAGTATGGTATAGAAGCAACACCAGTAGGTCGGTATCGTCTCCAACAAGAGCAGTATTTGTTGACTTTGAAGCCAAGATAGCCGTTTGCGTAATTAAGACATCAGCATCACCGCTTGCCTTTATCGTTAAGCATCCAGCCTGTTCGAGAGATGAACTTAAGATTGATATGAACCGATGTTTGTTCTGCTTGTTACTAAGAAAATCAGGCTTACTCAGAGTTACAACTGTTTGCGGAGTCAGTACAACAGTTGCGCCTGATCCACGAGTTCGCCTCCTATGTGTTACATCTTTTATGTCTGGGCCTTGGTCATAACCATCACAAACTACTGTAGCCTTTCCATATTTGCTTATGCAATATTTTACATATCTTTGACAAACATTTGCAAATGTCTTTCCACGCTGCCATGGAACACGGTGTAATAGAGCTCCTCCATCAAGCACACAGTGGACAGCATCTGGAAGGACTGCATCTTCATTTTGAATTAATTTCCACAATGCATCAGCAGGTCCGGCTTATTTGCTTCCCATGGAAGAGATGAATTATCAAAGAGTGCGGGCGGATGAGTGCACAACTCATACTCAAAATTAGATGCTGGATTCCCTTTTGATCCATTTGTAGCAATTAAACTGAGTCTTTGAAATAGGAGTTGTGGATCAATTTGTACACAGTCATCATCAATCTTGAGAGATGTTTTGGATGCTAAGGTAATAGCTTGTCTCTTTCTCTGGAACGAAATGCTTGATACACATTGGCCACACATCGATAATTAATAATTGATTCTCCAATATCTTTAGCATCGCCAACATTGACTGATTCATGTGCAGACAATCCATTAACAAGTCCTCTAAGAAAAGGGTCTGGTCCAAATGGATTCAGTTCACTAAGGATTTTGAGAATTTTGTAAGTATCATCCATATCACGCTTTATTCGAGATTGTGTGGAATCTTTGTGTTGTTCACTTGAATCACAGTTTACCCCAGAGAGCTCTTGCATTGCATTACACACATCTGCACATGCGGGCATAGACAACAACCAAACAAGACGCTGAAGTTCTGTCATTCCACGACCTCGTGTTAGACCACCACTTGACTTTACACTTCTCATAAGGACCTGCTCAATAACTAGATCAGTAGATAACCCTGCCCAGTACCTACCACTTCGATGAATGGCATGATGACCATTGAGGAAGCTGGTGTGTATATCTGGATGACTTTCAGGTATTTCTAACATCTTTTGTAAATATACATATGCAGACTTGGCGTACAGATTATGCCCAGCGGCTGCAAAATATGGAAGCATCTCACGAACGGTCTGAAGGTGCATGTTCCAATCACCAGTTCGTTCTGCCTTAATGAATTTGCGCAGAATGTCAACCAACTCCATATACAAAAGCCAGAGTCGTGCAGTCCTCTTATCTTTCATGACCACCTTCTCTGAGTCTAGTTTGTCCTTGACATCATGTAATGCATTTTCCGAGGACAATCTTGTAGCTACATACGGATTTTTGATAATGTCATCATAGAGCTCTCCAACTTTAACCAAACTTTTATTTAGGGAACTTTCAATCGTTTCATGTCCTGCAAATTATCATCATTGTCAAACAATTCTTTTGAATGCATTGCAGCGGAATATTCTACTGTGTCAACTTCAGCATCTGCAATTGTAGGTAGTGGTAGGTTGTATGCATTTGCAATCAAGATTGTACTGAGAGAAGCAAAAACCATGAGGTGTCCTCGAACTGCTCGAGAAATTGGCTTTCCACTAAGAATGTGTTTGACAGCATTCTCAGCGTAGACTACCTCTAGAATAGGCGCAAGACCGCTTCCTGCCATTAAGTGACCAATGCAGCCAAGGAAGCTCATCTCCATATGAAGACCTCCGAGTCTTAGAATAATTTGCTTTAATGGACTCCAGCTCGGCTCAATCTCTCTGATAGTCATAGCTTTCCAAAATAAGGGCTGATCAAATGTAATCACGGGTGCAACGTGGTATCGGTTTGCCTGTTCACAAACATAAGTCAAAGTGGAAAAGATGCAGGTCATGTTACTTGGCTCTAGATCTATCATCGCAAGGAAAATAACAGACGATTTACCTTGAAAAACTCCTTGGTGAACAGTTTGCATCATGCCAGACCAAGACTGTCTCCTTGAACGCAGAAACAAAGAGAAATCCCAGAGGATGTCAATGTCAGCTGTTGGGTCTGTTTGTTCCATCGCAGTTAACTCCTTAAAGGTCAATGGGAAGTTCCTGGTATGCTGAGACTCAAAGTTCCTGATACAGATCTTGCCAACTTGCTTGCTATCTTCAGATGTTACATTTATCCTTGGAATAAGTTTGCACGAAAGGTTTCCTGGTGTAACAGCTGCAATGATTCTCATTCCATGAAATGTATTATGTATTATCTATTGTGCAAATATTGTGATCCACATTGTCGGCAACAAACTGAATGAACTCGCCTGATAATGGCTGTGGTAGATCTCCACCATGAAGTGATGCACTGCGCTCAAACCTCTGTATCTCCGCGTATGAACATCCAAATCCGTGCTTGTACAAGGTGTCAACAATAAATCTAGATCCAAATTTATGGTGCATCTCACATGACAGCCCGAACTGCAAAGGTGCCAAACTAACTCTAGGACGAGTTCCTTGCATAATAGCCTGTCCAACTGATGCCTGTTTCATTTCTGTGTCTTTTCCAGTAAACAAAATGCGCAATAGTTTCCGCAGTGTCTCTGGTAAATAATTCAATGCCTTTACTGGGTCGGTCATTTGCTCCCTTGATGGATAGCTTTCAGATGATGTGCATGAATCAATAACTTAATATCGTGTCTAAGCAGTTTGGCAGCTGTCTGGATGATTAGCATGCTCTCTGATTTGGAATCCTTTCTCTTCTGTTCCTTATAGAAGTCAGTCAACATAGTAGATGCTTTAGAACGAAAGGTAACAACGTTTGGCTTACCATACACAGTGCTAATAAATATTTCATCGCCATAATTATCTTTAATTTTATCCTGCATGTATTTTGTACTGTATGCTTTATTCTCTTTATCAGCGAGATACTCTTGCATTTTATTAACGAGGTCGTGCAGGGTCAGCTGCTCATCATCATTTTTTTCAAGAAACGCCATTGTCGCACTAAATGCTCTTACTCTGTCCAAGTCTTCTGGCCTTCTATGTTTTTGGGATGAGCAAGATGAGTGCAGGTGAGGGATATTTTTCATGGTTCGAAAATTTACGCTGCAGCTTTGATGGTATACTGCATTGACAACGCATAAATCCGGCGTGAAGGCAAGCCGCCCAGCTACAAGTTTGCCCCATTCGTCTTTTCTCTGCACACAGGCTTCGGCGATACTACATTGAAAGTCATGAGTACTTACTGGATAAATATCATAGCCACGTTTCTTTCCATCTTGAATTTTTGCAGGGTATCCGCATAGCAAACAATGTTCACTAAAATTGAATGTTGGACTTTCTGAACGGAGTGTTCGCATGGGTGGCGGAGATTGTTCAATTTTCTCTGCGTCACGGGCAATCCGCTTGGGATCAATAAACTCCCGTCGACATTTTACATGAACCCTCTGTCCTACTTCAGCTATGACATCGCTTTCACGGGCTCTGCTAGCATTGTTAATACCCTCACAGCCTTTAACTCGAAGCTTAACAGTTTGTGAGCCATTTTCTAGGCTCTGGTTACAAATAACGCATGTATCTAAATCCATGTCCATATTCTGATTGAATTGTATAGAAATTTATTCAAATTGTGAGATAAAAGTGAAAATTAAAATGCAATTTATTTTAGATAAAATTTTAAAAGCGAAAAACAAAATTAAACTTACTTTAAATATAAATTTTTTGAATTACCCCGGCCCTGTGCATACAACCATATTTAATCTGTGGTTTGGAGAATGTGTACAAGTGGTTCAAGGCAATATTGCCAATTGTTACTGTCTTCCGTGACCATGAAATTCAGAGCTTAGACAACATTTCTACTTCATTTATTTGCGGAATGAAGCAGGTAAGGGAAGTTTCATTATTCGGATAATGGCGGTAGCTAAATATGCGAATTTACCCACTTTCCCATCGAGGGATTTTGGAGGACTTTTGATATGTGACACCTGGCAGTGCCATGAATGCCGCAGAAAAGAAATAAATTCTGTTGCAATTTGTTCTAGGTTAATTTGTAGTTTTACTGGACTAATAGTCGTGTTGTCGCGTATGCCTGGTTGGGTGTGACTATTGCGTGAGTTCATGTGTGCGTTCTTGATACCGATGTGTCCGATGTGTCTGTGTGTGCGTGCGTGTCTATGTCCGCCCCTTCGTGTTAGCGCGTTCATCCACCCGTCATTGTGGCTATGTCATGTATGTACCCTATTAACGCATGCCAATGGTGGCACTAGGCCTATCACCACTTACACTAGGCCGATTATCACTATCATTAGTCCGATCACCACTACCACTAGGCTATCGCCACAACTACTGGTCCAATTGGCACTATGAGCAGCCTTATCACGTCTAGCACTGGGCCTATCGCTGCTACGACTATGCCTATCACGTCTAGCACTTGGCCTATCGCCGCTACGACCATGCCTATCACGTCTAGCACTGGGCCTATCACCGCTACGACTATGCCTATCACGTCTAGCACTGGGTCTATCACCGCTACGACTATGTATATCACGTTTAGCACTGGGCGTATCGCCGCTACGGCAAATCATATAATTGATACGACTATGCCTATCACTGGCACTACGTTCCAGGTTTTATTAGCCACAGACGCCAGACGCAGAAATGGCATTGACCAATTCAACGGTTTTAACGACACGCCTTTTCACTAAGTTGTGTGGGTCCTAATCGATTGGTAGATCTCATCGAGCACATTCTTGTTATTCAACTGATAGCAGCGTAGCAGGTTGGTATTGCCCTTGTACTAGGTGCCACAACGACTACATTCGGTCTATTTTGCCATTTGCTCTTTTGTGCGCTCTGTCAGCCTCGTTTCGGCCCGTATTTCCCTTGTCCTTACATGTATGTCCATCTGCATATTTCTTAATTATTAACAATGTTTTGAGATAAATTGTTAAGTGTTCTATGTCCATGTCCAACAGATAACATCCCCCTAGTCGCTGGTACCCGGCGGCATACACCAGAATTAAGGGTTATGGTCAAAGACAGATTCGCACAAACAGAATAGCCAAGTACAGCTGTACAGTGGCTATGTTTTACAGTAACTTTCGCTACTGCTACCACAGTACCCTCCCTGACACGTTGCGTTCAGGACACCATACAGGTGAACACAGAGATACAGAAGTTTGCGTGCATACATATATTTCATATAAACAGACACATTTTTTGTCCATGTTCACGAGCAAGCCAGCACTTTGTCGCTGGTGGTAGGCAGAATACCATGGTATGAAATGCTAAGTTCAAACATGGATTGGCACAAAGCGCACTTTCGTGACATAGGCCTTATTCAGGATTTATGACCCAGGGCCATCATTTAGTCCAAAACGAGTCTCTTAAATGCTGTGTTCTCCCTAGAGAGTTAATCAGGTATTAAAATGTCAAAATTCAGTATGGCGTTATTCCGGATTAAGTCTCTAGCGAGAACACGGCCTTAGTTTCATTTGTTTATTAGTTTCCGCTGTTGTATCTTAAAGAGGTAGCTGTTCGATAGGCATGATTTCAAAATCACGAGGGACTAAATGACCAGGACAATCATAATGCTCCACCACATTTGTCTTCCTCTTGTCTAATATCTGAAAGGTGTCCAGTTTCACGTAATCTTAATGTGTGATTCGTTTCACCGACATTAAGTTTGCCTAATTAAGAACCAAGTAGGTTGAGAAATTACAACCCAGTCCAATTTAAGGGTGGCTGCTACATTGACCCGAATCTTGTTTAAATTAAGGAAGGTTTGCCAATTTCTATACATAGTGTTAGCAGTCCTCTTAGACCAATAAATGTTGTCACGACAAACTAAAATCTGCGATTGGCATACGTGGTATTACGATACAATTGGACTTCGAGGACTGGGCAATTCGGCTAGAGTTTTCTTCTGGTAGTGGGCTGGGGGTGGGGTGTCGGAGTAGCAGAAAGGTGTATTTTGCTGAAATAAATCATGGTTATTGGAAACCTCTTCCTTATCATGCTAAACAGCAATCTCAGTCGAGTCTCAGTGTTTGGATTTGGACTGTCCACGTCAGTAATACCTATGTTAAGGACGAGCTCCTCAGGAGGGGCCAACACTGTATCGAGTAATGGCATATCTCATATCATTAGTTGATGCGCCAGCGAAGCAGTCTACCTGAGTATCTTGATGCATGTCTACATTTAGTCGGCTGAGATGTGATGCTGCAATAATCAGAATCGTCTTAGTAATGTTGGTGAAATGCCAATCGGGCCGATTTACAGGTTTGGTGCAGAATTTCAAAATGGTGTTCTCCTCTAGGCAATTGGGACGAGTGGCTCTCCTCTGTTTAGAATACGGGGATGGCATGAAATGCGCTTACGACACCTGTGGTACAGGTGGTTTTCATGTGAGAATTTTCCACCAGCTATGCATTGCAGTCGTGATGGAAAATTATCAGTTGAAAATGGTGTCACATGGGTGGTGGACAGGTGGATATTCGAGTAGAGGGATCAATGGCGGACCTATTCTCGAATCGATAAAAGCAGCCATTGGTTCAGAGAGTATTTCACTTGATGCGCTTCCACCAGCTACACGCTGCCGTAGGGTTGGAAGATCGTCAAATGGATATGGTGATGCAGGGGATGGTGGTGATTCAGGTAGAGGGATTAACAACTGGTCTACAGGCGAATAATTAGTAGCAAGTGAATGTCTGTCATTCAAATGTTTAATGTGTGGAGAAACCTCTGTGGGCATTCTTATTCGCTTCCTATCATGGGACGGTCTTTTGGAATGTTGGTTTACTCTGTGGCGTGGTATTTCTGGTGACAACATTCGAACAGAAATGTGGATCAATAGGTTTAACGAAATAGAATGATCCATTAGTACTACTACTGAGTTCTCTACTATTGTTGTTTTGGCCTAGCGTATGGCAATGGGCGAGGTCGCGGTTAGGATGGTCTTCGGCGGAGATAATTTGGAACCTTAAACAACCTAACTGACAAGTATAATATTTAATCAATGTTTTTTACCAGTGATTTCGCCAACTCAGAATTCATCGACCAAATGTCAAAGAGGATATCCTCAAAAACTTACTTTGATCATTTCCCTTCTGGCCTAAGTCATTCCATAAAGTCTACATCTGGTTGCTTAAAATCCCAATCTGGCGAAAGCACTGAATCACAATATAGTACACCTTTACTAAGCTGGCTTAGGCAAATGATTGGTGATGTGATTCAGATTCCACACCATCCTTTCATTTACCTTTGCTGGATGATACCATGGTGGACTCTCAGTCAGGCAACGAATGAACACACGAATGATCAAATGAACCAAAGAATGAATGAAATAAGGAATGAACGAACTGAGGAACGAGCGAACCAATGAACAAGCGAATCAAGGAAAGAGCAATCCAAGGAACGAGGGAACCAAAGAATGGGGGAATCGAGAAATGAGTGAGCCCGAAACGAGCGAACCAAGGATAGGGCGAACCAAGGAATAAGCGAACCAAGGAATGAATGAACCAAGGGATGAGTGATCCAAGGAACGATGAATGATGGAACAGTGGAATGAGCGAACCGAGGAACAAGTGAACCGAGGAACAAACCAACCAATGAACAAGTGAACCAAGGAAAGAAAGATCAAAGGAATGAGCGATCCAAGGAATGAGTGAACCGAATAACGTGCGAACTAAGGAAAGAGCGAACCAAGGAACAAGCAAACCAAGAAACGAGCGAACCAAGGAATGAGCGAACAATGGAATGAGCGAACCAATAAATGAGCGAACCGAACCAAGGCATGAGAAAACTGTGGCGTGAGCGATCCAAAGAACGAGCTATCCGATGAACGAGAGAACCAAGCAATGGGTGAACCGAGGAATGAGTGAACCAATGAATGAACAAACCAATGAACGACCAAACCAAGGAAGGAGCGAACAAAGGATCGAGCGAACCAAGGAATGAGCGAAGCAAGGAACGGGAGAACCAAGGAACGAGTTAACCAAGGAATGACTACACTAAAAAATGAATGAACCAAGGAATAAGCAAACCAAGGAATGTGCGAACCAAGGGGCGCGCGAACCAAAGGCCGAGCAATCCAAGGAACGAGCGAACCAAGGAATGAGCAAACAAAATTATGAGCAAACCAGGGCCTCAGAGAACCAAGGAACATGCGAATCAAGGAATGTGTGACGCAAGGAACAAGTGGCCAAAGGAGGAAGCGAACCAACGAACGTGCGAAATAAGAAATGAGCGAGCCAGGAACGAGTGAACCAAGGAGCGAGCATACCGATAGATGAGCGAACCGAGGGAAGAGAGAATCAAGGAACGAGCGAAACAAGGAATGAGCGAATCTAACCAAGGCATGACCTAACTACGGAGTGAGCAAACCAAAGAATGAGCAATCCGATGAATGAGAGAACCAAGGAATGAGCGAACCGAGAAATAAGTGAACCAAGGAATGAACAAACCAATGAATGATCAAACAAAGGATCGAGTGATCCAAGGTGCATGCGAACAAAGGAACAAGCATACCAAGGAATGGCTGAACCAAGGAATGAGTGAAACAGGGAACGAACAAACAAAGAAATGAGCGAAGCAAGGAACGAGTGAATGAAGTGGGTGAGCAAACCAAGGAACGAGCAAACCAAGGACCGATCAATCCAAGGAACAAGAACACCAAGGAAGGAGCGAACCAAAGTATGAGTGAACCAAGGAGCATGCGAATCAAGGAATGAGCGACCCAGGGAAAGAGTGACCCCAGGAATGGGTGAACCAACAACTGTATGAAATAAGAAATGAATGAGCCAGGAAGGAGTGAACTAAGGAGCGAGCATACCGAGAGATGAGTGAACCGAGAGAAGAACGAATGAAGGTACGAGTGAACCGAGGAGTGAGCGAACCAATGAACGAGCAAACAAAGGAACAAGCGAGCAAAGGAACAAGAGAACTAATGAACGATCAAACGAAGTAATGTGCAATCCGAGGAAAGAGCGAACCAAGGAACAAGCAAACCATGAAACGAGCGAACCAAGGAATGAGCGAACAATGGAATGAGCGAACCAATAAATGAGCGAACCGAACCAAGGCATGAGAAAACTGTGGCGTGAGCGATCCAAAGAACGAGCTATCCGATGAACGAGAGAACCAAGCAATGGGTGAACCGAGGAATGAGTGAACCAATGAATGAACAAACCAATGAACGACCAAACCAAGGAAGGAGCGAACAAAGGATCGAGCGAACCAAGGAATGAGCGAAGCAAGGAACGGGAGAACCAAGGAACGAGTTAACCAAGGAATGACTACACTAAAAAATGAATGAACCAAGGAATAAGCAAACCAAGGAATGTGCGAACCAAGGGGCGCGCGAACCAAAGGCCGAGCAATCCAAGGAACGAGCGAACCAAGGAATGAGCAAACAAAATTATGAGCAAACCAGGGCCTCAGAGAACCAAGGAACATGCGAATCAAGGAATGTGTGACGCAAGGAACAAGTGGCCAAAGGAGGAAGCGAACCAACGAACGTGCGAAATAAGAAATGAGCGAGCCAGGAACGAGTGAACCAAGGAGCGAGCATACCGATAGATGGGCGAACCGAGGGAAGAGAGAATCAAGGAACGAGCGAAACAAGGAATGAGCGAATCTAACCAAGGCATGACCTAACTACGGAGTGAGCAAACCAAAGAATGAGCAATCCGATGAATGAGAGAACCAAGGAATGAGCGAACCGAGAAATAAGTGAACCAAGGAATGAACAAACCAATGAATGATCAAACAAAGGATCGAGTGATCCAAGGTGCATGCGAACAAAGGAACAAGCATACCAAGGAATGGCTGAACCAAGGAATGAGTGAAACAGGGAACGAGCAAACAAAGAAATGAGCGAAGCAAGGAACGAGTGAATGAAGTGGGTGAGCAAACCAAGGAACGAGCAAACCAAGGACCGATCAATCCAAGGAACAAGAACACCAAGGAAGGAGCGAACCAAAGTATGAGTGAACCAAGGAGCATGCGAATCAAGGAATGAGCGACCCAGGGAAAGAGTGACCCCAGGAATGGGTGAACCAACAACTGTATGAAATAAGAAATGAATGAGCCAGGAACGAGTGAACTAAGGAGCGAGCATACCGAGAGATGAGTGAACCGAGAGAAGAACGAATGAAGGTACGAGTGAACCGAGGAGTGAGCGAACCAATGAACGAGCAAACAAAGGAACAAGCGAGCAAAGGAACAAGAGAACTAATGAACGATCAAACCAAGTAATGTGCAAACCGAGGAATGAGTGAACCAAGGAACAAGCAAAATAAAGGAGCGAACTAAGGAACGACCGATCCAAAGAAAATGCAAACCAAGGAGCGAGAGAACCATTGAACGAGCAAACAAAGGAACAAGCGAGCCAAGGAATGACTGAACCAATGAACGCTCACACCAATGAATTGCGAACCAGCGAATAAATGAAACCAAAGAAGGAGTGAATCAATGATCGAGTGATCCAAGTAAAATGCAAACCAAGGAAAGAGCATACTAATGAACGAGCGAACCAAGGAATGAGTGGGCCCAGGAATGAGCGAGCCAAGGAATGAGTGAACCAATGAACGTTTTAACCAAGGAATGGGCGAACCAAAGAATGAGGGAACCAATGAATGAGCGAACCAATGAGGGAGCGAACTAAGGATTCAGTGAACCAAGGAAGGATCACACCAAGGAATGAGCAAACCAAGGAACGAGTGAACCAATGAACGATCAAACCAAGGATTGTGCAAACCAAGGAATGAGCGAACCAAGGAAAGAGCGAACCAAGGATCGAGTGATCCAAGGTGCATGCGAACAAAGGAACAAGCATACCAAGGAACGTCTGAACCAAGGACTGAGTGAAACAAGGAATGAGCAAACAAAGGAATGAGCGAAGCAAGGAACGAGTGAATGAAGTGGTGAGCAAATCAAGGAATGAGCAAACCAAGGAACGAGCGCAGCAAGGAATGCGCGAACCAAGGCACGATTTAACCAAGGAATGACTGCAGCAAGGAATGACTGGACCAAGGAATAAGCAAACAAAGGAGCGTGCAAACCGAGGGGTGAGCGAACCGAGCACCGATCAATCCAAGGAACAAGCGAACCAAGGAACGAGCGAACCGAAGTATGAGTGAACAAAGGAATGAAAGAACCAAGGAGCATGCAAATCAAGGAATGAGCGACCCAAGGAATGAGTGACCCAAGGAACGAGCGAACCAAGTGAAGTAAGAAATGAGCGAGCCAGGAACGAGTGAACCAAGGAGTGAGCATACTGAGAGATGAGCGACCGGAGGGAAGAGCAAATCAAGGAACGAGCGAACCAAGGAGTGACCGAACCAATGAACGAGCAAACAAAGGAACAAGCGAGAAAAGGGGCAAGAGAAATAATGAAAGATCAAACCAAGGAATGTGCAAACCAAGGAATGAGCTAACCAAGGAACAAGCAAAACACAGGAGCGAACTAAGGAATGACCGATCCAAAGAAAATGTAAACCAAGGAGCAAGCGAACCAATGAACGAGCAAACAAAGGAACAAGCAAGCCAAGGAACGAGTGAACCAATAACGCTCACACCAAGGAATCAACCAATGAACGATTGAACCAAGGAATGAGCGAACCAATGACTGAGGGAACCAAGGAATGAGCGAACAAAGGAGGAAGTGAACCAAGGATTCAGCGAACCAAGGAAAGATAATACCAAGGAATGAGCAAACCAAGGAACGAGTGAACCAATGAACGATCAAACCAAGGAATGTGCAAACCAAGGAATGAGTGAACCAAGGAATGAGCGAAACAAAGGAGCGAACCAAGGAAAGTGCAAACCAGGAGTGAGCAACCCAATGAACGAGTGAAACAATGAACAATCGAACCAAAGAATGTGCGAACCAAGGAATGAGCGAACCAAGGAATGAGTGAACTAAAGGAGTGAACCAAGGATCGACCAATCCAAGGAAAATCCAAACCAATGAGCATGCAAAGCAATAAATGAGCACACAAAGGAGCAAGCGAGCCACGGAATGGGTGAACCAATGAACGATCGATCCAAGGAATGCATGAATCAAGGAATGAGCGAACCAAGGAACGAAAGAGAGAGAGAACACCAAGGATCGAGTGATCCAAGGGAAATGCAAACCTAGGAACGAGTGTACCAATGAACGAGCGAAACAAGGAATGGCCGACCCAAGGAATGAGCGAACCGAGGGACAAGCGAACCAAGGAATGAGTGAACCAAGGAATGAGCGAACCAACGGGTGAGAAAACCAAGGAATGAGCAAACCAAGGAATGAGTGCACCGAACCAAGGAACGAGCGAACTGAGGAGCGAGCAAACCAAGTAATGAATGAATCGAAGAACGTGCGAACTGAGGAAAGAGCGAACCAAGGAACAAGCAAACCAAGAAACGAGGGGATCAAAGAACGAGCAAACAAAGGAGCACGCGAGCAAAGGAATGATTGAAGCAATGAATGATCGAACCAAGGAATGTGCGAACCAAGGAATGGGCGAACCAAGGAATGAGTGAACCAAAGGAGCAAACCACGGATCGAGCGATCCAAGGAAAATGTAAACCAATGAGCGAGCGAAGCAATGAGCGAGCGAAGCAATGAACGAGCAAAGAAAGGAACAAGCAAGCCAAGGAACGATTGAACGAATGAACGATCGAATCAAGGAATCCGCGAACCAAGGAATGAGCAAACCAAGGAATGAGCGAACCAAAGCAGCGAGCCAAAGGAGCGAACCAAATATCGAGTGATCCAAAGAAAATGCAAACCAAGGAACGAGTGTACCAATGAATGAGCAAACAAAGGAACACGCAAGCAAAGGACCGAGAGAACCAATGAATGATCGAACCAAGGAATGTGTTAACCAAGGAATGAGCGAACCAAGGAATGAACTAAATAAAGGAGTGAACTAAGGATTGAGAGATCCAAAGAAAGTGCAAACCAAGGAGCGAGGGAAGCAATGAATGAGCAAACAAAGGAACATGCGAGCCAAGGTGTGAGTGAAACAATGAACGATCGAACCAAGGAATGCACGAACCAAGGATTGAGTGAAACAAGGAATGAGTTAACCAAAGAAGGAATTAACCAAGGATCGAGCGATCCAAGGAAAATGAAAACCTAGGAACGAGTGTAGCAATGAACGAGCGAACCAACGAAGGGCTGACCCAAGGAATAAGCGAACCAAGGAACGAGTGAACAAATAAACGGTCGACCATGGCAAACGCAGACCAAGGCGACGACAAGCGAAGGCGATGCGACGGCGGCATCATAGGAAACGATTGCTATCGCCCGTGACTGATTACAAGTTGCATCGCTTCTGCATTGCGTTGCTATGACACGCCCAGCGGAACGACTGGAAAAGCTCATGCAAGTTAACCAAGCACGAAATAAGCGTGTTTCAAAATGGCATCTTTCAATCGCTCGAGACGTCGGAAATATATGCTAGCTATGTACATGCTTCTATCCTCTGTCAAGACGCCGTGTGTGGGTTCGTGAGTGGATCAAAAGAAGACCCTTTCAGGGGCTATATGACAATCTATTGGAAATGTTGCATGTAAGTTGTTAGGTATGCAGGCCTGCACATTTTTATGTGCATAATGTAATGTACGTACGTACATGCGAGATGTAGTGCATGACGCGTGCGTGCGTGCGTGCGTGCGTGCGTGCGTGCGTGCGTGCGTGCGTGATATACATATATATATATATATATATATAAATATATATATATATATATATATATATATATATATATATATATATATATATATATATATATATATATATATATATATATATATATATATATATATATATATATATATATATATATATATATATATATATATGCTTAATCGGGATTCCATGGGGACACTTGTAGAAATGCAGTAAATGTCAGCTGAGAGAGTATACTTTGGTTGATAATAGGGTGTATCCACCCATGCCATTTTTTAACGTTTGTACGGGCACAGTACCCTTTCGATGCTATTGCTGTTAAGAAATCAACACACCAGTATATACAAATTTAAATCTTTTCATATATTTTTCCTTTCAGCTTGCAGATGAGGCATCCTACTCAAACTACCTGCGTTTAGACTATGGTAGCTTTACCGTCCTACTTGACAAAGTTCGACATCGTATAGAAAAGCAGAACACCAATTACACGCCCAACATCAGCGCTGGTGGACGTCTTACCATCACGCTAAGGTTTCTGGCTAC
Organism: Chaetoderma sp. LZ-2023a; assembly: GCA_034401795.1. Classification (NCBI taxonomy): domain Eukaryota; kingdom Metazoa; phylum Mollusca; class Caudofoveata; order Chaetodermatida; family Chaetodermatidae; genus Chaetoderma; species Chaetoderma sp. LZ-2023a. The sequence continues at coordinate 168,432,722 of CM067359.1, forward strand.
AGGTAATTGTATTTTTGTCTATGCGTAGGACTACATGTCGTTACATATAAATGCGCATCATCATGGGATATCACCAATATACAAAGATTGCAATTATTTGCACATACACACCTTGTCCGCCCCTCAATATATCTTGCTGTATGTATGTATGTACGCTGTTATGTCAGTTGTTCATACTGTCTAAGAGTCGCCCGGAATCTCTTAATATCATTTATATTAACTTGAAACATAAGAACGGGTGTCCCATACTGCCATACTAGTCTTCCATCAAAGATTACACATCTTGTTATAACTGCTGCAAATGATGAATGATCTACATCGTGCATCATTTTTATCATCCGTAGGGGAATCCTATAGAAGCCATCAATATCAGTTTTGAGTAGGAGAGAGGACAATTTGGTCCATAATACCTGAAACTGTAATGCAGTATACGATGCTCTGCGTAACGACTTCTTGAAGCTAAAACATACAAAGACAATTGACACAATTTCAGATAAAGTTGGTTTTAACCAATTTTAATTAAAGTGACCTCAAACTACTGTATAGACAAAACTTAAGCAAAAAATAATATTTCATTGAAACAATAGAATATCTGACTGCATGAAATTTAATTATTATAACAATAATTTGAATAATTTCCTTGCCAATGTTGCTGTTGTTGTTGTTGTTGTTGTCGTCGTTGTTGTTGTTGTTGTTGTTGTTGTTGTGATGGTGGTGGTAGTGATTGTGGTGGTGGTGATGGTGGTGGTAGTGATGGTGGTGGCAGTGATGGTGGTTATATGATTAAACGCACTGGCTCAGGATCTCCCAAGGTTGGGAGATATTTTTTATTTATTTTATTGTCTGAGATTTGTTATGTTTGTTTGATAGAGGCGGTATGGCCTATAAAATATGAATACTATATATCATTCATTCTGAAGGTTTTTGAAGAGTTAATTTCGATTTAACCATGAAGTCACGTAGATTGGAGTTTTTCTTAAAGGGTATCACTGGACGCAAATTGAGAGGTTCTTTCATTTTATCCTGCAATTTATCATATTCATCTTTCAAAATTTCAGAAATTTCAACATTTTTTCGATTGTATGTTAAACTGAATGGAATAGTTTCACGTTGATCAGCAAGACCAGGGTCCACGTTTATGACTTTCGGCCATTTTGTCTCCAGTTGCTTAATACAAAATGATTCTCGAAGTATTCTTTGTTTATCAGTTTCTTCGGCCGGAAGCAGAAAGAGGGAGTTGCTCAATAGGCATAATTTCAAATTGTCTATCGACAGAATGACCAGGAAGATTTAAATGTTGAGCTACGTTGGTGTCCTCGTTGTGTCTAATATCGCAAAGGTGTCTAGTTGCTCGCCATCTTAAAGGGCATTTTGTTTCACCGACATACTGCTTTTGGCATAATTTGCAAGACATTAAATAGATAACATGTTTAGAATCGCAATCTAAATTAGACTGAAGTTGGAATTTGCTTTTGTTCTGATAACTGACAAATTTTTTCTGATTAGGTAGATGGGGGTCTACTTTACACCTCTTCTTTCCACATTTCTGAGATTGTCCTACGCCTATAATCGGACGATTGTGACGAATTTTGGTAGGATTTTGATAGGCAGCCTTATCAGTAATAGTTTCCAAATCATGCAAAGTTTCGGACTTTATTTTGCGCAAATATCGTGTTGAATATCCCCTCGGTTTGAGGGCTTTAAATAAGGTGGATCATGCAGATTCAAAATTCTTTCTATTACTAGAATTTCGGTGAAATCGGATATTCTGTGATTTGGCAATACCTTTAAAAGTATGAGGTGGATGGATTTCTTATGCACTAGTTGATGGGAATCGGTGGGCTTAAAAAATACTTTGTAATCAAGAATCCCACTCGTGTTATAATTTACACCTTTGTAGAGAGTAACGTCTAAAATGTCTATGGACAACTGGTCGATGTTGGCTTTAAGTTTGATGTTAGGATCGTGATTGTTCAAAGTAGCGAAAGATTCATTAAACTCTTCCGTCGAATGAGGTACCGGCGGTAAAATAGGCCTGCTTAGGACATTTGGTAAGCGCATCTTCTTCCCACTCAGCTACATAGATGGTGGCAAAACTAGGACTAAACCGTTTACCCATAGCGCATCCACAGATTTGTTGGTAGATTTCGCCAGCGAATTCGAAATCATTACCCTTTAAACTCAGCTCCAGGAGAGCTAATATTTCGCTAGTGGGCCTATTGTTATCAGGATATTTATCAAATGCTCTGCGAACAGAAGTCAACCCCTTTTCGATGTCAATGTTTGTGTACATAGCATCGATGTCGAGGGTGACCAAGAGTGAGTTTGGAGGAACAGAAATTTTGACGACCTCGGATAGGAAATCATCAGTGTTGTTCAAAAAGCTTAAATGTCTATTCGCAATGGGTTGTAGGTGGTAATCAATAATTTCACTAATTCGATAAGATTCAGAACCGCAATCAGAGATAATATGTCGACCCGAAGGTATCATAGGGTCGGACCACGACTCAATAGGTTTATGAATTTTTGGCAAGAGGTAAAAGGTACGTGGATTTGAATCTCGTTTAACAGTAAGGTATTTAAACTGCCTTTTCGTTATGGCCTTGTTGTCAGCCATTTCTTGAAGGATTCCATTAAATTTATCACAATTATTTTGCCAGAGTGGTTCGTCTAATTTGCGGTAGTGTTTAGGAGTTCTGAGTTGCCGATGCGCTTCACGAATATAATTATCCTTAAGCATTATTACAGTAGCAGATCCCTTGTCAGCAGGCTTTATAACGATGTCATTGTTTTTACGCAAACCTGTTAAGGCTAAACGTTCTTGATATGACAAATTTTGATGATTTTTAGGAAAATCTAAATTTTTAACATGTTCCTTAATAGCGTTTTTACTATCAGGGACCGCAGGGTCCACCAACTTCGAGTTAGGTGCCCAGCCAGCTTTTTCAACAAAAGGTAGAAAGTTGTTTTTCTTGGAATTTCGAAAGAAAGACTGCTAATTTTTCACGGTGAGAAAATTCTTCAATTTCCCATAAGCCATTATCTAAAAGATCTACGACTTTGGGCCGTGGTGTTGGTACGAATGTTAGACCGAGATTTAGCAAAGATCTTTCTGCTTCAGACAATGTAGAACCAGTTAGGTTAACGATATTACCACCCAGGCCAATTTCTGGGTGGTTAGTACCCTGACCCATAGTTAGTTTAAATTAAGGTGCGATAACCAACTATTATACATTTTATTTGCAGTGCACTCAGTCCAGTGGATGTTGTCCTCAACCACCTGAAATTCAGACACGGGGAGGCTGGGCAGGATAGGGGCCTTGGCATCCACACGGCTGTTAACGAATTGTATGTTTCGTTTCTGGGTTGCAGTCATGTGCTTCGAATAATTTAGTTTGGCAAAGTGAACTTTAGCCTTTGGAAGTTTTGAACGCATGATACGAAACAGATTCTCAATTCTGTGGGAGGTGTCATGCTGAAGCTTATCCTTATCATTAATTCCGATGTTAAGGATAATACGCTGAGGTTGGAAGACCTCATTGTATTTTCTAAACATATTCCTAATGTGGTTTATCTTAGCAACTGGATAGATTGCTACCTGCATATCTGGATGAGGTGTCTGATTGATACGAGCTAAATTTGAAGACACAATCAGCTGAATTTTCTTGTTCAGAGTAGGCAGGCGCCATTAATTCTTGTTATCCACCACAAACCGTAACTTGTAGAAAGATCTATGCTCTTTGGGTGTATCCCTAGGCGTAGGTTTGGGCTTAGGTTTGGGCGTGAACTTAGGTTGTGGTGGCTTGGACCTCCGTGTCGACGACCTGGTCTTTCGACCACGTCGGTCAGGAGCTGCTCTCTGTGGAAGTGGAGGAAATTCGACTGAGGACAGTGGACTAGGATCCACATAAGCAGACACTGACGGTGACAATTCTGGCAGTGGAATCAGGAGCGGATCCACCACAGGTGACTGCAGGGGGAACACTGGTGAGCACTGGTTATTCACCCGCTTAATCACTGGGGGCTCTCAGTGGGTGACCTATTCTGTTTCCGATTTGATGGTGGGATGACTGGTAAGGTCAAGGCTAACCTTGCAGTCGGTGTGACTGGTAGGGCCACAGAGGGCCCGGCAGTTGATGTTTCTGATAAAGTCACAGGTGATCCTACAGGCGGTGTTGTTCTATGGCAGGTTCTAAAATGCGGATCAAAAGGTCTGATGAAATCATAAAACTGATCAATTGATGAAGAATGAAACTTCCTGCCATAGTTATTACGGGCCCAATTTATTGCTGTGGGCGTTGCTTTACCTAAATCTAAATTTGGTTTGGACTGAGCTTCGATGAGGAGCGACATGAGACGACCAAGCTGGAAATTATAGTGACTAATGTTAACCTGAAGTAAAGATATGGCCCATCTCAAATTTGCTGCTAAGATGTCCTTACGGACCTCGGCGGTTGGCATCGCTGGTTTACAGAATAAATTGTGTCTCTCTAACTCTGACAGTTTCCAGCTCAATCCAGGAGGCAAACTGCCCCTACGTACATGAGCATTCAAGATACCAAGGTGGTGAAAGCATTGTATAATCATGTAGTAACACTTGGTTAGTGCAGCCTGGGAAGATTGCGGGCGACTGTCGTTAGACCGCCTGTCATCCCGTTTTCTACTCTTGCTAACTCCAGACATAATGGTACTAGTTAGATAATTCAATGTTTCTCCCACTAAAATCTACACGAATACCAAAAAGTTCAGGGGACCTAATGGAATCGTGAACCAAGGGAAGTCTATTGAATTACAAGCCTAACAAAATCTACAAGCGTATCAAAATTTACCGCTGAAAAAGAAGGTTATGATTAAGCATGTTAATATTTAAATAATTAATATAAGCTATCAAAGGATAATTGTGTATATTATTATCTTATGCACCGTCGTGAAGTGGGCGACCGGTTTCGACACGGTGTGTCAGCTTCAGGCCACAGAACAAATCTGCCTGTCCACCAAAAATCTCTCTATTTATTAGAATTGATGGCCCTATGGATGTGGCTTAGATTAGTGTTCAATTGTACCTTGAAAATTTTAAATTTTATTCACATTAAAGATTTGGACTGCCACAGATGTTTAAAAACTATTCTCTAAGTCCATTGACGTTGATTGAGTTCTAAGGTTTCTGAGTGGGCTTCCAGTACTACTCTCATGAATGAGTGGCGGTTGATCAAAGAGATCAAGCCATGCATATTAACCCAGTGAGAGCGATTCTGTTTGTGCAGAAGGTGTCCCTTTCTGAACGAGGTTCTCGTATCACTCTGTTGATTGAGTGTTGGTTGATCAAAGGGATCACACAACGGTCATTAATCATTTGAACAGTGAACTATATTTCAAAAGGTGTTTTTGGACTTTGTTTCCAACTCTTTTGAAGTCAACATCAGCAACAACAACATCAGCAACAACAACATCAGCAACAACAACAACATCAGCAACAACAACATCTGCAACAACAACATCAGCAACGATCGATAGATAGATCGATCGATAGATAGATAGATAGATCGATCGATAGATAGATAGATAGATAGATAGATAGATAGATAGATAGATAGATAGATAGATAGATTATCTTTGATTTACGTAGTGAACATGCTATTTCATGTATATTTATATCCTGACAGGCGCCTGAATCTGAGCAGGAATGGATGCAAATAGCTGATGGATTTCAATCACGGTGGAATCTTCCGCACTGTGTGGGTACTGTGGACGGAAAGCATATTGATATCAATGCAGGGTCGTCTTATTGCAATTATGAGAACTGTTTCAGCATAGTGTTGCTAATTTTAGTTGATCGTGACTATGATTTTGTGTTTGTAGATGCGGGATCGAATGGGCGAGTTGCTGATGGAGGAGTTTATTCTCAAAGCAAACTACATGAGAAACTAGAAAATAATACAAAGGGAATTCCAGAGCCACAAAATCTTCCAAATACGACAATTAAAATGCCATTTGTTATTGTTGCAGATGACGCATTCCCTCTCCGTTCTTACCTCCTCAAACCATATCCAGATCGTGATTTAACCCATGATCAAAGGATCAATAACTATCGCATTTCCAGGGCGAGGCGCATTGTTGAAAATGCTTTTGGCATTTTATCAAATCGAGTCTGGGTTTTCTTCACAACTACTGCATTGGAGCCAGAAATTGTAGAGGTTATCATTATTGCTGCATGTGCTTTACATAATTTTTATTAGAAGATCCGCAACAGCAAACATGAGTAGCTGATGAGGTAGAAGAGGTAGAAGTCTAAACTGATGAACGGACAGCAACTCTGGACCAGATGGTCACTTTGGAACCACGCAGACGAACTGGTAGACCAACAGAGGTTGACAAAGCAGCAAGGGCAACGATGAAGACCTACTTCTCGTCAGATGCTGGGGCGGTTGTCTGGCATGATGCAATGGTTTAAAATACAAATCGAATGATTCATGCGTAAAATGTGTTGATTCCTCCTAACTTGGATAAATTTGATCATACTAGTCAACTAGCATCTGATTGGCGAATTTATTAACACAGCTGCTGCTGCTGCTGCTGCTGCTGTTGCTGTTGTTGTTGTTGTTGCTGCTGTTGTTGCTGCCGTCGTTACTAATATCTATGGTGCATATTTAACATAACTTTTGTCATGTTAATTTAGACATATATTTAATACTAAATATTTGATTTACCAGATTGCTTAATGAAGTCCGTTTTTCATGAACGTGTTCAGAGATGCTAGATCTTTCAGCACCCATTTCTGTCGGCCAGGCATGTCCTTGGCAGCACTACCACTAGGAGCCGATTTGGAGTATCTTGAAAGCTGCGTCCGCAGACTTTTCATGTGGATTTTCACATCAGCAACTGAATAATTAAATAAAATAGCATCATCCCGTGACACAAGCCCCGCCAAGCGAGCTAACCAACGTGCAAATGTGAGAATCAGTTGTAGTACCATAATCATATTGTAAATCAAATAAAATGTGATTGAGTACCGACTAACAGTGGCAGAAAGGTTCGTTAATGATAGGATATGGCAGCCAGTTTCCATGACAGAAAATTTGGACTCCGGTGTCATCACAGAACCTCTTTCTATGCATACACTCTTAAACAGATCAGTTTCAATTATTCTTTGACCAAGAGTTCTTTTCTTTTTCTTTTTTCCTTATTAATTTCTTTCACCCACACCCGCCCACCCCACCCCACCAGGCCCCCACCCCACCGCCCCCACCCCGTGGAACATGTGAACAGTGTGTTGGCACCATCTGACCAACCCAGTCAAATGTCCTAATGGTGGGTGGTTGGGTGGGTGGGTGGGTAGATGCGTGGTGGCTGGCTGCCTGGGTGTGCTTTGGGCGGGTGGGTAGCTGGATAAATGGACGGGTGGGTGGATCGATGGATGGATGAATGGATGGTTATGTAGGCCTGGATAACTTGGTATGTGTTTGCATGCGAAAGTGTGGATACTTACCTGGAATGTCAAGCTTTTCTGACAGCTCGCGGAAACATCTACTTCGAATCACGGAGTTCATATAATCACCACGTGATATATTGTAGAGACATGGCCGCAGCTGCCATTCCAGGACAAGTAAATCATCTTTCTCATCTGTCCACATACTTTTTGAAGCCATGTTGACATGCGAGTGTAGATAGAATGAATAGAATGGATATATGCATTTGGCAATACAGTTGTGTGGAAAGGGACGTCCGTGCGATCGCAAAAAATAATGAGCATGTTCGTTCACAAGTGACAACTGACGATTGACAGGCGATGCGATAAAAAGGTCACTTTCACGTCCCGTCGCCGTCGATTTCGGTAGAACACCGATGCCACGCCACGGCGATACAACACACTCGCGTCATTCTCACGTCGCGTCGCCTTGGTCTGCGGTGAAGCTGCGGTCAGGTCGGGATACGATGACCCACGATGCGCTAGAACTGTCGGCAACTGACTAGAAAATGTGTGCTCATGTCGCTTACAATTCGATTGCTAGCAACTATCGGCAACCATTTGCGCTACCCGTTTCCCTGTCGTGTGTGCACTCATGCCAACTAGAAACGCAGCATGAATTAACATGTCCTGTAATTATTTTGAAATGACCTTTCATATGTGCAATATATGTTCGTTGTGCATTATCGTCTTTAAAATGTGTATAGGCCTATTGCATCCCATGTATCCATGAACTCATTAGATAATCTGTTCTGCATCCTGCCTCAAACACGCATGCGATACAGAAAAAAGGATAGTTTCATTTTCTATGGTAATTATGTATTTTTCTTTTGCTACTTGTTTTAAATTGTAGATCATGTATTTTGCTAATACGTAGCCTAATAACCCAAGGTGGTTGATGTTAAGAAAACTCTCCTCATAAATTCTTTCAGAAAAAGACATGAATTAAAAATAAATAGAAAAAAGCGTGTACGAGACGTTCGGAAACGTTCCACAAATTGTATATAGAAAATTTAAATATAGATTTTAGATATCGATTTTTATAGATTTTAAAATTCAAGAGTGGGCACCGTACTGAAACGTATCAGCGCCGTGAATTGAAAAATAATGATATCAAGATTTAACCATAGAATATGCCTCTCAACTTTAATCAAGTGACATTTATTATTAACGATTTTAAAATTTACGTGTGTGGCGCCGTACTAATAACAACCAGGGTTCTCTTACCTATTTGGGTACATATCCCTAGTATTGGTGTCTGAAGTGTCAGTGAGATTGGATGAAAACTTAATGAGGAGTAGTAAAAAGAACAAGAACATGACCAACATTTAGAGATCAATTCCGGATCTAAAAGTTATCAGCTAAAATATACTGAGCCAAAAAGGTTTAGCAACAGTGAAGTTTGGTTTGTTGTATTAAAACTATGCGTCCATTTATAACCAAATTTGCAGGCATGTTTCGTCAATGTAATGTCTCGCTGATCATGAAGAAATGCAAATCATTTCTTTCATTTCTCGGCCGCACTCTTACTGCATGTGAAAATGCATTTTTCATGCACTGGCCCACATTGGCGGGTAGCGAAGGCAAAAATTCACCATATTGCAAAAGCAGATAACGAACGTTAACAGAAGACGCTTAAAAGTGTACCCTACTGAACATGGGCCGCCGCCCAGGGCTACCCGAAAATCAGCGCCATGAAGCAATGGGAAGACTCGCTGCTGGGCAGAGCGTTCGCGCTGTTGCTCGACATTTTAATGTTCACGCCTGAACCATTTCCAGTCTCCGCCAACGTGAGCAGGACACTGGATATGTTAATGACCTACCACGATATGGCAGACCGAGAGCAACAACACCACGAGAAGACCGCTACTTAGTGATTTGAGGTTTTGAGACTGCGCCGCGGATGTCCCGTAATTTGCACACCGCTACCGGCACTACAGTGCATTCAGAAACTGTGCGAAACAGACTCCATGATGCTGGACCGCATGCCCGTCGTCCACTTGTTGCTGTTCCGCTTACAGTGTGTCACATCGAGAATCGGGTGGCATGGTCATGAACACATCAGCGATGGCGTGCTTAACAATGGAACCACGTTTTGTTCAGTGATGAGTCGACGTTTTGTGTGGATGTGGCGGATGGTAGGCAACGGGTTTGGCGACGTTTAGGAGAACGGTATGATGCAGCCAACATCATTCAGTACGACAGATTCGGTGGCGGCAGTGTCATGGTGTGGGCTGGAATCCATGAAAATGGCAAAACAGATCTTATTGTGATTCGTGGAAATTTAACGGTTCAACGTTACTGTGAAGAAGTTGTCGCCCCTGTTGTCATCCCTTTAATGCAGCATCATGCAGACTTTATGTTCCAGCAAGACAACGCCCTTCCTTATTCAGCTGGGGTCACCAGTGATTTCCTTGAGGCTAACAACGTTCCGGTGCTGGACTGGCCAGCGCGATCACCGGACCTGTCCCCTATCGAACACGTGTGGGACATTCTTGGCTGTATGGTGCGTGAGAACCATCCACATCTTCACAACGTGCGGGAGCTGGAAGCTGCACTGCTCCTGGGATGGGATGCGATTCCTCTTCGTGACATCAGGTGCTTAATTCGAAGCATGAGAAAGCGATGTACGGCGGTGCTTAATGCGCGCGGATGTCACAACCGGTATGACAGCTCAGTGTCATTATTTAAATTGGACCCTTCCGTTGAATGATGCCGTATTAAAGGCGCGATGCTAGCATTACAGTAACAAGAGACTGTTGTTCAAATTGAAAAATGACCTATCAATTAAATAATATATTTGAATCAAGTTATTGATTTTGTTAAATAACATTTATACAGTAATATTCTTAGTGTTGCTAAACCTTTTTGGTTCAGTATAGTTTGAGTTTCCTTACAGAGATAGTAAATATATAATATTATACAAAAAGACTTCGCATTCAAACTATGTCGACAAAAGTCAAACCTTTAGTGACGTCATTTTATAGAAGCATCAGTTGGTGGTACGTCATGTGAGTGTTTTTTCAGATGCTTGATTGACAGATCTGAATTATGAGACCGTTATAGCTTGAATTAAATAATCTTCTGGTATTGCTTTAAGTAATTAACCCTTTAGATATGCAATTTTGTTTGATTTTTGAAAATTTACCATTGTAATGACTGACTCTGTATCCATCAGTTTCTGTGTACTGATTGGCTACAGCCGATAATTCAGTTGCCTGCAATCGCAAGTACACTCATGGTGATATTAACTGGCCTGCTTCGTCTTCTTCTTCTTCTTCTTCTTTTCGATCGCAGGTATCACACTTGGAGAGCCGTTCTCAAGATGAAATCTGTGGTTTTCTGCAGTTCTTCCACAGGCCCATACAGCTTTTCAAGAAAGGAGGTTGACAAAGGCCAGATCTCTTCTCTCAGCAGCTGATACATACTGCAACATTGAAGTATGTGCCTTGTGGTCTGTTCTGCTTCTCCACAAGGACAACCGGGCGATGTCGTAAGGTGGAACCGCCTGTACATGTGTTGGTTTAGTCTGTTGTGTCCAGTTCTGAGACGAGAAAGGGTCACTTGCTCCGACCTCGAGAGATGATGCTAGGCATCTTCTGATTGAGATGTTCTATAGAGTGACTTGATGATAGTCTTCATCTCTGTATGGGTAACCATGTTTTCTGTCTGATTCTCTTCTGGTCCCACCTTTGCCATCTTGTCTGCTTCCTCATTTCTTTGGATTCCACAGTGTGAGGGATCCACTGCAATGCTATCTGAAAGCATTTGATGGTTTGTAGCGCTTCTTCAAGTTGTGGCAGCTTACCTTTGGTGATAGCCTCAAGGACGGAGCGGGCATCATATAAAAAGACAATCTGTGCAATAGGGTCTGCTGTTCTGCTGATGGTATTAGCTGCATGAACCAGTGCTTCGATTTCAGCTCTGTAGTTTGTGCAGTGTTTGCCCGTCGGTATTGCAGCTGACTCATGTTGTCCGTTTGGATACTGTATGTGCAGTCCGGCACCTCCTCTCGTAATTGCATCTTTGGCTGATCCATCTGTGTAGATCCGTATCCATGTCTCCTGAGGGTACATGTCTTCCAGTATGGCTAGGGTCAGGTCCTTCTTGCTCACATCACTGTGTTCATCTTTGGTTGTGAGATGAGGTACTGTGGTGCGAATAGCTATGCTCTCTAGTTTGTTTTCCCATGGTGGAGGATCAAGGGTGTGGTTTGGGTCTTCTATTTGTTCTGGCAACATTTCTTGGTGTTTCCTTTGAAGTGCTTTTGTCTCTTTCACACAACTTGATCTTTTAAGTCTTCCTGATGATAGCTGTGCTTGCCTGATCTTTATCGGGTGGTTGCTGAACGATTTGAACTTTGCAGCTTGGATCAGTGCTTTGCATTCCCTTCCTTTGCTAAGTGGGGGGATGCCTGCTGTCTGCTCCATTTTTTCTATTGGTGTTGATCATTCCACCAGTGATGATGCGCAGTGCCTGGTTTTGTACTCTGTCGAGGTTCTGTTGATGAGATTTAGCTGCTGTCATCCATGAGCTGGATCCATACTCAAGGTGTGGTCGTGCGGCACCTAGGTAGATGGTCTTGAGGATCCTTTCATGGGCACCCCATTTTGTTCCTGCCAGCTTCCTCATGATGTTTAGCTTTCTTCTGGCCTTTGCCTCTGCATTCTGTATGTGCTCCTTCCATGTTAATCTTCTGCGGTAGGTAACTCCCTGGTATGTCTGCTGGTCCTCGTACTCGAGTGGAGTACCGCCCAGTGTCAGATTGCCAACCTTGGTTTTGGCCTGCGATAGACGGCAACCGATCGTATAAGTAGAACATGCTCTCCTCCAGCGATTAGAGATTTTTTGGACGGCGAATGGCGGCGACCGACGTTAAAGTGATCGCAGGTACGCTCAGGTCAAACCTGTCGGAGACTAAATCGGTCGCTGGGAGTTGCCGATAGTTGCTGGAAAATCAAGCGGCGACTAGTTGTGTCGCAGGACAAGCTCAACCTGACCACAGCTTAATACGCTTAGAAATTAATTCTGGCATAAAACTGATCTGGCCTACCTGCAAACATTCTTAGACGGATTCTGTAAATGTCCTGGTGATGTAATATACCGACGGATGCAGTAAACCTCTGTGGGGGGGGGGGGGGCGAAACTGCTCGCGGTATCTCCGTCGAATGCAATTTGGACAGTAAAATTATACACCCGTGATATTCGTCAACATTACAGAAAAGCAAACCAGAGAGACGACCAATTACCTGCTTTAGCTAGGGCTCGCTTAGACGGCCCAAAGTTTAATTTTCACCCTCATTTTACAAAAGTTGAAATGTCACAATAAAGTACGGGCGGACACCACCACGGAAACCCTATTGGTCACGAAAGGTATAACGTAGATAATTAGAATGACAATCCAACTAAAATAGTGCTCATTTACCAGCACAATAGCCAGGTATAAGTATTTGACAGAGTACAATCACAATGGCGCGCCTGTAGGTACCGAGTGAAAATACGTGCGCAAAACACTAGATAATCAGACGATATATGCGCGACGGTTAAAATTAACAGCTCTGCTTATTTGTCAATTCCTTATCATTTTACGGCTTAACTAAAAAATACCTAGTTTGTCACGCCCTTCAACAACGTGGCTTATGTTTCTGAATATAAGGTTGGTAACATAATGTTGCTTCTCAAACGAAACATTGGAAACCCGTAAGCTGATGCACAGCCAAAACCCCTGTTTCTGCCAAACAGAATTGTAGGTTTAATTTCTGTGTGCGTTAAGCTAGAGACAATTCACCTTTCCAGACTACCCACCCATCATATGATGTCATAATGAACTGCGTGGTGTGTACAATGACATCATAATGAATGACGTCGATAAGTACGTCACGAACGCATATTTGATGACGGTCTATGCGTTGTTGTACAAATTGTTTGCTTTTACTATTTAATAAATATTCTGTTGAATATTTTGAAACTAATTTGACTGGGGGCTGTTGCTGCCATAGGCAGCAACATCACCCAGTCAAATTAGTTACAAAATATTCAACAGCTTCCCTGTATAGTTTTCAGGAAATTGATAGCTATGGCATTTGGGGATCGATCAATCCTAACACGCCGAGGTGTGGGTGGACCTTAGCTAGTGATGCGCTGGGCATAGCTAAAAATGGAAAGGTCCATTGCATCACCACCACCGCCGCTACCCACCTATTTACAACTAAAACATCCACGGCGATGTGTAATCAATTTCTAACCCCTTTCACGGCGGAACGCCAAAAAGAACCCTATTTGATTAGTCTAACAAAGAACATTCTCAGATACGCTCCTCTAAAATAATGGGAATGATACGTGTTTCAACACCACAATGCATGGATCCACTTTTAGCCATGCCCCGACCATCTCTAGCTAAGCTTCGCCAACACTTTGCCCATGTTGGAATCGATCGATCCCTGCACTCCCTGCATCTCAATTACCAGAAAACTATACAGGTAATCTGTTGAATATTTTGAAACTAATTTGACTGGGTGCTGTTTCTGGCCCATGGCATCAACAGCGCCAAGTAAAATTAGTTTCGAAATATTCAACAGCATGTTTATTAAACGGTAAATACATACACTTCGTACAACTTGGCAGACTATTAAGCGTTTATGACGAACTTAATTACGGCAGTCAAACGTATTTGATTACGACGTCGCCCTAGGTGTGACATTGTTGAGTATGACGTCATAATTATGATTGATTGATAAACTGGATCCTCTATTCAGCAACACAACATTTATAGTCTTATAATTAACTTCCAGCATTGACTACCTAACCCCCTTAACCTCTAATGTATCTAAGAAAATTCCAATTTCCTCATAAAAATGTCGGTTCGTTGAACAAAGGACTATTCTGAAAATTAATCACTGCTTGGCTCGGATATCTAGCCAGTCGTGCCAGTGATAAATTAAAAAAAAGAGAGGCCTGCTTGCGCTTCAAATGACCAACTTTCACGGCAACTGCAGAAGTCGTTTTGCCGCCTTGGCTGTTAAAAGGTTAAATTCTAATCAACGGCACAATCGGTAGAAAAGGGCAGAGACACGCCGTGATATGACTTTTCCTGCTAGCGAAATTATTTTGGCTTGGCAACATACCCGATTTAATCCTGAATTTACACCTGTGCAAATTGCATATGCGATTCAAAATATAAATATATCACAAATATTTGAAAATAATGTCACTGCAGGTCGCTAGCACTAATTTAGCAACTCGTTCGAGCAGCATACATCTCCAAACAGACGCCATGATGAGTAGTTTATTTTGACACAACGCGGGGTACTCCATATGGGGTGGAAAATGGGCGATGGAGTAAGAGATAAGTTATACAACGGCAGACGTAAACACAAATATTTGAAAATAATGTAAACAAACGCTGTTTAAATGGGCAATGAAAGAGTAATTAGGATAAATAATTTGAAATGTATTCACTCAAACCTTCTGCTGTCATAAAAAATAGGTTTCTGCCACATGTTGGCATACTCCCCATTCAGATTTCCAAGAATTGATCCAGTCTTCGTTCAATATTAACAAAATGCTGCTGGATCAGGTGACCGCATGTGTGCGTGGGTACATGCGAGCGTGCATTGGTGTAGGCGTGTGGTGGGGCGGACGTGTGTGTGTGTGGGGGGGGGGGGTTGGGGGGGGGGGAGGGGGCCGCAAGCGCATACGTGTGATCGCTATTGCCCTGCTAATTCATGAATCCATTTCCTTACTCATTCATATGACGTCTTAATCAATTACGCTGTGTGTATGCTGACATGTTGAATATTTTGAAACTAATTTGACTGGACGTTGGTGCCGCGCAGTAACAGCACCCAATGAAATTAGTTTCAAAATATTCAACAGCTTACCTGTATAGCTTATTGATAGTGAGGAAGTTCAGAGATCGATCGATTCCAAAACGAGCGAGGCGTGGGTGGAGATTAGATGGAGATGGGCGAGGCATACGTAATGTACATTTTCGCGCAATGAAATGTTTAAATCAATTTAAATCAGCTTGTTGTTCAGCTAGTTAAAACTTCAGTGCTGTTTTTTGACGTTATCTACATGCTCGGTGGATGCTTGAAAGTCGGGCATGTCAAAAAGCAAAATCATCAAAAAGGGACTGAAAGTTCAAATAGGTGAACTAATGAACATAGAAATGTTACGCTATCAAAATATAGCCAGATAACGCAGCTTACTCGGCCGATGCTGGGCCGATATGGTGCCCGGCGATACTTTCAATATCGGCCCGGTATCGGCTCAGCATCGGCCAAGTAAGCTGCGTTAGCAGGGTAACAATAATCATTTTTCAGACCTGAAATTTTCGTAAATGTCAAAGAATCTGTTTTTCGTATACTCAAACATCATAATCGTCTGACTCAATATTGTTAAAAGTAAATGGTTGCGTAAATGAATAAAGTGGTGCGCGGTTAAAGTACTCATGCCCCATTAATTAGAAAACTATTTGCACGATGTTTGAGATACGTGTTGATTTCATTCCAATTTACCCAGAATACAATACGCTGACTCCATATTCCTCCATATTCTTTGTAGCCATTGGATGCCATATTATTTGAGCCTAGTGCCTGTACAGACCATGATTTCGCAAACAAAAAACAACTGTCTGCACGTGTAACTGTTCAATGGACATTTCCATTTTAGTTATGCCCCGCCAATCTCTAGTTAAGCTCCACACACACCTCCCTCGTGCTGGGATCAATCGATCTCTGAACCGTTCCTGACAATCAATTTCCAGAAAACTGTACAGGTAAGCTGCTGCCAATTTTGAAAGTAATTTCACTTGACGCTGTTGCTGCATATGGCAGCAACAGTGTCCAGTCAAAATAGTTTCAAAATATTCAACAACATGTTTATTAAATAGTAGAGACATACAATTCGTAAAAAAACCCCGTGTCGAACTATTAAGAATTAAAGACGGATCAAATAGAATTATTTATGACGTAATGATTATGGCGTCATCATATACGCCACTTAGCTGATTATGACGTTATATAACGTCAGATGCTAGATGGATACTCTTGAAAGGTAGATTGTCATCTAGCCCTTGGAATGTCAGATTGTAGAACGTATTCATGGCTGAATTTCAGTGCTGTTCATGCGAAGGTGTACTCAATTTCAGGAAACGATACGAGAAAGTTGTAGCATATATTTTGACAAAACCGTTGCGTCTGTCAATGAAAGCAACCCTATTCCGTCACATTCTGGTCAAAATAATTAGTAGGCAATGTGAGTGCCACATGCTTCATTTTTATCCCACCAATCCCGCTTTGGCAAAAAATGTGCTGCGTGGAATTATGCTTTCGCTTCCGTCCATCCGTACATGCATTTATGCGCCCGTCTGTACGTCCATCTGTCCATCCATGTGTTGGGTTTTCGCTCAATATGAGGAGAAGATAGCATAGCGCCGAAATGCCTTTGGTTTCACCGTAGTTACCTCCCTACAAATACTTAAAATTCGTAAAAGAAATGTCCGCATAATTGTTTTTCGCTCAATAACTTCACTTATAAGAGATCAATTCATTTCAAATTTGGCATGTCAACTCCTGATGACATGCCCTGGATGGAGACTAGACTTACCGTAGTTATTTCCTGTTAACTATTTGAAATTTGTCAAAAATGTCTGTGCATTTGTTTGTCGCTCAATAACGTCACCTATAAAGGTTGGATTCAATTCAAATTTGGTATGTCAACTCCAGATGGGATGACTTTGGTGAGGCATGCGCATCAGCCAAAGGCGCCTAGATTCAATGTAGTATAGTTATCTCTCTTGAAATATTTAAAATTCGTAAATAATCTACGTGCATTTGGTTTGCGCTCAATAACTTCATTTATAAAAGATAGATTCATTTCCATTTGGTGTTTCAACACCCGATGGCATGCCCGTTGTGTGTGTGTGTGTGCGCGCGCGTCCGTGTGTGTGTGTGTGTGAGTGTGTGTGTGGGGTGGGGGTGGGGTTGGGGTGGGGGGTGGGGGTGGGGGGGGGGGGTGGGGGGGGGGGGGGGGTGGGGGGGGCGAATCAGCCTAACGGACCTTGATTCACTATTGTTATCTCCCTTGAAATACAATAACATTTTTTTAAAATGGCTGTGCGTCTGGTTTTCACTCAATAACTTCACTTATAAGGGGTGTTTTACTACGATCGCTTTGTCTACCCACCTATCTGTTTGCTTGTTTGTTTGCCTATTTGTCTGCCAGTACAATCTATCTGTCAATCCATTTAGCAAATAGGGTTTCATGAATCGAGTCCGTTTGCGCTGGGATCATGTGATGTGTATCATCTAGTTTATACATGTGAATGGAAATCGTACTGGAACAGCTTTCAACGCAAATATTCTAATACAATATTCATAATTTTCAGTTGATAATTACTGCACAATCAGCCGATGAAATGTACAGACAGTCTTTGCCAACTTTCTTTCAGTCTTACCTATAAGACACGATATTGAAAGCCAAATAATTGTTTGGACAGCAATGCGTTAAAGATGCCGCTGTCTTAGTTAGAACAATGCCAGGGCAAGTTGATCTTAAAATAACTGAAAACTATGATTATCATTTTAGGTTATTTGTGCAGGTGAGCTACAACCGTGAAGTAGCTAACATATGATCAGTTGAACGTGTAGACATGATGTTTTGTTTAAAAAGCTCGCTCTGTAGAGACAGTAGACTCAGATAAGCTGGCGTCCATCAGTTATACAACACATATGGGTCAGGACAGTGCATGATGGGCAAATTGCACATAAATCAATACGTAACTCATACCTTGTGCATACATTTCTTTAATTATTGGGACACCACGCCTTTAACCGTAGTTATTTGGCGACACAGTCAGTAACCCCACCCCACCAGATGTCTGGGTTTCGTGGATAATATATGTGGTCTCTGTGTGTCGGCGAAGAGTATAGACCACCACTCACCCACACCTACGTCACGCACCTCATTGTTCTACTGGTTTGCACATATTACATATCCAATTCAATGGAAATGTCCCGAGTAGCATTATTGTCAGATGTTTTTTGATAATCCACTACGATTTTTTCGAAAGTTATCTTCAATATTTGATGCCAGTACCATTGACATGTCGTCCTCCCTTAACATCGTGCCCTGACACTAAGAAATTGTGACCCTTTTGACGCGAATAGCTTCCAATTATACTCGATCGTATAGAAGACCGCTCCTGAGGTGAGCCCGCTATTGTTCCGGTATTTACAATTATATCCTAAGATCCACGATGTGGATATTGAATGGAAATTGCAACTTGTTCTAAAGACCCTATTCAGCGATACGGAAATTGGCCCAATATCCTCCCTTTTGTATCTGCTATGGCGCTGTGCGTTGGTCGGGTGAACTCGGCTTTCAGAAGATTTTCCTCATGGCTGAAAGTGGATTCTTCATTGTTATAGAATGATATACGACACACAAATACCATTACTTGGCACACGTTTCGGGTTGGATGAAGGGTGGTGCTGCGGGTGGAGGGGTTACACATCAGTTCCAGCAGTCATCTCAAGGGAGCTGGTAAATGAGTCTATTCATTTCTGCTAATGCATTGGATAACATACTAAGCAGTGTGTTGCTGATCGTTGTACACATTTCGTGAAGGATTGCCTGAGTGAGGTATTTGTATGCCTATCTAGTGGAGTGCCGCGCAGATCACTTTACAGTGATCGGGGTTATCTCCCCTTCTCACTAAAGACTGAAAATATATATTGGATTAAAGGCCGATTTACATTACACGATTTTATAGCCGATTGGTTGCTTTAACAGAATGGATTGCTGGAATCCCCGCTCTCTCTCTCTCTCTCCACTCTCTCTCCACTCTCTCCTTATTCTCTCTCTCTCTCTCTCTCCCTCTCTCTCTCTCTCTCTCTCTCTCTCTCTCTCTCTCTCCCTCTCTCTCTCTCTCACTAATTCGCTCTCTCCCTCTCTCTCTCTCTCTCTCTCTCTCTCTCTCTCTCGCTCTCTCTCTCGATCTTTCTCTCTCTCAGATCTCTCTCTCCCTCTCGCTCTCACTCTCTCGCTCTCACTCACTCTCCGTTCTCTCTCTCTCCACCCTCTCTTTCCGCTCTCTCTCTCTCTCTCTCGCTCTCTCTCTCTCTCCGCTCTCTCTTGTTGCTCGCGGGGTACGCACTGGTCCGTTTTGCTGCTCCACTCCATTGCACTGCATGTCCAGGATGTGTGGGAGGGCTGGTTAGCTACGGTTCTCGGAGTAACGGATCCCGTATCGCAACTCTCCGGAAAGTACAAAGACTAAGATCTATCCACTCACTCTCCGCTCTCTATCTCCCCCCCCCCTCTCTCGCGCGCGCGCTCTCTCTCTCTCCCTCTCTCTTTCTCTCTGCTCTCTCTCCCACTCCCTCTCTTTCCGGTCTCTCTCGCTCCACTCTCTCTCTCTCTCTCTCCGCTCTCTCTCTCTCCATCTCTCTCTCTCCCTCTCTCTCTCGCTCTCTCTCTCTCTCTCTCCGCTCTCTCTCTCCCTCTCTCTCTCCCTCTCTCTCTCGCTCGCTCTCTCTCCCCCCCTCTCTCTCTCTCTCTCTCTCTCTCTCTGCTCTCTCTCCGCTCCCACTGTCGGCTCTCTCACTCTCTCTATCTCTCTCTCCCTCTCTCTCTCTCTGATGGCTTTGCAAGTATCATACATATATTGGATGTACTAGACACTGTGTGTCAGCCCTCTACGCTATCTTCTCAGCTGCTGCTGGGATTTCATGCTTCACACCGCCATCACATCCTTCGTATCTGCCGGAGGTGCAGGATGATCCTCCAGCTACCAGAGGTGTAGGAGTCAGGGATCTTGAATTTGCCGCTTAAGACCACAGATAGACATGGCTTCCCGTGCATTTATCATACAGATACTGGATGTACTAGACACTGTGGGTG
Source organism: Chaetoderma sp. LZ-2023a (assembly GCA_034401795.1). Lineage (NCBI taxonomy): Eukaryota > Metazoa > Mollusca > Caudofoveata > Chaetodermatida > Chaetodermatidae > Chaetoderma > Chaetoderma sp. LZ-2023a. Next base: position 168,453,093 of record CM067359.1, read on the forward strand.
TTGATACAGGCCCTCTACGCTATCTTCTCAGCTACTGCTGGGATTTCATGTTTGATACCTCCATCACATCCATCGTATCCACCGGAGGTGCATGATTCCCCGCTCTGCAGGCGAAGGAGCTGGTGCGGGAAGTACTGCCATTTAGTCTCCCAGATATAGACGAGGCTATCGTCGACCAAGTGCTAACCATCCTTCGCAAGCATGTCTGTACCATTCGACAGTAGAGCGGCCGATGCTGGCCGGGTGGTGTTGATCATTGCCCCATCAGGACATGGGAAAACAGCCGAGGCGGTTGGTAGTAATGATCACTGGTACAATGACCCAATCACCAAGACGCAGAACTTGCAAACACTGATGGAGGAGCTGCTAGCAACCCGACTAACAGAACCACTTGTTCTAGTTGTCGATTACCCTGCAATGGACCAGAAGACAGTCATCTACCTCAGCAACATCACCAGGCACATCCGGCACACAAAGACAACTGTCTTCATCCTCTTTCAAAAGTACACCCGCGAGATCTCACCAGACATCCGCCACAATGCCCGGTTGCTATATTTCAGCTCCAAGTGTGGACATGCCCTGCTCGAGACCATATACGACAGCCTAACCCTCAAGGAGACCAAAGGGGACTTTATCGCAGGTGTACAGAGGGCAGCTGAGCTGTACCGCTTTATCTTCAGCAACAAGGAGACAGGTGAGCGGTCACGCATCAAGCCATCTCTGGAAAAGTCGCAGACGTTCACCTACAACCTGAATCCAGCCAGGATACTAGCCTGCTCTACGCGTCATCGCTGATAGGCTGTCGCAGCTGCCACAACTTTTTGTATTCATCAGAAGGCTGCGCAGTCTCCGCTACTTCATTTGCGGTCTCTGCTACTTCGTCAGATGCTTGAGGAACTTCGTCAGAAGGTTGAGGAACTTCGTCAGAAGCTTGAGGAGCATCGTCAGTTTCGTCAGACGCCTGTCGCTTAAACTCTACCAACTGAGTGTCAGAGTCTAGGGCTCTCTTCTTCTGGAACTTCTCATGGAAGATCCACTTTGTCCATGCACGACGAGAATCTGACTTGCGAGTGCATTCGATGAGGTAGTCCTGACAGTTATCTGGGAATTTCAGAAATGCTGCCAGATCGCTGGCCAATCTCCTGTGCCGGTCTTCTTTGAAGATGTGCTCAACAGCCTCCTTGCGGCCAACAGTGAACCCCTCCTGAGTACCTTCTGCATGACCGGTGTCATGGCTCTCCGCTACAGTGGCACTGAACTCCTCCCTGAAGTAGTTAGTTGCTCCAGACTGGAGGCTATTCAGCATATCTCGCTCTTCCTGGCTATGGAGGCTAAATACGGCAGCCCACTTCCGGACCGTTAGTAGATCTTTGGGGTCGACACGCGCCTTTTGGAGAGCTAGAATTGGGCCACATGAGGTAGGTCGAGTGTCCTGCCCTGGGTGCTGTCAAACTTCCGGTAGAGTATCCAAGTTAGGAGTTCTTTTGTACTACGAGCTGGCGCTCCTTCCTCTATGGCAGCCAGTAACTCTGCATCAGACGGAGGTGTGACCTTGGCTCGCTCATGGATAATGTTGATGTCATGAAGCAGTCCTTGGACCCTGTCACAGTGGGACAATACACGCCGTGGCTGTCGTGCCGACTTGTTCTTATGCCTATAGGCAATCTGCTGAAGAACTATACCAAACATGGCAGCCACTTAACCCCTCTATATACCCAGATCTTAAACATGCTGCAGTATGTGCAACATCCAGATGGGGCCATTGAACCCGCGACATCGCACCGCACTGATCCACGGAAGGACTGCCTGATGGTCATTCGACCCAGTATACACGATGAGAACCTGTTGTCCGCTGCTGGGAAGTACATTGACTTTGCAATCTCAGCACAGATCCACGAGATCAAGAGCATGACACTCGAGTTCAAACTTCAGAGCACAATAGAACAGACGGTAGAGCTCCCGCAGGTTCTGAACAGGTGGGAGATCGTGCAAAGCAACAGCACCGTGGACACCACCTATGTGAACGATGAGTTCCGAGTCCTAGGTCCGCTGGCTCGTGGCCCAACATTCTATGCGAAGGGAAAGGGGTTCTATGCTGTGGAGTGCAATGATGGGTTCACGATTTTTCGAACTACGGGCAGGTGTCGAGAAGCCTGTGACAGTTCCACACTTAACTCTCCTCGAGAACCCACACGTGAATCCGGCTGCCATGCAGAATAGGCTGTTCCTCTGGGTGTACACTGAGCAGCTCGCAGATGCGACGATGAATGCTCTAAGACTTCATGTCTGGCATGACGAGAACGATCAGGAGCTGAAGCAAACGAGTTCAAAACAGCGGATCGTGCATGTGGAGCGAGAACACCAGCAGGTCCAAGCCACAGCTAACCAACGGGTAGAGCTGACATTGCATCATGGTGCATCAGACTGTGTCGCTGTTGCGGTCCTGGTTCAGAAGGGAGGAGACATCCCGCAAGTGGATAAACACAGCACACTCCAGGACAGAAATTGCTATACACACACGCCCGTAAAGGAGCACACAGAAGATCGGAAGACAGTGTTGACCTAAACAGCAACGTTTTAAAATCCAATTATGTTAAAAATATACAATAATATGAGGCTTTTAATTTGGAAACAATATATGTTAGTTCTGCGCTCTATTGTACTTATACCGCCAGATCTATCGCCAGTGATACAGGATAATTTAAACAATTCATGAATCCATTTCCTGACTCAATCATATGACGTCATAGTCAATTAGGTGAAGTGTAGGATGACGTCAGAATCATGACGTCATGAATCATTCGATATTTCCCGTCTTTAACGCTTAATAGTCCGACACGTTGTACGAATTGTATGTATGTACCATCTAATAAAGCTTATGTTAAATATTTTGAAACTAATTTGACTGGGCGTGCAGTCATGTTAGTTTCAAAATATTCAACAGCTTACTTGTATGCTGGAAATTGATACTCATGGAGTTCAGAGATCGAGCGATCTCAACAAGAGCTAGGTGTGGGTGGAGCTTATATAAAGATAGGGGATGGGGAGGGCGGGTGTTAGCATAGCTAAAACTGGAAATGTCCATTGAAATTGTGTTTATTCAAGAAAATGATGAATTTCAACGGTGCGATTTCCGGATCCGGCCTAATCAAAATTGCGCTGTTATCTCACAAATCTGCACTAGATTGCGACCAAGCTTTTAGTGGGTTATCGTGCAATGAATGTGTTCATAATGGGATTACAAATTACTACGAAAATTACTACTTTTAGCATACGGTTTTGAAATCCATTATAATCAAATCAATAATCAGCTAGACATCTAACTTTGCCTCTAACCACTAACGAGCTAAAGTTTTAGCATATACCAAATCAGAAACCGTAATCCAAAAGTCTGCTAGATATTTACCATATTGCACAGTAAATGTCTAGCTTGCATCGCTAGACGTGTAGTCATAATTCTTACAGCTTAATGTAATGATGAATAATGAAGCTTAGTGACGATAACGGCGACGACGGTGACGACGACGACGTGACCACAATAGTGTGTCTAATAATAACGATGATAATGATGATAATAATAATTGCTTTGGACCGTAATAGAGTCTTCCATAGATAATAGAACAAAGAAATCGATGAAGTTGTTGGAAACACAGCCATAAGTATACTTAAAGAACCCGTCCGGTAAAGATCCGTTCTCAGATCTCAGTAAATAAAGACAATGTGGCGTAAAAGGAGCTCAGAGGAAGCAGGTGGGAATCACACCAAGCCGGAAACTCGGTCATTGAACCAGACTCTCATGAGTCGCATCTTTGTCTTCAGAATTCTTTTTTTTTCTCTGTGACAAATCACAGCGCGGGTTATCTTAGCTAGAACCGCTGTAGCGCAGAATTGCCACCTAAAAGGTCTGCATTTACACTGTTCCCGTTACAACAATTACTGTCGTTAATATCGAAGATGTCGTTGCTAAAGGCGGTTGCTGTCTAGCCGTTGCTGACTACGACGCGCAATTCGTCTTTAACACATCCACGCTCTATTTGAGCAACACTTGTTCCCATCCCAGTACCAGTAACGTATATAATCCTCGCCCGCAGGATTAAACTGTTTAAGTACTTGTGTGGATCATTGAGCGCTGACCGTTATAAATACCCTATTGCACTATTAAAATCACTCAGAAAATAATGTATCCCGTACAATATCTATATCTAATCATGTGAGACTCATTTCGTACCTTTCGTCAACTAAGTTACTTCTAAATGCTGAAGAGTTTGCAAAATATGTATAATTTCGATCAGTGTTGTTTGTCTTACAGATATTAACGTAGTATACATTTGCAGAAACCAACAAGATGATATATACGGCAAACAGAAGCGAATTGATACTCGATGTGAATTGGGCGAATTTCTCAGAATCGATCATTGGATTTCCTGGACTGTCGCATAGTCCACAAGACGCACGCATCATTGCGTCATGGAAGGCCTTTTTTGCAATTCCAGTATGGCTGAGTAAAACAGCAGTCGTTGTCTCATTTGCGGTTGGATCTTTCGCCAATGCAATCATCCTGGTTTACTTTCTCAAGTCCGGAAAATACCGAGTACCAATATTTACTCTTTTTGCGAGTTTGGCTTTATTGGATTGGGTCACGTGCGCCGGAAACTGTTTAATGGCGCAGTACATGTATCCGGAAGTGACCTTTCCCATAGCTGCTAAGCAAGCCTCACGTCTAATTAATTATATTACGATGGCTGCTTATGCTGCAAGTGTGTTTCATTTGACCTTCCTAGCGGCATTGCGATACTATCAGTTGTGTTATCCGCTTAGAGCCAAGGTTCGCGTATCTGCGACATGTGTAATGAAGATATGCGTACTAATCTGGATTATTAATTTCATTGTCAGTATCATAAGACCATTCAACAGAGATGTCCGCGAAATTCCATATGGAGACCGGACACTGATTCTCTTTATTTTTACAGGAAATTTTGAGCTGAGAAATATTCTCGATTCCATCTTTGTTCAGACGATTCCGTTAATTATCATTGCAGTATTGCATTTGCTAAAACTGTACAGAACAAATAGAAACAAGGTACTAACTAAGCAAGGACAGGAAAGAAGTGCGAGTTCAAAGATGGCCGCGATGATTATCATAGTTTTCGTACTTTCATTAGTCGTGCGATTAGGACATAGTTTCTCTCATGGTGTTTTAGGACTTCCGTACCAAAGCTTTCATAAAGTGCTAGCTATTACCGCTGCAAGACTCGTATATGCAAATAGTATTGTTAACTCCTTTCTATACTTCTTGGGTTCGGCAGAAATCCGTGGAGATATGCTAAAGACATTCTTTAAGTGTTCTTAGTATTAGATAAGATACGGTTGATGCACGCAAAATAACAGAGTGCTTACATTACGACAACAACCACATAAAAAACTTAAGGCGATGCTAATCTCATCTCAAATGGTATACTGCACCGATAGATTATGGTATATAGATGCCAGATCATCCATATACTGTCACATTCTCGTTTCTGTATCACAATTATCTGCTTTGCAATGTCACGTAAATGTTGAACAGTGATCGTGGCCATTTTGTCTCCTCAAGCGATAGTGTGTGATGCCATGTAAGTGCCAACGCATTTCATTCTTTAATATGTAATATTCATATCGTTGAATATTTTGAAACTAATTTGACTGGAAGTTGTTGCTGCCTATGGCAGTAACAACTTCCAGTCAAATTAGTTTCAAAATATTCAACCGCTTACCTGTATGATTGCTTTTATACCACACTGCCAAGCTATAGCTGGCGCCTCTATGATTGAGCTATATCACTAGGCAGGCACGCTAGGATTTTTCCGATTGGTTGAAAAATAAATCATGACAGCCATCATAGGCTGTAGAAATGTAGCAACATTTAGTTACTAAAGCCTGCATATCTTTCTTTAGCGGCATGATGAAAAGCTTGGCATTACCTGCATAGTTTATGACTGACTTATTAGATTACCTGAATAGCTATCAAGAGATCAGATTAGTTATCCTTTAAGGTAAGGGTTTCATGTACACACGTCTCCGCTGGAATGCATTGTATTGGTCGATTGGCATCACTGAATATCATTGCGGAAATCAGTATTTGATACACAACTTCCAGTTAGTAGCGAAAGGTATGTCAAATGCTAAATCAACTTCCGATGTCCACGATATCACCCCATCCCCCCCCCCCCCTCTCATTCTCTCACCCTTCTCCGTTCTCTCCACATCTCTCTATCTTCCTCCCTTTCTCTCTCACTCTCACTCTCAGTCTCCTTATGATTTATCCATATTAGGAAGGCGTTGGATGTATGCAAATCAGATGCTTTCGCCACGTATGGTGTTCCTTTCTCAACGCATGTGGTCGAACAATCAGTTTTCTAAATCTCACTGACTCGTATCGTATGTTTCATATCGGCTGCTTTGACGTTAAATCTTTCCTGGTTTAGTCTACATAAGTCCACATTTTGATGCATACTAATGAAGACGTTTGAGAGTGATGTAACAGAATGCACGAAATATGCCTCGACAATATAATGATTTACTGTGAATAAAATCACGATATATCTATTTATTCTATATCCTTAGTAGAGTACAAGTCATACATAACTCTTCTCTTATGTACGCTTATCTTGTTACTGGACGAAAGGGTTTCCTACATCTCCAGATCTTTACTCTAGTGTGCATAAAACTCATCGAGACCTGACGTGTGGTGTCTCGAAGTGTCTACAACGCGTCGTACTCGTATTTTATGGCGTGTTTCTTCCAGTTTGTGTCTAGACGGATCTCTAAGGCTTTCTCAGTTGGTGCTCCTACAACTTGCTCAGGTAGACTGTTCCATGGGTTGGCTATTAGAATGCTAAGGCTGCTTTGTCCGCGTCCACATTTTGGCCTCATCTTGAAGATCTTAAGACTGTGGCCTCCTGTGTTCGATTCTCTGAGCAGTATATTGGGGCAGACATCCTGATCACATACACCATGAAGCGTCTTAAACGTTTCAATCATATCTACCCGTAATCGACAATAAGTGAGTGATCGTAGCTATAGTTTTCTCGGCCACTCGTCATAGGTCATGTCTCGTAGATCAGAGATTAATTTAGTGGCCCTTCTCTGCACTTTTTCAATGGTGACCATTTCATTTTTACAGACATGGTACCAGACTGGCTTTGCATATTCTCGGTGCGGTCGGACTCATGCATTGGAACGCGATCTGAAGGCATCTATATCAAGATGAATACATGATCTTCGGATTAGCCCCATCATTGTGGTTGCTTTCTTTACCTTTTCATCTATGTGGTCTTCAAAAGTCAACTTATTATCGATGGTGAGACACAGATCTTTCTCCTTTACCACATTTGCAAACACACATTGTGACTCTTCTACAATCTTCCCTCTCATGAAATAATGTCTATCATTATCCTCTTGTACCCGCCCTACAGTCACCAGCTTATATATATCATGGTGAAAACGGAGCAGTAAGTCATTCGACCAATATTGGTGTCTGTACAAATACGTATGCAGTTCTCTTTCATCTTCTTTCTTTTATTTGAATTGAAATATCTACACACCATCCGCCCCTGTCTATTTCCCGTCCATGTGGACGCTGTTGCTATAAGATTAAACCAGTTTAAACACTGGACTACTGCTGTGCATAGTGACTAGGCTTGCGCGGTTTTTCGATTTAATCGTGAAGTTTGATTTATTTTTGAAATCGCGATTTTTACTATGTAATTGAGGAAAAATCGGAAAATCATCAAATATTTCATGTTTTTTTTAAATCTGAAGTGTGTACTTTTCCGTCGCGTTTTATCAGTACGCGAGTACAATTATAATCAATTCACGCCTATGTTCATTGTGTTTATATCCCGCCGTGCCATGCACGCGTCGAATAATTACAAATCACAAAACAAAGCGCTACAATAAACAAGCTAACAATAGCATGGTAACACCTTTGTCATTGAGAAAACCAGCTAGTTACTCAGTTGAATCGCCATAAAATTTTCTTTCTTTCGCTGCAGACCCTGAGTCTTTCGTAAAATGCCAAGTATATACTTGGTTTAAACGTGATGTATTTTGTTCAGATGGAAGCACGATACGACTTAGAGTCTTATGCCCGTGTCTCCCATACACATACAGATTATTCAAAACTTTTTTGCAACAAAATGGCGGCAAATCATAATAGTTTAATTAATTGTAGTCTATTAGTGTGCATAAGTGTGTGGATGTTGAGTGTGAGGTGGGGAAGAAAGACCGAGATAGAGAGAGGGGGAAAGGGTGGAGAGAGGGTGAGAGATAGAGAAAGCGAGGAATAAGATCAAATGGAAGAATAGCAGAGGTGAGCTCTAGGTTCTGCCTTCGCCCCGACCTGTACGTGTTGGGCTGCTGTCCATTTACCCCTTAAACTATACGTTCGCGAACGGGAAGCTACTGAAAGCGGTTGGTGTTAATTATGTATTGACATACCGTATTACAGATTTGAGTATATACATAGTTGCAGAGTGTTAGGCAATCAGTGAACATAATTCTTTTTAATTCTAGAGTTAGCAATTGCAGGCGGTGTAATAATTTTTCCTTTTTGATTCGGTTGTCACGTCAAATTAAAAAAAATAAAGCAACAGCATTCCAGATTGTTTGATTTTGAACTGTGCGTTATGTTGATTACTCTTAAATGTAAATCGTACATTCTGAAAGCAACTGTAAACTGCACTATAGGAGTTTCCGCCGTTACACTCGTACCTACTCAACGCTACCGTCCTATGTATGTAGATTGCGCAGTATCTCACCGGGTACTAATATTAGCGTCTTCGCGTTACTCCGGTAATGACCTAAACTCGTCCTACAAAGGGAGGCTATAAGCAGAAGCTGATACATCATGTAATTCATTTTTTTTTCTCGGCGACATTTTATCTCAAATTTTGATGAAATAAATAATGTTTATTAAACTATAGCAATGTTTAGGCGGTCCCAATTAATAATTTCACTCCCGCGATGATGGATATAAGGTAAACATTAAGCATAGACGTAGGACGGTAAGAATTCGTCGCATGAAAATGTGTTGTAATTTCGTGCTATTTTTTTTCATTTATTTCAACTTTTTCTAGAAACAAGTCACATTACCCCGGTTTATATTTTTGGGAATTTGAACCTACGATTTAATCGAAAATCGCGATTTTTTTTATAAAATCGATCGCGATGTTTCAAAGCAAAAATCGCGCAAGCCTAATAGTGACTACGGTCAGTCAACTTATTTTATCATAATTCTAAATAATTACCAGGAGGTATACTGCAAGGATCTGTTGATATTATATAGAACAATGAACGGCTGTTGTGAATATCGTTGATCAACATTGCGAAAAGTGTGTTTTATGATTAGGACGGTTGTCCTAAACCCGCTTGTCACGAAAAGCAATCATAAATGGCGGTTCTTTTGTAAGGACCTCACGAACAAGAAATATGGCTATTGACATTTTGTTTCTATAGATTAGTTTTTATTTGAATCTTTAAATAAATTGGAACATAAAAGGACACATGTAGGCCTACTGTATTGTAAATATTAGTCAGTAAAACTGTACGCGTTCATCGAAATCAACAGTACTAATCATATGTCCTATGTTAAGACGGCAGAGTCTGTGATAGCATTGTAAGATAGGATTAGAAAGGCAATGCGATTATATTGCAATGTGTGTGTTTAAAGAGTGTACAGTATGTCATACATTTCATGTGTGTCCTCATAATGTGGGTACATTTATAATACGTGGTATAAATAGTTATTACTAATTATGCTTCGTAAGTAACACTCGTATCACTAAAACGCTTCCAACACGGAAATATATTCTTTCATGCCATAATCGGCCTCTGAAATGGTCTTGTCTAGTTGCAGGCCAAGAGAAGAGTATATTTGAAAATGTACTACTGGTATGACTGGCTCGATAACCGAAACAGTCATTCGAGTGGCAAACTCTCAAAAACGTTCTTCTCTTGGCCCGCGAACGGGCATTCCATAAGCAAATACGTTGATTTTCTTGCCCAGATTTAGCCATTAAAGAGTTAATTCTATTAAGCAATATGTAATAGTAGAACTGTATGACGTATGTTGGAGCGACAGAAATAATGTCCCAGTTGCCATTGCTTCAAGCCACATGAATAAATGTAAGTCTTGACTAATTATCCCTCCTTGGTTTAGACCTCAGTAGGCTAACTTAACCACTCATTTCAAATACGGTTGTCTAGGTAGCTGCTTCATTGTGATGTCATTGATCGTGCTTTAGACCGATTTAAATAGAAATAATGGACTGTCTTGTATTATGCAAATCTGTCGCCAATGTTCACATTATGGTAATCAAGTGCAAACCTCTGAGCTATTCTTGCGTGGAATGAGTGAAGTTTATTAGCTTCAAGAGCAGCCCCGATACCTTCGAGATGGAGTACATTTATGTTAAAACATCGATACATCAAGAGGCTAAATGGAAGAGGTATATGTCTTACCCACTGTTTAGTTCAATATTCTTCAAAATTCAATTGTAATGGTACAGAAAATTTTGGAAAATTCTGCCATCTATGGGCAGTGAATGAGGTACCCAGTTTTTGTGTCTAGAATTAAGTGAGGAAACAGATTCAGCCCATTGCTGAATGTCTGATTTTAAATTACAAGCAGGGACTAGAAAGTACTTGCATTTTTCTACACCACTCAAGCGCAAAGACTGAGTCCAATCTATATCCGTCAGGTTGATAAGGCATCGCTATTAGCTTTGATCGCCTACAGCTCAATACCCAATCTGAGTCAATTTAACATTTAAACATACACCCACTGGTCTGTTACCTGGAAACCTTATATGCAATTTGCCTATTCGATCATAGCCTCCAATAAAAATATGACAGTCATTCACAAAATTCTACAGAATAATCTATTTGCTCATGAAGCCTGCATACTTCACTCATTTCACTCGAACGTAACTCAGGGATCTGCAGATATTATTCTACCAGGGAACAAGGTAGCCGTGTATAACGGTGTGTAAATATACGTTATATATTTCTCAACCTGGTAGCTCACAATCTGGATATATCATTCATCAATCAATTAACAGCCTGTGTAGGCTTGCGCGATTACGTGATTAAATTGAAAATCGCGATTATGGTTTGAATCGCGAATTTATATGATTAAAAATCTAATAATCGAATAATCCTGAATATTTTCTATTGCATTACATATTTCAAAACCTAACTCCCAATTACTCTTTATGCGATCAGTCATGGCAAATTACATTTTGCTTAGTGAATGTATGCCCATTTGCAGGGTAAGAGAAAATTGTTTTTTAAAATGTATTAATGAAATGACTGGCTCGAGAATCGAGCCAGGCATTGCAATGATACATTTTCAAAAATAGTCTTATGTTGGCCAGCAAATGGACTTTTCTAAACGCCATTGCAGTTTTCGTCATTGCTGTTCTTGTGTTGTTATGTCTTGGTAATTTGTATCCAAGCTGATTAATCGAGTAATCGCAATACCGTGTGCATACTAAACAACGTTTCTACGTATTTCCTTGAATTGCATTTGAGTGTTAAATTTGAAGGGGCTATCGCTGATAGATTTAAAATGTAATATGTACGGAATCATGTTCATAAAACGCGTCAAGTGTGTCAATACTATTAATTTAATATCAATTCTTTTATATACGACTGCTAAAAATACAAGAAAATGCTAAATATAAATTCCGCAAATATTAAAAATATGAAAATACAAATCTGACGTTCCACATTATCTCCGTTTCGCAGGGAAAACAGAGGATTTTCTACTTAGTAGTTGTTCACGATTCGCCACTCGTTCTGTATAAACAAAAAATAATATTGAAGGGCTTAGTTGTTTAAAAACGCCGACCCAGGTATTTACATAGTTACCTATGCATACCTGCCAGTCTGCAAACTTCCGTCAAACCTCCTATGTGTGAGTGAGTGGGTGAGTGAGTGAGTGAGTGAGTGAGTGAGTGAGTGAGTGAGTGAGTGAGTGAGTGAGTGAGTGAGTGAGTGAGTGGGTGAGTGGGTGGGTGGGTGGGTGGGTGGGTGGGTGGGTGGGTGGGTGGGTGAGTGGGTGGGTGGGTGAGTGAGTGTGTTATGCTTTTTTGTTTATTCCGAACGGGTGCATCGTTTTGAGTTCTTTGATCCAGTAGTGTTCTCTGTTTAATCTTAGTTTTTTGTTATCTATAAAAATTCTTTCAATTGGTCTTATCGTGATGTCTTTCATAGAATGTCTTGGATGGTTGAAACGCCATGAGATTCTCGTGTCTGTTTGGTGTCGGATTGCATGGATATGTTGTGTGAGTCGTTTGCTGAGTGTTTGACTTGTTTCTCCTATGTATTGAGAGCTGCATTGTTTGCATTCTATGAGGTAAATAATGTTGGTGGTATTGCAGCTCATTTGTGTGTTGATTTTGTAGTCTTTACCAGTGACGAAACTGGTGAATTTGTCAGCAGTGTTCATGTATTGTTTGCATGTGATGCAATTGTTGTTGTTGCATTGTCGGAGTGTCCCTACTATGTCGTGAGTGTCATTTGGTGTCGGTACGATCTTATTGTTAGCATCTGGATTTTTTATTTTAATTAGGCTAGAGTGGACTAGGTGGTCCCTAATGCTTTTATTTTTCTTGAATGCTACTACTGGGTAGTTGGGAAAAATTGGTGCTAAGATTGGTGAAGACAAGATGTACTTTTCCCAGTAGGTTCGAATGGATTTGCCTATGTGTTCTAATGATGGGTGGTATTGTAGTATGCAAGCTGGCCTAGGCTGTTTTTGTGTGGGTTGTTTGTAAAGAATGTCTTCTCTCTGCGTGTTCTCTGTATAAACAAAACATAATATTGAACGGCTTAGTTGTTTGATTTTATAGATATCTTTCTATTTGGATGGTTTCGTAAATATATTGCTTCTCTAAATTGGAAAACTCGTCCGCTCACAATCGTTTCCTGAAAAACAACAAATAATACTAAACACATCTGTAACGGATATGGAATTTGTGTTTACAAGTTAGTACGTCGTCAGCATAATACACCATTATATTACAACAAAAATAAGGACAGTTTCTAAATTTATTTATATTTCGGAGGTAATGCGGTTGAATCTGGCTCTAACGAGGAATTAATGTATTCGCTACTAAGACATACTCACAAAGGACACGTGGTTCCGCGGTGCAGAGTAATAGAGGGGTCCAATCTGCCATACTCAATTGCGTCGCAATCGTGTAAGCTGACGTCATCATCGCTATGACGTGGTCTAGCTCCATCAAGAAGCAAGAACAGATTGGCAGGACTACGAATTGTATGCCTTTAATAAATTTATAATTAAAAAAGTATGTTGAATATTTGAAACTAATTTTACTGAGCACGAACAGGACCTGGTAAAATTAGTTTCAAATTAGTCAACAGATTACCTATATTGCCACCTTAAATTTGAGAATCTGAGAATTCCGGATTCAAAGTATATAGACCGATTCCAACACGGACTTGGCTTAGCTAGAAATGGGCGGAGCATAGCCAGACATATATCCTTTTTGTTGAGAAAGAAGCCTTTGGAACATATTTTGGTGGTTCCTTTCGGCAGGTGGTGTTGAGAGTTTAGGACTAAGATTTTGCTGTCCTGAATGTATGGGTGCCAAGCCCTGACGTATATCTGGATATGGTGCCAGACACACGCATATATTTAACAAACGTAACAGACCAGGTAACCGACCATGATCAGTATTTAGCCGTGAGAGATATTTCACTGGCATGGCTAGACTGGCATCCGTCCATCGTACGCCCAGTCACATCGCTTCGCCGTTCGAGGACTCGATACGAGAGCATAGTAGGAGGGCGAGACCGCGCGATGGTACCCATCTTGCCAGATATTATATGTATAAACGTGTGATGGATACCGTGTGATGGTAGTAACACTTATTTGAGAGGATATCGCAGTGGTCTGAAAACCGACCACAGAAGATGTCTGTATATATGTGACACCGTCACTTATCCGGAATTGTCACTTCCGCCCAGCTATATTTTAGGAGCTATTACATACTACCATAATAAAGAAATCTTTGGATACGAGACCATAGAGTATACAGAATCAAACGAAAGTGTTATAGCGAGTGAATCTGCGTCAACTGTTGTCCCTGTACATCCGAACCCGACGATACCTGCCCCGACTCAGTGGTTCATTGCGGATAATGAACATTTCCAGTTTTTAGCTATGCCCCGCCCATCTTTTGCTAAGCAACACCCACACGTAGTTTGTGTCGATCGAGACCTGAACTCCGGGACTCTCAATTTCCAGAAAACTATAAAGGTAAACTGCTAAATATTTTGAAACTTATTTGACTGGCGGCTGTTGCTGCCTATGGCAATACATTCGACAGCATGTTTAGTAATTAGTAAAGACGTACAATTATTAGGACCTGAGGCCGTTTAAGACGGAGTAAATCGAGTCATTTGTAGCCCGGATAGCTGCCACAAGTCGAATTGAGCCTGGGTCGAGCCATGCCGGACGCGCCCCTCTGGGTACTAATCGCCCGTGTACATAGTCTATGAAGGAACGTGCGAACATAGCTGTAAAGTCCGTAAAGGCATGCACCGCGCATGCGCTCCAATCGAGAACGGATACCTACGCTGCTTAGTCAATGGTAGCATGGCATATGTTATGTGCATAATCCCCCGTATTTTTAAATCACTAATACCGGGCAAATTTCATCCATCTTGGGATGAATCTAAACCAAAATATATGGGGAAAACCTAATCTGCTCACCAAATTCAAATCCGGAAAGGAATAGCTGAGGTATCATTAAATTAACATCTTCGTTAAATGTGCACACGCAATGTTACAGGCCGCACTACGCTTGCTCCTAGAAGATGGAGAGGGTGAGGGTCGCTATGACGCGATAGCACATGTTATCTGCCTGCTATTGCCTTAACATTGGAAAGCGCTGATTGGTGGAGCTACGCAAGGTGCCCGCTGATTGGTCTACGGATAGTATATAAGGACGCTAATTCTGATGTTTCCTCAGACAGGGACCCTATATACCCCATTAAAATTCATGTCCCCAACCACCCCTCCCCACCCCGACCGCCCCTCCCCGTTTCCCTTGGAAGAGAAGGAGGGTACCTCAGGAGGTAATGAGCTGAGCTGTGAAACGGGAGACCCCCGGGATCGCATCTCTGTTCGGCCAACTGATAATCGCTGGAAACATAGGCAATCTCCTTCACTCCTCGTCACCACTCTCCCCCAGAACTATACATGAGTACCAGTTACCAACTGGGGAAGTTACCAATAATAGACTGAAACATAAACCATCATAGATATGGCATGAAAGCGACCTGGAATCAGGAGCTCGATAGATGCCAACCAAACCACTAGCTTCGTTTCCTCAGGAGAGGAGACGGTACCTCAGGTGATAATGAGCAGAGCTGTGAAACCGGCAACCATGGGATCACGTCTCTGTCAGGCAAATGTGACGATTGCCGGAAACATAGGCAATCTCCTTCATGCCTCGTTGCCTCTCCCCACCCAGGAGTATAAATGGGTACCAGTTACAACTGGGTAAGTTACCAATAATAAACTGAAATATAAACCAGCCTAGATATAGCGTGAATGGGACCTGGAATTAGGGACTCAATGGACGCCAATCAAACCAATAACGTTTCCTCATGAGGTGGTAGCTCAAGCAGTACCGAGCAAAGCTGTGAATCCGGCAACCCTGGGATCATGTCTATGCTTGGCCAACCGACGATCGCTGGAAACATAGACAATCTCCTTCACTACTCATTGCCTCTCTCCACCCAGGAGTATAAATGGGTACCAGTGTAAAAACTGGGGAAGTTACCAATAATAGACTGAAATAAAACCAGCCAGGTGTGAACGGGACCTGGAATCAAGGACTCGGTAGATGCCAACAAAACCACTACCTTCGTTTCCTCAGGCAGTAACGACCAGAGCTGTGGAACCAGAAGTATAAATAGGTAACAGTATAAAAGCTGCGGAAGTAAATAATAGACCAAAATAAAACCATCCTAGAATGCCGTGAATGGGACCCCAATCAGGGACTCGATAGATGCCAACCAAACCAATAACTACATTTCCTCAGAGAAGGACAAAAAGGTGGTCTAATATGATTTCATTATCCGCAGATCCCATTAAAGGTGCTGTGCAGTGCTCATCATTCTGGCAATCTACAGCAACGGGAATATTTAGCAGTTACTGAGCCGTGATCTGAGCCTACCCCATCATCGCGGCCCAATTCTTGTATCCCGTCACGGGGAAAATAAAAACAAAGTAATAACAGGCACTTCCCACCACTTCCCCGCCCGAACACGGTGCACCAAACTATATTGGTGACGCTCTAGTCGAAAGCTCTTGAGAGACCTTCCTACAGGCGCTGTTTTGAACTTACTATCTGAAATTCAATTGTGGGCCTGTCTGAGCAGAATGAACCATTTCACCGTTTCCTGTCCGAGGCATGGTTGAAATGAGTGGTCTAAAGAACTGAAAGCACGCCTTCCATGCCCTGCCTAGTATAAGAGTACTGCATCAATACGTACACTGTTTCTCTGTGAACTTTGCATTCGATGCAGCTTCTCAGCAGAGACGCCGTTCATCTAGGTCTAGGCCTTGTGTTATATGCACTTTATCCACCCCTCATCACCTGGGTCAACACCTGTTTCTTTCCCGCATCTGTTTTGTCTTCCAAAAGTGTCTACACCTGTTCTACGATGCATGAATTTTCTCATCAATGACTGGCTTATGTTTACTTGTATTGACTGTATTATTATCGTCTGGACAATGCAACTACTTATCATTTTTGCCTTTACAGAAGAACACCTTTTTCCAAAGAGGCACGAATGCGTTTATGCTATTATGACTTCGCGATTTCCAAGGACGCGCGAATAAGTATATAACGTTTAAGATGCTTCATGGTGTATGTGATCAGGATGTCTGCCCCAAGATACCGCTCAGAGAATCGAACACAGGAGGCCACAGTCTTAAGATCTTCAAGATGAGGCCAAAATGTAGACTCGGACAAAGCAGCCTTACCATTCTAATAGCCGACCCATGGAACAGTCTACCTGAGCCAGTTGTAGGTGCACCAACTGAGAAAGCCTTAGAGATCCGTCTAGACACAAACTGGAAGAAACACGCCATAAAATACGAGTACGAAACTTGGGCATTTAAGTAAACCTACCCCACATAAAAGTGAGCTCCAGGGATCGAGTCTCATACAGCTCTCTCCCGACTCTCTGGCGACGGCAAAAGATGCTGATAGCAGTTTAACTCTAAGATGACTGGAAGGGACTGTGGCCCGTCCACGGATTCAAGGAAGTTAGGAGTCGCTCATAGGCTCCAGGACTCCTCGCAGAGACAACCAGTATGTGCCGTCGGCTTGAGTGGTACACTCAATAAGTACGTCCTAAGATGGGTGCCTGAGCCAGCTACGCAAGAAGACAAACTGTGTCAAAAATGAAATAGGTATTGGCCATTTGAAACATAACCCTTCCAGACTGGACATACCAACTAATGGTTAGTATAGCTCCTCAGAAGGCCCACTAAAATAACGCGGCTCCTACTAAACTCTTGTTAGGGACACGGCTACCCACGGCTTCGAATGAAATCTGTACACCATATCTATCACACGTAAACCAGCGTATATCGCAACCATTTAACACAAATTACACCCATTGCTCATCTCACCTTTTCTGTTTGCAAATAAGGAGGTCGGCTTCGCCGCTTCTCCTCCTCCGCTTCAGATTAAGAAGCTAGTATCCTGTGACGGAGGCCCGTACGAGGCGCCTTTCCTCTCGCAAAACCAAATATTAGGCCCACTTGAGGCATCATTGATTTACACATATTTGTCTAACAGCAGGATATGTACGAAACGGCGAGACTGAGATTACTGCCGCTGTAGACGCCCCTCTATATACTCTTATTATGGTGCATCCGTACTTCCATATCTCTTACTCTAGGACCAGCACACGACTTGTTGGACCCTCTTAAAGTAATCTCATGAAGATACCTTCTCAAATACGACTATTGTGGAATGCAGAGATACCGGCAATACCAATAGGTGGGATGGCATGGTAGTGTTCGCCGTTGGCGGGAATGATCGTTCCAACGGTCCTAGAGGCCGGTCTTCGAATGACCCAGTAATCCCACCCAACCCCACCCATCCTCCCCCACCACCACCATCCCCCACCCCACCGCCGCCGACCTTCCCTCTACTTCCCCGAGGCCTGCTAACCAGCACCATCGGATCGGCTCGTACAAGGGGTGCGACTCGGACCCAGAAGAGTATTACGACAGACGGTGGAGACCCAGAGCTACACATTTCTGACGTGACTATTATATGACAAGTAAATGATTATGACGTCATATGATGGATGCAGAAAGAGGAAACGTCCATTGGATCAGTGTGTACAGGCAGTTGTATCTAGTTGTAGCGAGTTGAGTCACGTTGTAGCCCAGTCGGCTCGACTGAGTGTGTTCAATTATAGTTGGCTATAGTCGGTACCCGTCATACTTGTGTGAGTGCACATTTGACACAACCCGACTGTAGTTTCCTTGTTTCAAGTCGTGTACGTTCGAAATTTTTGATTAGAATGTTAAAATTAATGATGCTTTTTAATTCATCAACGTATTTTGAAGCCTGTATGTTCAAAACTGGTGGATCAAGTCGTGGTGGTGTGGAGCTCAGTGAAATTGAAAACGGACATAGGGACGCCGACTGAACGCGTTGACACACACGCACGCATGCACGCACGCTCGCACGCACAGTTCAGTTGCGTTGTAAGAAGTTGTATTGGGGTAAATTAACTCATTGAAATATAGTAGTGTATGAATGACTAAAGGTCCATTATAGTATTATTTAATTATTAGATATATGTGTATGTATGCCAACTGCGTTATGCTATTTCTATGGGCATGGCTTCGCTATTATTCAATTGATAAGACACAATAGACACACAGATATAAACAAAAAAAAGGTTCTTGTTATTCGCTTCGTAGAGTGTCTTCAACCTCGTAGATATGCTTGCTCCAGTTATACGGATAGCTTATTACAAAACTTGAAATGCGTAAACGACAAGCCAATATATATATGATCCACCTCAGAATCTGTATACATTATCGGATTTTGTTTGCAAAATTTAGAACTCTGATCTTTTAATACTGCCATCTATAGTGTTCGGAACTTACAGCCAACAGACGCATTAAACCACTTGTCATATACGACTGAACACGGCATAGGGCTATTAACAGTTTGAACTTTGCTATCAATCTTAGTTTGTAATATACCGTATGTTGACCCGCTACGCTGTATTTGTTTATCACAATACCTGGACTGTCTTTCTAATTTCCCACAGACGCATACGGTATGTGTGTAATAAATAAAATGTGTCACTACTACACGCATTGTAATGGACGTTTGCATGTTTAGCTATGCCCCACCCATTTCTATCTAAGCTCCAACCACACCTCGCTCGTGTTGAGATCGATCGATTTCTGAACTTCCTGACTATCAATTTCCAGAAAACTGTACGGGTAAGCTGTTGAATAATTTGAAACTAACTTGACTGGGCGCTGTTGCTGCCTATGACAGCAACAACGCCCAGTCCAATTATTTTCAAAATATTCAACTGCTTGTTTATTAAATAGCAGAGACATACAATTCTTACAACGTGTCAGACTTTTAAGAGTTAACACGTTGACTGCCAACTACGAGTATTTGCATATACGCATGTGCACAACCTTTATTTTTTGTTTTTATTGATCTCTTGGTAATAATAAGTTAATTTCTACTCAGTTGTTCATGAATACCCGTGGCACGAGATTACTCGTATCTGGCAGGAGTGAATGTAAATTCATATCCATTTGCCAGCTACGATTTATCTCTTATCCGAGTTAACTCGTAGCTGGCGGTGGCTGTGTGATTCTCCATCACATATGCCAGGTACGAGTTATCTCGTAGCACTATTTTTAGCAGAATGTGACGTAAATATCACGTCATATTGCATCATCGCTTTTTATAGTTTGTTTCTCATATAACACTCGTTTCTCTCAAAATGTCGCGTTTGACAGCGGACCAGGTAGCAGAAATGCTAATGGATACGGAAAGTGAGAGCAATGATAGTCTAGTTATGGAGTTAGCTAATGATTCTTCAGAAACACCAACATATGACAGTGATTTAGATGCAGATTATCAGGCAGACACGGAGGTTGATGAAAGTAATAGTTAAAGTAGTGATAACCAATATACTGATAGTGGTGACCCAACAGTTTCTTCTGACTCCCATCATTCAACTGCCACGTGGAAGACCTAGCGTACGTGGGGTGCGTACCAGAGGAGGACGCTGTCGTCGAGTTAGAACAAGGGGTGGTTCACATAATTCTGCTGCACCAGTTCGTACACCCCTTACCCCAGGCAGTGGTAGAGGCCATGGTAGAGCTGTGCCAACAGCTTCGCATGGAACTTTGAGAGGTGCGAGGTTTGGTGTTGCCCTGCACAACTGGTCGAATGTTGCTGATGCGTACCCTGGCAGTTATTTTGACATGCTCGTGACTGATGAATTGATAGATATGATGGTCACATAAACAAATCAGACAAACAACGTCCATTGCATAAAGAATCCCGCCTGAAGACTTGGAAGGATACAGATGGTAAAGAAATGAAAACGTTCCTTGGTCTGGTGCTTCACATGGGGACGGTAAATCTTCCCACCTTGGAACACTACTGGAGCACCAATGTGATGTATAAAACCTTTTTGCCGTAACCGCTTCCAATTACTTTTGTGCTTCTGGCATTTCACAGACAATACTCAGCATCATGTTGATCGCCTGTACAAGGTCCTGTGATTACTGGAACATTTCAATAATATAATGACCAACACGTACTACCCAGGTAAAGATCTGTGCATTGATGAATCAATGGTACTTTGACGTGGTAGGCTTTTGTTGCGGCAGTATATAAAGAATAAATGCCACAAGTACGGTATAAAACTGTTTGAACTATGTGAATCGAGAGGTGTCTTGCTAAAGGTTCGCATATATTCTGGAGAAAGTCTTGAAGATGATATTGGCGTAGGATAGGCTGGTGCGATGGTACTTACATTACTTGATGGTTACCTGGACAAAGGCCATGCGGTGTACACTGACAACTATTACAATTTCGTAGGTCTTGTGAAAGAACTGACCGTCAGATCAACCTACCATTGTGGAACACTCCATGCAGATCGGAAAGCGAATCCCAAAGATGTGGTTCATAAATAATTGATGAGGGCTGAATGTGAATGGAGGCAGTCAGATTCGGTAGTAGTTTGTAAGCGGAAGGACACACGTGATGCACTGGCAATAAGTAACATGCACAAAAGTTGAGATGGTGGATGCCCCAAATCAGAATAACAAAGTTACAAGCAAACCCAATATTGTGCGAAACTACAATAACGGTATGTTAGGGATAGACAGATCTGATCAGATGTTGTCATGTTACTCAGCTCTGTGCAAGACCATAAGTTGGTACAAAAAGATTGCCCTGCACATTATCGAGATGCGTCTCCTGAATGCTCACATTATGTACAATGACAACAACATTTCGTGACCATGTAATAAATCATCTGTTGGGTGATTGTAGCTCGCCAGGCAGTGTCGGGCCGTTCCAGTGTATCAAGTAGACTCGCCGCGCGCAAGTGCATGACGAGTGATGATGCTGGTTAGCACCCGGTTTCGGGGTGACGGACCTTGTACGAGACTGCCCTGCATGAAACAAAGACCGGCTCCTAAAGCCGGTGGAACTCAATTGTTCCGGTGGGGCCGTGCGACCATCGCCGCGAACGTTAAACACAACGGTCTCATCCCACGAGTTTGTGTCACCAGTATGCCTGTCTATAGCAATTTCGTGATCTATGGACTTACACGATTTGATTTGGTGACCTAAAAATATAAGTCTATACAATGAGTTTACCTAAACAATTAAAAATATGTTAGATACAACTACAATAAGAGCATACGAAAATACGAGACATAGAGACAGGTAGATGAACCTTTAAACATGGGGCTCCCGGAGGTACCACACAGACTCGTAGGTCCGCAGAGGTATCCATGCAAGGGAGGCTCCTGTACACGAGACTTAACTAGTTAACTTAATATAAGTAATTATACCTCTAATCTGAAAGGAAGAAGGTTATCTCAGACCAATGCAAGTTTAGGGTGGGGAGTATTATCCTGGCGTGGACCGTCGTCGCTGAATCCTTGCAAGAGGCAAGTGCCTCGCGCAGGCCTCCATCTCGGGAAGATGTTGCCACTGCTTAAAGTGGAAGAAGAAAGGTAGGTAAAAATGGGCCTACCATAATATTTCAATCAAAAATGCTTTAGAAAGGAAAAGACCATACCTAGTGAGATTACGACAATAGGGATGCGCACTGCTTTATGTGAAGACGGGATGGAGGATTCCCGATGGATTCCCTTGTCACCATCTTATGTAGTTCTTGGTTTGCTGTATTAGTAGTTGCCGCTTTATTTCGGCGGGCCTTCTGCTTTGCTTAATTCCTTTTAGTTGTTTTTAGAACGAGAATTAGTTTAGGCCGCAACTGGCTCATATCTACCTAGCTATTAGACACGGCTGTCATGCAGAACAGATGCCCCAAGACATCAATACTAGAAACAGCGCTCATACATGTTACGTAGCAGGATCTCTGAACTGGATAAGAATCCGGACATCCTACCCCGCAAACACATAACACATTTTAACATAATTCGGTGGGAATGTGCATCTCGCTCGTCACCGGGCCCTATGGAACTAACCCGTTTACCTGTCATTAGGTTGATATACAAGTTGCCAGTTTTGCACTACGCTGCGGGAGGCTTGTCAGTAAATAAGATAATAATTAATACATGTGTTTTCGCAGTGCTGTCCTACATTGGCTTAAAATGCTAACTACTAAGTATCCGAAGATACAGGGGAATGTGTATGTGACACCACACCCTAGCCATAACCGCTCGGAAACCCCAATGGTTTCCCAGAGTCGGATAAGCCCATGGTGCGGATGGGGACATCTAAACAATTAAGAAGCCATAAGGCTGAATGGAACATGAAGAGAGACAAAATCTTACTTATGAGTCTTACCGGAGTGCGGGGCTAGATTATCGCACTACCGGAAGAGAAAAGTATTTTACACAGTATGCAATGAAGAAAGTGTCTCTAATCATTTTGAACCTATCCTATTGAGCTGAATAGAACATGTTTAGTCGGTAGCATGCCGGGCCAAACAGAGTTATAGCACGGACAGCGACCTCAGTGAAAACATTTTGGTGGTGGGAGAAAGTGTTGCATATATAAGTGTTGCTGTATAGTGATTCCTATGTGAACTGCAGTCCTATATTTTCTATGAATAAACAAAACATATGCACGGATGGCCACTGGCCATATATATACATAATCTAACCAGAACACTCAATGCGGTGTCAAATGATCAAGATATATATAACAGTACAGGTTAACGAACCTACTATAGTGTGGTTAGCAACACATTGAGGAAAATGAGAATAATTATCAACAAATACAGAAATTATAACTAGCGGTCCTAAGACCGTTATGGTTCCTTTTAGTCATCGGGACCATTATTGCAGATACAATATAATTGAAAAAACCTATATAGAGAAATAATTAAACTGTGAAGCATAGTCGCTTGAATACCTGATAGTCATTCCTAAGTTATTCTACCATGTTACTGAAATTGATACGTCGATCCGTAGTCGACATGAAATGATGCGCTCTCCGGAAGGTGGAAAGGTCCCGCAGGTTGGTTTCCACAAGCTGTTTTTCCACAAACAAGACTTCCGCAAGAACACTCATGGCGGGAAAGCATCGCTTAATGCTGTAGGCCTAATAGAATGTCTAACGAGCAGTCAGTAAAAGATACGATAGTACTACGTGGGGTAGAACGTTCCATACACCGATGGAAGGTGTAAACAACCCGTCACTAGCGGGGGTTGTCAGAGGCAAACGAGGATATAAAACAAAGCTTCACGGTGCTGGGTACGTCAGCCAGCTCTGAAGATGCACCAGGCAGAGTTTACTTGCTGCGGTCGAAAGTTGAAAGAACCGACATGATATGTGTGTGCGTGGCCAGCAGATCCGGCGAGTCATCCAGCAAAGAACATCCCGTCTCTACGTCTGTAGCCTCACATATTCAGGCTGTAAAGGCCTCACTGCAAATTTGTGTTCCGAATGTAGCTGTTAGTATTCGTGAACAATTATCAGAAGTTCCAAATTACTCCCGTAAATGGGGAGTTACAAACTTGTTTTAGTGCGGTGGGTTGGAGAACTACATGCTACGGGATAAATACCTGACACATCGCGAAGGAAGATGCGTATTGTCTGTCGCGCTTGTAGTAGCTGGTACAGATCCAACCTGTTCGGCCCCTGGCTGAGCATGCTCTCGATCACTGGATCGCTTCTCCTTTTATACTCCTCGTGACGTCACTGGCGTAGGCTTCATCCAATCATCGTTCGAGCAAGAGCCAATCAGCGCGCAGCTAATAATAGCGCCGTCGAACGTTCTAGAACATTCGAGAAGCTTTGCGTCCATGTGGTTATGACATCGATGCAATATTTTGAAGATAATCATGAAGAGTTTTCCCTGGATAACCGATTTTGAAATGGTTTACAGATTTGAAAAGCCCGTTGAATTCTGGTCTTGATTAATGACAGATTAATGACAGATTTAACGGGAACAGGCACTCAATAAGGAGTACAGCGTACCATCTCGGTACACTAAATGCGCCATCCTATCTAGGGCGTAACTCTAACGAACTTAGTCGTTTTTTGACACGCCAACTCTCCCATAGGCTGATATACGCTTATGGCTCTAGCCAGAGGGGTTTGTTCAGGAAACGAATCCAGGACGGGCGGCGCGTGCCAAGCTCAGCTGGTACGACCGGTATTCGACTGGTCAATCCGCACTACACCACCCCCTCCTAGTTTGTCATCCATGGCTAATGATCGTGCATGGTGGATCGACGCAAGGACGTACACTAGGTGGAAATTATAGACCATGTAGGCACGTGGCCGGACAGGAGTAGTGACGCATTAGACACGTATTCAAGAGACAGAGCACATAGGGGTGCCACGAGGAGCGGGGCATACTTTTAGTTTTTAATTTTGACCTGGAATTATTTTTCCAGGCCTTTCTTCTTTTCTTTGTTTTATTACTAATATTACGGTGCGTGCTATAACTTTATTTAGTAGATGATTCTGAACAATAGCTCGCATGGGTGTTCTCTTTGATTGCGGTTAATCATGATTACCGCAAGGAACAACCAAGCTCAAACGTACCGCACTTAAAGTGTGTAAATATATATATAAATATAATAAGAAAAAACAAGGTATATCTAGACCATGTAACATACCCGTACGAGGTATTTATGTATTAATCACACCGTATTACTTGCGCACCCCGGGTAAATAAAGGGGTTGCAACACGTATCACTTAGCATTATCATTGTATAAAATATCTACTTGCGGCCCATTATTGCGGGTCCGCAACGGTCAGCTCTCGCTGCCTCATATCCATCCTGACGTCTGAAAATAATATCTTTATAATAATAATAATAACATAAGAATTGGTTTATCAGGCAGCCTCAGCGTAGTCAGTCAGCGTAGCTGAGACTGCATGATGGGATCGTGATAGTATTGCACTGCAGAATGTTGTATTCTTTACATCGCACATGACGATCTTACAGCCTCGGTGTCCGCAGTGCTCATTTCGAGTGAGACACAACCGGGCACTGAAGTGTGCAGCTGTGTCGGATAACCGTAGTCATCCTAAGGATGGGATTCAATTGATCTAACATATATAATAAGAAGAAAAGTATTTTTTTAAATAAAGTAATAATTAATACATTTCCATGAATCGCCTATTGATATTTCTGCTGAATTACATATGCTCACACCTCTGAAGCGAAATTTCCCCATTGAGTCTGGGTCCCGCGACTGATGGTGGTGGGTCGCGGTGGATGCACTGTCATTGCTGAGATGCTTTCACTATTATTATTATTATTATTATTATTATTGGCACTGTCTGAAACATCCAAAGTGATGGTGGCAGAAATATGCGCATCCATTATGTCTCTCACAGTTACCGCTGGTTCCAATGTATTCGCCCTAAAGCAGCGGCGGTACTAGTGGTTGCCAATGTTGCTGATGCGGTGGTGATGGTAGCTGTCTTGGTGGCGGTTGTCACTTGCACCCTTTGGCCTTACTGGTGTGGTTCGCTGTCACAGCCACGCCGGACAGACGCCCAGTTCCCCACACAGAATGCAGCCTAGGCTAGGTGCCTTTCCGTACATGCCTGAGATAAAGACCTGTCCAAGTTATGGGGCCATAATCCAGGACAGAGTCAAGATGCACACTGACGACTCCCGAGCCGAGCGAACACAGTACTGGGCGCCAATAGGGTCATCTTGGCAAGGGGCTGTAGCCCTGTAAAGACGGTACCATGGCGGCGATGTCCGCTAGATGCATCGCAACCTAGGACCTCACGTAGATCGTACTTTGACATCATTTTAGCTGAGAGAACCTGTGTAGATCGTAGTTAGACAGATCATCCACCCCACAGGTACCTGGGTGCCAGACTGCTCCACCCGTCTGGAAAGTGACAGGTTACACCGTCTCACACACATACCCTCCTGCTTCCCAAAGAATCACTTTTCATGATCTCTGATCACAGGAGACATGACTCGCAATACGAATGCTTGCCATGGCCTGACTGTACATTGAGCCATCTTGACCACTCATAACCAGAAACGGGTTGATGAACTGACATGATCAAGACGACCGGCCAGGGATCCAGTCGATAGTGATCACCATCTGAGCTCATGCTCAGGGGCAACCGACGGTCTGATCCGTATCTATCTGCCAACAGTGTACTTTGACCGTTTTCCTCGGCCTTGCCTGCAGGGCACCTCCAGCGGCCATCATCACTCCTCCAGAGGTTTGGATTGCTCTGGGTATGGACTGTCATCCACGTACCACGCATTGTTCATTTACTATTACGAAGTTCAGCAGCGCTGACTAGATGGTACCACAGTAGGATGTTAACTCATCCTTTGTTAGACACGGAGGCCTTCAGTATCTCCTCTGCACTATACACCATGTTTGTACGTGTCACCGGACCCTTGCTGGCTCACTGCCGCCTGTTACAGCCAACCTTTGAGGAGCCTATCCCTTTCGGTCAGCTGACGTGGTGGTTGCTGTAGCTGTTGTGGTGATGGCGGCGAGCTGTACCATAGGCTGAAGTCGTAGTGCGGGAGCGGATACGGCGGGAAACGACATCTTCCGAAACCTAGCATACTTTAGTAGACGACTTGCGATCATGTTAGGCATGGCCTGGATATACTGTGTGTGGGCAAACCGTCTCTTTCCCACGTATGGACGTTCCAGCGTGGTTCCCTTTCTGATTGCAGGGCCAGAAAGGCGAGGAGTCGGATGCTGAATAACGCAGGTCAGAGTTACACTTATTGTCACAGGCTGCGATAGTCCTGGTCCTTCATCTATGGAAAGTTCGGGTGGACATGGAGACTGCAGGTAACTTGGAATGTCTATTTCCGCAGGTGTCGTAATTACCACTGAAATCGGTTGACTAGCTAACACTGTTTGAGATACTATGGTGGCGGGTGTAGTGACCGTAGCCAGATGGATAATAACCAATGCGGGTGCTGCCGAACTGAATTCTGTGGGAGATTTTCGCTTCTTACTCCACTTTAGGACCAGTGTGGATGAAGTGACAGGTACGGGCGTGACACTTCCAGACGTGGCTGTGGGCAGGATTTCACGTCTGGCTGTCGGTACATTGCTTACTGTAGCCGCGGGAAGACGATGGCTAACGGGATGTCTACGAGTAGTGTTCTTCGTGCAGGCCATTTTCTCGGTCAGGAGAACTTTATCCGGGAGCCAAGATGCGAAGCGGTTGGCTAAAATGGCATGATCCTCGTTCTCTTCCCCAGAAACTAACGTCACCTCCAACACACGGTGTTGATAACGGAGCGCTTGTGTCACCCCGTAGCGAGTAGCGGTGTAGAGATACTGGCACGTCACACAAAAGGCTGACTGGAAAAGATGATCCTTATTAACAAGAAGGGTGCAGTGCGGTCGGATTTCCTTGCGAAAGTTCTGGTACATGGCTCTCCCCTAGCTAACAATGTATTACACGGGAACCGCTTTATTATAGTACCAACATTGGGACACGGAGCCTAAATTACCGCTAACTAATCCCCAACCAGCTTATACTCATTTCACCAATTATCCATGTCCCTCTCCAAGTATCTCACAATATCGGGAATGGCTAATAACACATCACACCAACCCTAGTAGACCGGTAAATCCGGTAACGTTACGAAATACGGCACCACCTAGATATGATTAATGGTACCGTTTGCGGAGGAATTCCTCGCCCATAGAGTACCGCTCAGAATTACCACACGGGAAATATCCATAGGGGCCTAATGACTGTGATTTCCGTCCTTTTTCAGCTTTTACTTCCATTATGCCTGCACCACCACCGAAGTGTGTGCCAAGCACTCCCTATCACGGCAACGGCTGAGTCATACTTCCAACTGAATGCTGTGGGGATGGTGACTGGGCAAACTATAAGTGCCAATTTTAAATCATCAACAGGACGAATGGTTAGTCAGACCACCAAATTGGAGAGTACTTGTCCGCAAAATTATCGGGAACAGCATTACAGGTGTTAGCAGACATGAGGTCTGAAGTAACACCGACCTATAGTGAACTAAAAAATGCATTATTAGAAAGATTTGGTGATACATCCCGTGGAGAAACTAGCCATTTACAATTAAAGAACCTACGGCGACGTATGAATGAAACTCTCCCTGAGCTGGCAAGCTGTATCATGCGATTAGTAGCCCGAGCTTATCCCAGTACCATCCCATAGGGAGTCACTCACTTACAACTGGATACTTTTATCCATGCCCTGAGTGGCGAACCTTCTCTAAAAGAGAAACTTTTTCTGCTAGAACACGGACATCTACAAACGTTAAAGGCTACTGCCGTTCGAGTAGAAAACTACCTAGAACTGGAAAAGATTGCCAAACGACAATTACATCCTATTAATGAGTTAGCTGACACATATACAAATACAACTACAGCCACCGCACCTGCTTCAAGTGCGGTAACCAATGCAGGCATGGTGCGAAACACACAATTTCAGCAAAATAATGCACCCATGGGTGGAGGCCATGGCCAATCCCACCATGGAGGCCACAACAATGCCCCCAGTAGGGGTAACCACCATAATAATTCAAATAGGTCTAATATAGAGGAATGGTTAGAGATCACAAAACAAATTGCTTCTCTGACCAATCTTTTAACTATTTTATCAACAACGGTAGCACAGAGCGCAAATAGGTCTACCATAAACCATCCTTCACCAACATCCAAGAACCCAAACACCTGTTTTGGATGCGGTGAACAGGACACTGTAGGGAACGGTGTCGCAACCGTTCTCCCTCCACAACATTACAGTTAGAACAAAGTAAACCCCCAGCAGAGAATCAAACAAACTAACATGGGCACTGGAGTGCAGTTCAGTGCCCGTCTCATAAAACTCACTCAAAACCCTGCACATTACGCCCCCCCCCCTTTACTTAAATATAAACAAGATTGTGACACCATGAAAACGGTCCTGCAATCAAAGGCACCGCAACCATGCCTGGTGTCTGCAGTACCTAATATTCATCCAAAAATGGAAGATGTTTCAAAACCAGCTGTTCTCACACTACTTCCTTTTTTATGCAGAACGGCCCTGTTAGGTAAAAATAATACAACAGAAACAACTTTTATCCAAGCTACTAGGCCAACCATTATGTCGGCAAATGCATGGTGCCCCTAGTGGTATGTGATAACTGGTCTTCTCCATCTTCGCGAACAGACTCCTCCCAAAGTAGCACAGAGACTGAGTCACAACGTTCGCCAACTTGGATAAAAAAAACAGAGAACAAAAATGAATATAAAAATAGATCACAAAAGAAGGTTTGTTTCTACTGCGCTTCTACTAAGCACATTATGATACTTTGCCATAGTTGGGCCGCTCAAGTGGCACTTTACAAACATGCTGCTAAACAAACTGCTGCCAAATCTATGGTGCCCACCGGTTCCCTATCTCCTGCAGCGTTGGCACCGTTACTACTAAAACAAATCAGGCAACAGAAACGTAAAATTGCTCCGTTATGCACTCAACCATCAACAGCACTTGCCAAGGCTATTGGCAAGCAAACCATGTACATACAAGATTATACGGTACCACCAACAAGTAATCAAGAAATTAAAATAGAAAAACTCTCCTGAGCAGGAGAAATAATATATAAATGTGCCTGTTTGTTTGGTGGTATGCGAAACCGCCTCTTAAACCATCTAATCTCCAACTCAAAATGGTCACCGGTACCAATATTCCCGTGGCCCGTATTGTAAATATTGTAATTCAAATAGAAGAATTAAAATAAATCCAGCAGGTAGTATCCATTCAAAACGATGCACCACTGGGCTCTGACTTTCTCATCACCAGTGAAGCAGTAATTCACTGCAAACAACAAGAGGTAGAAATACATGGCCGACGTATTCCACTAGGGCCGGAATCAACCTTATATCATACTTGTACTTTAATATTGGCCTCCTCAGCCACTGTTAAGCCGGGCCATGAAGAAATTTTATGGGCCACTGTGCCACAGTTAAAAAAAGGTATTCATACCATTCTGATAGAACCTGATAGGAATATATGTAGGCCTCCAAATGTGTTAGTGCAAGAATGTTAGTTACCACCACTAGTAAGGACTGTATACCTTACCATCTGTTTAACAGCACAGCTAATCCTATTACCCTACTTCCTGGGGTTTGCTGTGGCCATTTGGTGGACATAGATTCGGTGGAAATACTTCCCACCATTCCTACAAATGCCACTGTAACCGACACAGATATACCAGAACACCTACATGAGCTGTATTTACGTGTCACAGTTGGATTAACCCGCGCACAGAAAAGTAGTGTATGGCACCTGTTATGTAAGTACAAAGATAGTTTTTTTGCAAGTAATATGGACTATTGACACCAGTAATACTAGACTGGTGAGACAGCCGGTGCGCCATCTTCCCATTCATAAGGAAGCAGAACCACACCAAAAAGTCAATGACATCTTGAGAACGGGAATTATAGAGCCCTCCGCATCTCCGTGGGCCAGTCCCATAGTCTTAGCAGGCAAGAAAGATCGGTCCCTATGGTTTTGTATTGACTACCACCACTTAAATGATGTAAGCGTTAAAGATGCCAATCCTCTCTGAGTGATCAGGCATTGGACCCGTTGAGCAGAGCCAAATGGTTCTGTACACTTGATCTTGCAAAGTTCTATTGCCAAGTAGCCGTGGACGAACGGGACCATGAAAAGACTGCATTTGTTTGCAGGGATGGTCTGTTTCAGTTCCATAAGTTGCCCTCTGGCCTATGCAATGCACCGGGAAGCTTTAACTAATTGAACACGTATTTACCACATTACAGTGGGAAGTCTGTTTATGTTACATAGACGATGTTATCGTTTTTGGCCCCTCTGTTGAACAGACGTTGGCCAACATGGACAAGGTGCTGGTACTGTTTCAAAATGCAAATTTGAAACTCAAGCCAAAGAAATGCCACTTCTTTGGAAAGAGTGTTGAATTTCTGGGCCATGTAATATCTGCTGATGGAGTGGATACTCAGCCCACCAAAACTAAAGACCATAACGTCATTAACTAAAACCCGAAGCTTCCTCAGGCTTTGCCAGTACTGTAGATGGTATATACACCATTTCAGTGAAACTGTGGCATCGTTATTCCAAATCACTGAGAAAAATAGACCATTTGAATGGATGACAGAGTGTGAGGTTTCTTTTAAGGCATTAAAGGAACATTTGACATCCGCACCCATATTAGCTCATCCAAACCCTAACCTTGATTTCATCTTGGATACTGATGCCTCTGCTTATGCTATAGGTGCTGTTCTATCTCAGATCATAGAAGATGGAATAGAACAAGTATTCAGGTATGGTTCAATATGCTTCATAAAACTGAAAAGTGGTACGTAACCACTAAGAGAGAGAGAGAGAGAGAGAGAGAGAGAGAGAGAGAGAGA
Source organism: Chaetoderma sp. LZ-2023a (assembly GCA_034401795.1). Taxonomy (NCBI): domain Eukaryota; kingdom Metazoa; phylum Mollusca; class Caudofoveata; order Chaetodermatida; family Chaetodermatidae; genus Chaetoderma; species Chaetoderma sp. LZ-2023a. The sequence goes on from CM067359.1 coordinate 168,485,282, forward strand.
GAGAGAGAGAGATAGAGAGAAAGAGAGAGAGAGAGAGAGAGAGAGAGAGAGAGAGAGAGAGAGAGAGCGAGAGAGAGAGAGAGAGAGAGAGAGAGAGAGCTATTGGCAGCAGTATATTTTGTCAAATATTACAAACATTTTCTGGACGGACGCCCTTTTACATTGTGTAGAGATCATGCCTCGTTACAGTGGCTCAGAAATCTGAAGAATCCTGAGGGACAAGTGGCGAGATGGCAGGAATCCCTGTATGACTACAATGTTACTGTGGCTCATTGGCCCGGTAAATTGCATGGAAATGCTGATGCTTTGAGTAGAATAGGACTTGAGGATGAACTAGAAGTGGCTAATATGATAGAGCACCGCCACCCACCCCACCCCCATTTTTTAAACTCTGGTGTATGGACTGGGATGTGGTGAAACTTTCTCAACAGCAGTCTACAGACGTCAGACACGAGAAGTGTATGCCTGGATCCAGGAAGGAGTGCGCCCTTCCATGGAATCCATTAGTCTCTTATCCACTATGGCCAAGTATTACTATCAGAGGTATGAAGAGTGCCAACTCAATACTGGTGTCTTATACCTCAATAATAGAAGAGTAATACCAGAATGCTACCGAGTCATGATACTGGAACAGTTACATGATAATGCTGGTCGCCTTGACGTGGAGCGAACGGTCCAACGAATTAAACCTAAATTCCATTGGATAGGCATACGCGGCTGTGTAATGGCATGGGTGACACAATATGTGCCCTCCCAGCGCTGAACTGTGGGACAGCACCACTTTGCACAGTTGCAAACAAAGTTTGTGAGTGCACCATTGGAGCGAGTTGCAATATATGTGCTGAGACCCCTGAATACAACGGATGAAGGAAATAAATACATGCTTGTATTGCAGGGTTATTTTACGAAGTGGGTAGAAGCATTTGTGATGCCAGACCAAGAGGCCAGCAGCGTTGCTGAGGTACTGACAAGCAATGTGTTCTGCCACTTTGGTATGCCACTTGAATTACATTCTGACCAGGGCAGTAAGTTTGATGGCCGGGTGATTTCCGAGCTCTGTAAATTGTTCCACATAGTCAAGACCCACACCACACCATACCACCTACGTGGGATGGTATGGTAGAAAGACCCAATCGAACTCTAGCGGTGATGCGGACTAAGGAAGCACACCTTGATTGTCGTGATTGGAATCTACGGCTCCCATATGTATTGATGGCATACCACACTTCAATACACTCTAGCACCGGTCATACCCCTGCTAAGTTAATGCTAGGCAGTGAGTTAGCCTTACCCCTGGATCAGGCCACGCGTAGGATCCCTGGGAAAATAAACTCACTGTCTCTATACGTGGAACGCATACGGCAAAGGATAGAACAGGCCCATGAGTTAGTAAGAGAGACACTTTCCACCGTACACCAGCGCAAGAAAACCTGGCGTGACCGTCGTGCACATGGAAACCCATATGAGATAACAAGGATGGTATGGGTTCGCGACACACGATGTTCACCGCATGTGCCGAGTAAACTGAGATACCAGTGGAAAGGCCCTTATGTGATAGTAGGTAAGAAGTCGGACGTGCCCTACTAAATCCGTGCCTCGGATAGCTTGACCTCAGTCATCCATTTCGATCAGTTAAAACCGTGTGTTAGTGAACCCGCCTCATGCTACGCTACAATAACATGGTGCCGCTACCACCCACCGTATTCCCTGGAAATAACCCTGCACCAGATCGGCATGATCAGCGTGGAAAACTGATCATGGCCCAAAACACAAACACCACCACCGTAAACACTTCATACAAATTTCCCCGCATCAAACACCGTGCTTCACCAGAACCATACCAACAGATACAGAGCATGCGGTGACTGAGAGGGATAGGCTCCTCAACGGTTGCCGTTAACAGGTGGCAGTGGGCTCGCAAGGGCCTGGGGGCACGTACAACAAGGAGTGGGTAGGTATAGTGCAGAGGAGAAACTGAAGGCCTCCGTGTCTAGCGAAATATTAATTAACATCCTACTGTGGTACTGTCTAGTCGGCGCATTGTTCAGGCTGTTGTGATCGGTGCTACCCTCGAGATTGTGGGTCCCCATCCTAAGCCTAAGCAGGGATGGCCTGCAAGCGAGGACGGGGAAAATGGCCAAAGTTCGTTTTGTGTTGGTAAATAGGTGCGGATCTGACTCCTGGGCGTGAGCTCAGATGGTGATCACTATCGACAGGGTCGCCGGCCAGTTGTCTTGATCATGTTAGTTCATCAACGCGTTTCTGGTTATGTGTGATCAAGATGGCTCAATGTACAGCCAGAACATGTCAAGCGTTCGTATTGTGAGTCATGTCTCCTGTGAACAGAGGTCATGAAAAGCGATTCTTTGTGAAGCAGGGGGGTATGTGTGTATAACAGTGTAACCTGTCACTTGTTGGATGGGTAGAGCAGTCTGAGATCCCAAGTACGCAGGGTGTGAGTGACCTGGCTAGCACGGTTTATGCAGGGTTGCGGCCTCTTGCCAAAATGACATCTAGCAGGCATCACCTCCATGGTACGCTCTATGCGGGGCTGCGGCCCCTTGGCAAACTGACCATTTAATTGGCATCCAGTACTGTGTCCACTCGGGTCGGAAGTTGGCAGGGTGTGACTTGACTCTGCCCCGGATTATGTTCCCCTAACTTGGACAGGTCTTTATCTGATGCATATACGGAAAGGCACCTAGCCTAGGCTGCATCCTGTGTGAAGAACTGGGCATCAGTCCGGCATGGCGGGAACAGGGAAACACACCGGCAAGGCCAAAGGGTGCATAGCGAGCCTTCACAACCATGACAGTTAGTACATATAAAAGCATCATTACGCGGCCCTTGGTACATCCCTCCATAGGGAATGACATCAAACACGAATAACGGTACACAGCTTCATCTATATACGCAATATCAGACAGCTTCAATAAGAGAGCAGGATATACAGCAGTCTGCCGTCGGTAAGGAGTAGGAAATTCGATAATGGTTTGATTCAAGTACGGCTACAATCTAAATGCGTATCCCCCACCTAAGTAACTCCGTCCCGCCTCCTATAAGGCTCGGCCATTACGGAGTGAACTATTTAAAGTCTGTTAAAGTTGTCACCGCTAACACCGCTACAATGCATCCATGTTGCAATAAAATTAACATCTCACTACCGTGCTGGACTAATAGAAACTTACCAGCCCAGCATACTAGAAACACTCATCAACAAGTCAGAAGATACGGACACTCAGGTTGATTAAAATCACGTAATCTCCAAACAACTGTAAACATTACTGTGATATTTATTGTAACTGTCGCACGTTTAATGTAAGCTGGATTGTACCGCTTGTATTCATGCACGGTGTGAGAGGACAAGTCCCTCCTACCGAGAGGGATGCTTGGCCGTCCCCACACTGTTTAACAAAAAAAACTATGCTTAAACACGGTGGTCAGTAACTTGACGCTTATAAGACATAGATTTGTAAAAAGATAAGAAAATAAGACAAGACCCTGGCCCTAACAGCAAGACCGTTATACTTTTGATCAAGAACTGAATAAGTTCTACCCAATTATTGTGCATGAAATTAGCGGGCTGAATGAAAAGCAGCATCAACAATTAAACAGTCAAAACACAGAGAGAATTTCAAAAAGATTCTCCTACACACACGCTCCGCATTCCTATTTTTGGATGTAGGGTTTAAAATAATGTATTCTGTACATAGTAATGAAATGTACCAATGTGTTAATAGGATGCCGGGATGAAAGCATACAACCCACCCCCTCCACCCACCCCCACGCCCGGTCATAAATAACGGCATGGCACGTAGTCATTTTCTTATCGACCAATGTATTATAAAGGGTCTGCACTATGACGAAATTCAAAGCCTCAATCTAAAACAGTGGAACTACCAATATACCCCGTGATAGGTACTTACTGTTTTACTGTTATATGCTTAAGGCAGTGCAAACAAAAGACGACCAAACCCCCCTGCGGCTCTACCATACCAGCAGAAGAGGAGGTGAGAGGTGATAACTCTGAGTCAATGGGCTGCTGACGTAATCGCGCTCTCACCCACCCCTACAGACCGTCTAACGTAAGATAAAATTAGGCAAGTTTATAAGCATCTAAACAGAAAACCGACCCGCTTTAATTAAAGAATAGGCATGCGCCTGAATAATATAGTTCACCGTTAGTACCACCTAAAAACCGGTGATCCCTTGATAATAAGATAGAGTCAGTGCTCCCCATGACTTATACTATACACCGTCTCTCTTAGCCTGAACAAAAATAACCGTTCAGTGATGGAGAACAGAATAAAGACTTCACAGGTGGAATGGCCGAATCACCCCTCGAAAAAAATCAGGAGCGGTCATCCACCCTCCTGTGACGTCACCAAAAAGCTATAAAAGGAGGAAATCGCGCACCAAAACTTCATCTTCCCTATCAAATCAGCACAAGGGAATGCCTCTTTCTTGTTGAAGACCAAATTCCGCTTTTTATATATTCAGTCTATTATTAATAGAAATGTTTGAAAAGTCAAAGTTGGTGCCGAAAATTTAGTTAGAGAATAGGCGTGCGGTGTGACTGTAGGAATGGCCTGATGCCCCTTGAAGACGATCTACGGTTGTCTGATATCTCCGACGAGGAACTGACATCTCCACCGCAAATAGAAACCAAGCGATTTCGGTGCACTTGGGCACCTAGCGGTACCATTCCTTGCCAAAAAGAATTGTCCGGAAACGCCGACCTTCAGCTTCATATCAAATGGAACAATTTATGCCAGAGAGCCTTCTTGCCACCAGTGTGGTCATCATTACACCACAGCGCGTTACGGTATCACCAATGCTTTGACGGCCAAACACCACGTGACCATTGTTGCATTAGAAATTGGTGAAGAAAACGAAGATTGGTCCGTCCTTGCTCCGAAGTTGCGAATCAGAACACCGTTACAAACTCTTTCCATAGAAAAACTATCCATGGCGCGAGTAAAACACTACCCGTAAGATAGACAGAACATTAAAATCTTCTGCACCACCTAGAAAAGTGTTGGAAAAACCAAGTCAATCCACCACAGTTATTGACACCATTAATACCGGTACAACCCGGACAATTAGTGAACACTACGGCACCGTGCGTGAACACCGTCTCTCCTGTTGATAATCCAATGCTGCGATAGTCCACTAAACCGCGTATAGCCTATGCAGGGGAAGAAGTGCAGTATAAAGCACCAGGTGGAAATATTTAAAGTTCCACAGTTCCCGGCTGGACAATAAGTACTAGCAGCAAAACGCAGAAAGATGAACGCACCGGCCACTGCACCCACTCCGATGTTTACCACAGGAGCCAACAGCACCATTGTACCCGCACCGTCACCAACTGCACGCCCGGCACCAATGACTAACATAGATGCTCCGTCAAACCCAGAAATGTCGGTAACCTGTGTTCATCAACAGACCGGTTTGATAGACAAATGCAACTCAAACTAACTGAGACAATTGTGGACTTATATTATGATCACATGAATAGCTGAAATGTAACGAATAGGAATTGTAAAGTTAAGCGTGTGACGACGGAGATGCCTTATTATTTTATTTACCGTTTTATAAATGTATTTTTCTTATTATTATTTTTGTAAAATCGAAACCAGGCCCCTAGGACGACGAAGGTTGTCCTGCGTGACTGTATATACTACGTCATGCCTCAAAAATAGTATATTACGGTGATTATGCCATCAAACACACCGTACGCGGTGTCTCAATTTGGCCCACCGTAATACAAAGATGTAAGTTGGTCATGCCGTTCTGGGATAATGTCAGAACCGCCTGAGCCACGATAATATGATTATTATTATTATTATTATTATTATTATTATTATTATTATTATTATTATTACCGTACTATTTTTAATATTACTTTTCTTCCTGTATTACAGGACGGACTAACGGAGTGATGAGAGCCACTCGTTCGGAGTCTCAATAAAGGGCCGCACTATAATAATGTATATATTAAAAATATACGGTTTTAAAATATACCTTTTATATCTTACCGTTATATTGTTAAAAAATACCGTGTGCAGGAGCCTGGGCGTTCTCCGACGGGGAAAAATACCCGTCACCAAGAGGGCGTCCTCGCGTATTATTGTAAGCTTAAACACCTTTTAAATAACGTTGTGCACACACATCATTAAAACAAAAACAAAAAAAACCCCGGCCTGTACAAATAAAAACCAGGCCAAAAATAAAAATAAAAAGTATGCCTCTCTCCGTAAACTCTTTCGCACGTCTATGTGCCTGCATCTCATAAATACGCGTCTCTCGTCCACGCTTTCGCCTCTTGGCTATGCGCCTACCTGAGAAGTCTATAATTCTCGCCCGGATGAGTGGACCATGATCTGCGATGTGGTATCGTTCGGGGCATGTGACAAACTGGGAAGGGGTGATGTAGCGCGGATCACCGTCAGGTGCGTACACAACGGCCTGGTCAGGGATGGTCCACGCTCACCCCTCCTTCGGCTAAATACGGCCCACACATAAACGGCCATTCCAGCAGGAGAACAAAATAATAGTCCGTGAGATCGCCCTACGCGCGGAGAGAGAGAGGTAAACACACATTGACAGGTTAGCCGTTGGAGACTGGCAACTTATGGATGTACTTGCTCATAGCATGGCGATTTCGTAAGATGGGACCGTCCTCAAGGATTTTGGTATGTATTAATATTAGGATTGAATGACGGATTTAACACACTGAACAGAAATTAAATTGGTTCAGATCTGGAGAAGATATGGCAAAAGAAAAACGGACTCTTTTGGAGCTCCAACTAAGCATTTTCTTTTTGATTTAAACATATTTTATTGTAACAATTGCACAATGGGATCGGGCACAGGTTATTATAACTTAGATTTGCCCACTCCCTACATAATTATTATAAGCAGCCAATGATTGAGAACACTAAACCGAGGTGAGAGAGAAACAATACATTAAGAGGTGAGAGAGAGAGAGAGAGAGAGAGAGAGAGAGAGAGAGAGAGAGAGAGAGAGAGAGAGATGTAGGGGAGAAAAACGATGTAAACAGATTAAATAAGAATAGGAAAGAAAAGAACAGCTCCTTCAAACACTATCATTGTCGGATAGCAGTTAGCCATTAATATACTAGATTAAACAATACGAATAATTGAATTAACAGACCATATTCATGGTTATTCCAGACCGTCGTCATTTAACCCCGTTTACCCACCCCGACCCTTCCTCTCAACTCCCACCCTGCTTTCACCAGGTCTTCTCTTCTCGTTTCTTACACGAAAAACGAAACAGAAACGAGAAATGAGACCCAGTCACCTCCAACCCTGCCCACCCCACACATTCAAAATGGCTCCACTCCTGTTTATTTAGGTACATCTGAACTTTTAACCTCCTCATAACTTGGAACGAAAAGTTTGAGGAGATTAACGGTTTAGCGAGCCTTTATTACTTCCCCATCATCCCCTCTCCTGTCGTCATCGTCGTCGTCGTCATCGTCGTCGTCGTCGTCGTCGTCGTCGTCGTCGTCATCGTCGTCTGCGGCATCGCATTATCGTGGATGGCTCGAAAAGCAATAGGAGAGTAATACATTAATTGTGAGTACGGGAAGAACTATATATACAGTAACGACAGCGGAAATAAAGCATTACAGTATATAGCACATCTATGCAGTCATTTCTATCATAAACATTTAACAGTAACGACGGCGGAAGCAAAAATTTAAAGTATATAGTATATCTATACAGTCATTTGTATCCTAACCATGTAACCATGACAATAAAAATACGGACTATTCCTACAGCATATCAAAGGTTTGGAACATATATGAGGTTAAAATCTGCCAGTAGCTTGAATATAATTGTGAACTAAGCATAGACAGACGTATTCGTTAGAGACATTTGGTGCTACGCCATTTGCGGCTTAAAAATGTGTGTTTTTGGACTTATAACTAAACGTTAGTCTAGGACGTTTTTAGCTACACAAAAATGGACGGTACCGACTAAAACAGCATCTTTAATTTAAGACTACGGTGCTGAAAGTAATCAGCCACCGTATCTTCACGTACACACCGTAGGCACACAACAGTAAAATAACCATATTAGGATACATCCACATAATAATATTCCTCTCTCTTTGTAGGATAGGAGGGCGGCCCTTTTTACCGCTCTCCTCCTCCGCTTCGGCATTGAAGGCATTTTTCCTTTTGACGGAGGCCCGCACGAGGCACTTTCCTCTCGCAAAATTGTTTATTCCCTGCTTTGTACCGTGAAGACCAACATAATTTTTCTCCTCATTTTTGGTTACCGTGGGGTGTTTCTCTGACGTTTGCACACAAACTGTGAGACTACATCCATCCCCTTTTTCACATTTTTATAGTCAGCTTCCCACAGGTTGCCGTTCTGCAAGGCGCAATGGTGTGGTACAATCAAAAATTTCGTCTCAATCAAATGACAAGATCATAGTTATCCTTGGCACTAAAGGAGTGTTGGTTCCCCATTTCCCCCCCCCCCCCTCATTGTTATGGTCGGTCTTTTCTCTCCTCTCGGCCATTCTCCATATGGAGCATGGTTCTGCACCGTCGTGCATCTCCTTCCAAACAAACGGTAAAGAATCAATCAATATTCGTAGCGTTTTGTATGAGTTCTCTGTTCTTGGCCTGCATAATAAATGGTGGATACTTCTCTCTCTCCCATCATCTCTCTTCCTCAGTTACGGCGTTGTATGCATTTTCTTGTGACGGAGGCCCGCCCGACGTACTTTCCTCTCGCAAACCAATAATATTTGGCCAGCCTGAGGCAGATATAGTTTATATTACGCCAACTGCTGTACCCCGACCGGCCCCACCAGCCCCCACAAGGGTACCTTTCACGATACCGTCTACACATGACTAGATCCGTTAGGTACCTCAGGAGAGATATACACTCAAATTCACGACTTTTATTTTTACATACACCGTTCATAGGTGACAAGCATACAACAATTGTTTGTCACCTTAAATAAGTAAGTAAATTGTGCTAGCACCGTTCGTTCCACCTTGGACATGACGGCTAGACACACCGCGGACATGAACAGCCGGGATGATAGGGTAGTGTTAATTTTCACAGCAATGGCTGCACGAGCCCACTGGAATGTGATCGTTCCACCGGCCCTGGAGGTTGTTTTATGTTGACGATTGCAGGGGCCATGTGGGGCCTTCAAACGTGAGTAGAGCCCACGAACTGCTCTGTCAAGCATTCCTTCGTTGATGCAGCCTTTCCCTGATCAGAACCGATGGAAGCGGCCATCAGAGTTAGGTACAGCAATGGTTGTTGCGTACTGCCTTTCAATTCTTTGCATGCTCTTAACAGTTTCGACAATCATCGGTGGACGTGATCTCGTTTACTACGCCATCTGCTCTTTTGATGACCAGTTATGTCAATCGTTCACTGACTTGGCGGAGAATCTTATTGCGATTCTGTCTTAGTTCAGTTTGCTGTTTTGATATACGTGTGGTCATAATGTTTTCTGGGGTTCTTTCGGACTGTTTCACAGGATTTCCTCTGATTGGTATTCCTGGACACACCGAATTTCACAATAGTCGGCCGAATACGACTATTCCGACCACGTTGGGTAGTTCCGGATCAGGTCATTTAACATACTAGGTTTGCCGACTATAAAAGAATATTTTCTAACTAGTCTTTTCTGATTGCCATGTTTTGACAAGGCCGAAAACAAGAACGTTAAGACCATCAATGGCGTACAAACGTGTGCTGTCTATAGAAGCGTTTTCGGCATACACCGCTATAGTCAATTTTTCAAGATTACATTTTTGTAGTTGAAACGTTAATCGCAACATGACATTTATTACTGATTAAATGCTGGAAATCTGACACAATTGTTATGTTTCTTGGTTGTATATAAACTGAAGTTACTGACAAACGTGGACACATATTAAATCAAGGTCTAGTTCCAATGAACTTGATTGATGATTAAGATCACCGAAACTGCCGTATCAACTGTGCTGTTGACTATGTTGAAGATAATGGGCCTTTCCCGAGTATCCATTCATCATCAGACCTCGCATGACGTCATAATCAGCTCAGCGCGTGTATGATGACGTCATAATTATTACGTCACAAGGGTTCCATATAGACCGTCACCAAATCTCAAATGGTCCGACACGTTGTATGAATTGTATATCTTTGTAATTCTTTGCTATTTAATAAACATGATGTTGAATATTTTGAAACTAATTTGACTGGGTGCTGTTGCTGCCTTAGGCAGCAACAGTGCCCAGTCAAATTAGTTTCAAAATATTTAACAGGTTACATGTGTAATTTTTTGGAAATTGATAGTCAGGATGTTCAGAGACCGATCGATCCCAACACGAGCGAGGTGTGGGTGGAGCTTAGCAAGAGATGGTCGGGGTAAAGCTAAAAATGGAAAGGTTCATCGGATTGGAGGACATTGCAGCGTAACGCAGCAATCTCTTACAATCCAATTATGTTCAAAATAGCCAACAGCGCATTTCTTACTTCGTGTTCAAAACTGTACCAACTAATAATTGTCTTGTTTTTTCGTTTTGTAAAGCTGTTAACTTATTAGCTTATTTAGGAAATGCGCTGTATCATCGCTGATGATTAGAACATGACTGGTGACCTTTGACCTGTTATTAAGCATATTGTGAACCGTAAATGTTTTCTTAAGCAATGGATTATGTTTCTTGGCAACTTAGGCGACATTGTAAACTTAATTTCAAACTTGTATTCAAAAGTCTGATTAAAAGTGCTAATTAACAGTAATTAAAAGTGTAGTAATTAACACCGTTCTTAATTAGTGCTGCACCAAAATGTTCATTCTTAAGTTACACAATTTTGCAAATCACGTGACCACATTCAATTTAAAAAAATTAAGCTTGTACATCAAATTTGGATTAAAACATGTTTTGGCGGGATGTTCTAGTGGCGCCCCCTACCTTAAGCACCAATCTGAAACTTAAGAATGGCAATTTTTATCCCAGCACTGGCCCATGTCTAAATTTCTATTATCAAACCTTTTGTCCTCAAATATCTAATTAAATGCCACTGGGCTCCCGGACTATATGGTTACGGTTTCATGGGCAGCTTTAGAAGAATGTATGACACCTAGCGACCAGCATTTGAGATATAACACTGTTCGGCACATTCTCTGAGATTTTTGTCATCAGTTTTATATTCGGTATTGCCTTCTTAACAACACAGGGTTCATGCACCATATCTGTGTACAATCTCTTCGCCTCAGCTGTGGTAATGTATCCATCAGACTCAATTCTCTCGAAGAAATCGTCATAAAATTCGACTTCTGCTGCGAGGCATCTACATTTTAAAATCCGAAACGGCTGAAATTTACACACCAAGCTGAATTTCAGAAAGGCAACTTAGGCAATGGTTGGTCATAACTAATTAATTAATTAGACTTTTGAGTACAAATTTGAAATTAAGTTTACAATGTAGCCTAGGTTGCCAAGAAACAAAGTCCATTGCTTAAGAACAAATTTGCTGGTTCATACTATGCTTAGGAACATGTCAAAGGTCACCCACCAAGTCACATGACCACTTAATTAGCATTTTAATTTGACTTTTGAGTACAAGTTCGAAATTATATTTGCAATGTAGCCTAAGTTGCGAAGAACCAAAATCCATTGCTTAAGAACAAATTGTATGGTTCATGCCATGGAATCACTATCTTCCGAATTAGTATCGTTATTACCAGATCAATGTCCAATCACAAAATAAGGCCATATCAAAATGACATTAAAAGCTATCTTTGTACTTCACATGTCGATTCCTAAAGTATGTTCAGACATTCAGTATCACATGGTCTACTCGGAATCATTATCATTATTATGAAATAAACATCCGATATCAGATTACAGATATCAACTTATACACATATCAAGATGGCAATAAAAGTATCTCTGTATCTCACGCGGAGCTTGTTACAGCATGCCCATTGACATGTGGTCTACACGGAATCACTGTCTTCAGAATGAGTATTCTTATTCTGTGATAATTGTCCAGTATCAAATTACTGACATCAAATTACGCGCATATTAAGATGACAATGAAATGCATCTTTGTCTTTCACGTGAAGATGGCTATGGTACACACATTGTGATAACAGACGTAAAGCTTTGTGCCAAATGGACTGATTCATCTGATATTGCTGATGAGTAAACTACAACTCCAAAATTTGTGTCCAGAGGAGAGTGTAATTTCAGCCTGCCACTTCCGTAGTAGAATTTTCAGCAGCTTTGGAGAAATCATTCTCACCAAAATCATCGCAGTAATTCCAATACTGTGCGCAGTCTGAGGAGAGTAATTCAGATCTCCATACAGTCATGACACACTTTTCTAGGAATATATAGTTCAAAGCTGTTAGAAGACTTTCTCTGCTTAAAATCAGCCGATGACTATAACATGCTCTCAGCCTTCGACAGAAAACAACTTTTACACGACTGGTGATATTTAAATTCTTTCGAGATTAAGTCAAGCCCAGAGATTTTAGCAAGGACATGGCCATCCTTCAACACATGGGCGTTTTTTCTAATCCCATATTCTGCCATCTTTGTTTCACATGCCCCAAGCTGTTCAAAGATTCCTTGCTTATGGCAACAGTCTTTGTTACAGAACACGTATTTTTGTCCCTAAAGTTCAACCTGACGCATGTGGTGGGTGGGGGGGGGGAGGGGGGGGGGTGTTGATGACCGCAATGTTACAGGAAGGCTACAGATAGTAGATTGCACATTTAGTGGGGTTTGCCTAACAACAACCGTGAAGTTTTTATAGCACTTGATATCCTATTTGGCTAATTCATCTGGTTCATTTGGTAATGATTTGACAACCTTGAAATATTTAGAGATATTTAAATTTCTCTTGGCTGATCTACTGGATGTAGCACGTTGTACAGCAGTCCATTGAAAGTCGTCTTTAAATGGAAAAATTACCTGAATCTGGTTTGTCACTGGTGATATGCAGTATGTAGGCATGATTACTGTATTCTGCTGGTGTAGTAGTAGACATTTCCTACAGCTGCAATCAGCCCTTCTTCGCCTTTGACAATTGTGACTTGTCCTCACCCAAAATACTTGATCTAAGCGTACCGAGTTCTGTCATTCTAGGTCACTTCGCAGCACGCTATATGCAGTATGCAGCGAGGCAATAGTATACAGGCTGAGGCCTACTGGAACACGTATTACACCGAATGGGTCTTGATTTCAGATGTCTTGATTTTTTGTTGTTGTGGTATGTTTCGATGCTGTTATAATCAGTGAATGAATAGAAGCGAAATTCTCATATGAATCCATGTTTGCTGATCATAATGGCTCCGATAAGAATTAGTTTCCGTTGTGTAGCTTAAGCATGACTTTTTTAATACGGGAAAGGTTCTTTCAATATTTAGAAAAGTGTTTCAAATCGCGATAGATCCAAGGCACAACATGTTTAGTCAGAATACCTCATGAAACATGCTATAAATACCCATGTGGTTGCAATTTGCCGTTGTGTCTAAAGATTGGAATCAATAGATCCATTTCTAGCTATGCCTCACCAATTTCTAGCTAAGCGTTGTTGAATTTGTACATGCGCTTGAATGAACCGTAACACTTTAATTGAACACTGAATTACCAGAATCGCAATTTCAAGATAAATATATATGTTAGCTAGAGAACATTATGAAACGAATATGACTGAGAACTGTTGCTGCCTATGATACCAACGGCTTGCAGACACATTATTTTCATACTATTCAACAGCATGTTTATAAGATTGTAAATTTAAAGACACAATTCAGACAGTAGTTACTGTTGGGCCATTTGTCCGTTTGTGGCATCGTACTAAGATACGCCCCTCACATAGATCCGCTTTATGGGGGGCAGAGCTACATGGCGAGGACGGTGCAATAGGACGATGCGTTTGTGGCAGACCTAGGTCAGTTGATTGTGACGTCAGCTAAAAAGTGACGAATTGTCTTTATGATGTCAGATACTTGAGTTACAGATATTTCATGTTCGAATAAATAAACGTAGAGTTTCTGAGTGAAGCAGTATTTCGATAGGGTTCTTTTTTAGAAATCGAACTGAAGAAGGCTAAACAATGGGGGGAAACCGAAGCTACATATGTGTTTGTAGAACAAATGTCATGAGTGACCAATTCTGGAGATTCGTTAAGTTTACATTTCCTCAGTTTACGTCGACTGCATATCTGTAGACAAAATCATTTGAAATCCGACGTAAGTATGTGTCGATGCTGGTAGGAGAAAGGACACAGGATACCCCTGTTTGATGGTGGGTGGCACCCGCTTCAGCCTCCTCTCTAGAAATGCACCTTAGCGCGGACACACATGCACATGCAGCATTCGATGCACTATGAAGTATAAGTTAACAATAGACCTGGTAGATCTCTCTGAGACTGTGTTATCATCATTTTAGTCCACATGTTCCCGTGAGATGGCTTGTTTTTGTAATCCAAAAAAGGTGTCATTTTGTTCAGATCGTAATTAAAAGGCGTTTGTATAAGGATTGGAAGGTACACATTAATGATGCGAATAATAGTAAAAACAAAAAGTGTATGAATTCAGTATCGACATTGTCAGTGGCGGTGGCACGGGTGGTGGTGGTGGTGACGTGTGGAGGTGGGTGGGAGAAGACACAGGGCGAGGGAAATGTCTCGTCCAGGACAGCTTTGTACATCCCATAAAAGCTTACATGCAGATATATCATATGGTTATTTTATTTAGTAATAAAGCAAAATAAGGATGTTTTTTATCATTCAGACTGCATGAGATGGCTTCTCAGAGCCTCTAAACCATATTTTAGGATGGTACCACCCATTCCCACACATTCCACTAACCTTGCCCCATGAGATACACATGCCCCTCCCCCACTCCCAACAAACATTTTTCTGGCGCCACCGCTGAAAATCCACACACTCAGGCTTCCGGATAAATTTGCAAATATCCCACGCAAGGTTTGCAGTAGATGATTTCTGTAGCATATTAGCAGTTGCTCAAGAAACCATAATGAATTATCTTTTGGGATTAAACATAAATCAAAATGTTCCTGGACCATTGCTAATAGTTGGTTAACACTTTAACCCTCGAATTTGTTTTAAAAAGTTTCAATTTTCCCATAGAAAATGTCCATTTTACCACTGGAATGACTGGTACTGATATCACGCCAGTCATTTCACTGGTAAATTTTCAAAAATAGTCTTCTCTTGGTCTGCAATTGCACATTTCTCCAGCGCACTGCAGAAGCCGTTTTGGCTGATATGAGTGTTAAAAATATGTATATTTATAAACAATAACGAGATCGCACGCTGTTGATAGTCTTCGCTTCTATTTATGACAAATTACGCTATGGCGTACAGAGGAATGAATGCAGGCTAGGTCTTATGTTGGTTATGCTATTACGTGAAGATGTAAAATGTCAATGGATCACATCAGGTCTTTTTTACCATATCTGGTGACATTTGACGTGTTTTTAAGCATAGAATGAACCATAAAATGTGTTCTTAAGCAATGTATGTTGGTTCTTGCCAACTTAGACTACATTGCAAACGTAATTTAAAACTTGTACTAAAAGGTCTAATTAAAATGATGATTATTCGGTCATATGACTGGCAGCCTTTGACCTACTCTTAACGGGGAACACATGAAGGGTCACCGTCGTGTGCATAAAACACGCAGTCCTATCGTAGACCCCGTATTTAAGCTACTGTGTACACATTTCCTGCCCAATGTATGTATAAATTCTATTAAAATGGTGTTAAAAACGCTATGTTGTATGGTACAGGGACATAGCCACATGGACACACCAACACGAATGGACGGGCATAGAGGGATACACATACACACGCGCACACGGACGCATCGGCCTCAAGAACGCACATAGGAACGCACGCATACCCTTGACAATAGCCACGCCCAGACATGCACGCGCGACTACACGACTATAGGATACGTTTGGATGATCGACACGCCCCAGGACACGTGACAGACTCGATGGGACAGATCGTGAACCTTACAGCAATAAACGGACACATATATTATGTATAGACTATTAATCGACACGCCCACAATGGAACACTCGGTTATTAGTCGGAATGAGCACGTGCAGATTATAACCCATCTAATGCAATATAACCATGTTATAATATGCTGTTATACGATAGTATTATATACGTTACTTGTTATTAGTTACATTAGTTAATTATACTCCTAGGCCACATTCAAGCACATACACGCCATCAATGAATACACACACTTTATTGACATAACAACAGCATCATATTTAAGCGTGGACGAATGTCGAATAGTCAGACAGTTAGTTAGACAGGGAGAGACAGTGAGATAGTGAGAGTTACGGTCACAGACTCTGACGGACTTAGACAGCGGTCTTTGACCGCTAGTGACTGCTAGTGAGTAGTGAGATCGTCAGCTATGTAGTTAGCTGGCTAATCAGATAGAGAGAAGACCTTAAGGTTAACTTTGTTATATTTTATTATAATACGGCTCTCTTAGGAATCGAACTTCTTCCATGATGTTACGTTGGTCGTACGCCGTGCGTCTGGACCTCCATACACGAGTTCGACCATCTGTGGCATGAAGCAGGAACCGACTTTCATCGGACCAGTGTACCCGTCTCCAGGATCTCATGTTCCAGTGTCTTCTTTCGTTGCACCACCTCAGACGCTCGTCTTTGTGGTGTGCAGTGAGGAGAGGACGTCTGACAGGTCTCCTAGCTTCCATGCCAGCAGCATACAGTCTCCTTTTGACGTAGACATTGACACTCTATTGCGCGTTTCCCATTGCTGGCTGAGCACTCTGCTGTTGGTGAATGGAGATCTCCTAACAAGGCGTACTAGGGCTCGATCATCACGGGCAGTAGTCTTCTTCGGTCTTCCAGATCTAGGCCTGTCCTTCACCTCGTTAGTTTGCCCATGTTTTGCAATCAAACGACTGATTACAGTATGGTTAATGTTCAGCTGTCTGCCAATCTCTCTGCATGACATACCAGTGGTATGCATGCCTATGATTTGCCATTTCACACGATCACTTAACCTTCGTCTTGCCATAGCGGTTCACAATCAAGAGCTAATTCTCTCTGTACAAATAAACCACGGTCATGAACACAAAATTCCTAATCTTGTCGCCTAAATCTGTATGTAATGTTCTACACCTCAAACTGGACTTTTACATAACTGAACACGTGTGCTGTTTCCCGCCACGCACGGACATCAAGCGGCGTGAAGTCATGCATGCATGTGCATTTCGTACTTGGAATTATGTCAGCTAATGCGGGGACAAAAAGTATGGCAGCCCAGTTGTACCATCATGTTTCTACGTTCTATTCTTTTTGCTGGTGCTTAACTTTTGCACAGGTGTATAGTAGTATAGAGAGGCTGGTGTTTTCCTGTAGGCGTTGTATGAACCATAACATTTGTTCTTAAGCAATGGATTTTGCTTCTTGGCAACTTAGGCTAGATTATAAACCTAATTTCAAACTTGTACTCGAAAGTCTGATTAAAAGTGCTAATTAAGCGGCCACGTGAATGGTGGCATTTGACCTGTTCTTAAGCATAGTATGAACATAAAATGTGTTCTTAAGCAATGGATTTTGTTTCTTAGAAACAAAGGCTACATTGTAAACTTAATTTCAAACTTGTACTCAAAGGTCTAATTAAAAGTGCCAATTAAGCTGTCACGTGACTGGTGACCTTTGATCTGTTCTTAAGCATAGTATGAACCATAAAATGTGTTCTTAAGCAATGGATTTTGTTTCTTTAGGTTACATTGTAAACTTAATTTCAAACTTGTACTCAAAAGTCTAATTAAAAGTGCTAATTAACAGTAATTATCACCGTTCTTAAGCAACACTGCACCAGCTTTTTCATTCTTAAGTTACAAAATCTTCCAAATTACGTGACCATATTCAATTCGGGAAAGAATTAAGCCCGTACATCAAATTATGATTAAAACATGTTTTGGGGGGATGTTCTAGTGGCGCCCCTACCTTAAGCACCAATTCTGAAACTTAAAGCTCTCGTGTTCCATTAAATATAGACACTTGTGCACGAGATATAAGATGCCTGTTCACTTTACCCAGCATGCAATGCTACCCGGCGTGCAATGCTACCCATCATGCAATGCCCTGCCTCCATAATTGTTGGAACTATTAAATCAAATGTATCAAATATATAGCAGGTAGTAATTGCATTACATACCAATTATTTTGACAACAACTTGACTGAATGTAAATTACTGTCAATGTATATAAAAGCGTTTTCCTATTTTCTCCCGGAAATTGACGCACTGTCTCTGAACAGTATTGAAATACAGACTCTTGAATGTACTGCCGTGAATAGGGCCTACGTGCATACTTACGCTTCCAGAGATGGAGGACAAATGGCCATGTGTACGTGCACGCAGGTTGGTTTTGTTTGAGCAATTCTGACTTGTGCAGACAATAGACTAAACGAATATGGTGTCCACTAGTTACAACGAGTTTGGGGTCAGGGCATTGCATGCTGGGTAGCATTGCACGCCGCGTAGCATTGCATGCTGTGTAAATTGAACAGACATCTCATATCTCGTGCACAAGTGTCTATACGTAATGGAACACGAGAGCTTTAAGTGCCACTGGGTTTCCAGGACTAATTGCACATTCTGAGCAAGATATTATAGGTGATCTCACTGTAATTTGGAAATCTGCCAAAATAAATTATCTGGTGATTACAGACAACCGTAGGTGGTCATTATTCAAGCACCAATGCATTGAAAGACGTGTAGAAGTATTACCGCCAACACTAGAAGCGTGGGCACAATACATCAGACAAGTTCAGTGACAAACTGCTATTTGGGGACTATATTTTATTTTCCATCCAGTAGTGACAGACCCTCTCAAACTTTGCTGGATCAAGGAAGACAACTTCCTGCTATCAATAGAGCCAGCGAGTGGACGGTACCCGTCTCATTGCAGTTGATGAGTTAGTGAGGTTCAATTGTAGTGCTAGCAAACCAAACCCAAGGAATTGGTGTTCAGCTGCAGAAACGTGCATGCAGATTAAGGGATTTGGTGTGCATGGAACTGTGTCGGTGGGAAGCAGACATGGAGACGGGTCAGAACATTGGCAGACCTTTAGGCATGAATGACGTGTTGTAAATACGCATATGTCGAGATGGATGTGATGCGTTATTAAACTCGACGTGGTGATTCAAACAACGAATTTGACATCAGTGTTCTTTAGTTTTAGACAATACAATTATAGATGGTCAAGTTGTTCAGTTATCGTGACAGTAAATATCATATTTATAAAAGGCACACATTTAGGTGTGATGTGAAAGCGGACACGCTTGAAAAATGGTATCGTGGTTTAGTCATATTCTGCATGATAAGGTTATTTGCTGCTATGCTGAGGATAAATTGGTTGACCATATAGGTCTACATTAATTAGAAGGTCGACAGATTACAAAACATATGTCAGACAATTTTGGTCAATTTTGAATTCAAACAGAGCTCAGTCTAATTTAAAACCCAGATGCAGTGTCTATTTAATTTGAGAATGGTAAGTATCGATGGCATTCTTTTGAAACGGTCTACGTTGCCTAGCTAGCAAGATTTAGGTTAACACAAGCAGTAACAAGTGGAAAATTGGAAAGATTACAGAATTGTGTTTGTTCTATGAATTATGAGAACCAAATACATGTTTACAGAATTGCATTTGGAACAGAGTTTATCTTGGTCGTAGATATGCGGATATAGCCAAATGTGGTTCAAAATGATGACTATATTGTAGATTCAAGATGGCTGACAAAACTTTGACATTCCAGAATTAATTTTGTATTTAGTATAACAACCATTACTGTAATCTGATATTAAGGATGGGATGATCTTTTTTATTTGGCTTTATATAGGGTTTAAGGAAATGGGTCAAAATGGGGGTCATTTTGAAATCCAAGCTGGCTGAATGGGCTATTCCAGAAATGTGTGTATTTGATTCAGTATGGTAACAATCGGTAACACTATGAGGACAGATCACCACTGTTCGATGATTGCTTGAGAATATTATTTGAAGGAAATAAACACCATTTGAATGGAATGGGGAAGATCACCCCCCACCCCACCCCACGCCCAACGAAACTGTCTCACTTAAGTAAATTGGTGTATTCACACTGTGCGCTTCGCCGAGCAAATTCCAACTTACCAATGAATTTGGTCATGGTTACATTACTTACTAACTAAAAGAGTTATGTGAAATGTGATAAAGATTACCTGCCAGCTTAGAATTAAGCGCTGCCTTATGGACACATTGTTGGGGTTGAATTGTATTTAACCCACACATTAGATAGTGTTTACTCCATGTATAATATAAAATATGGCAATGTAGCCTACATTACTCGGACGAATTTCACTAACAGACTAACCTATAGCAATAGTTTGGAGCAGACCAAATCGTGACCGCCGTGTGATTAAAGTGCCATTTGTAACCTTCCATTACCAGCTGATGTGAGCGACATAGTAAATTAAGTCCGTTTGTCGCATTGAACTGATCTACGATGTCGCTGCCAAATATAAAATCGGCGCCTCGAGGACTCATTTCCCAACCCTGTATATCTGAAATACAGAATAACAATCATGTACTATAAAACAGGGGATAACGTTCATTACACACAATTGGTTCACAACTTTATCGTTGTGCATTCAATAATAAATCAACATTTCCATCGAAGTATCCCTTCCACCGCGGAATAACTGGAATATCTTAACACTTTCAAACAAGATGGGAACCAGCACAGCAAACGCAGGTCAGCTGCAGGGGTACGATTTGAATCGAAAAGAAAATATTTCTCTCTGACACCAATATTTCTAACTAACCACCACGGCCTGGCACCATCTGACAACAAGCACTATCAGTCCTTCCAGATTTAACATCAATCTAAATAGAAAGTTTCGTTCACTAGTCATGAACCGTGTATACAAGATTTAGTTGTAGTTAGACTCGCCCTCTAAGGAGAAACGTGTTTTGAACCGGTCTGTCTGTTTGTGGATGTCTCTCTTTGCGTCTGTGTGTCCGGAGCTGCATAGCGAAATCTACTGATATGGCTCAAATTTGACCACAACGAACTAGCTTGCCGTGTAAGAGAATTGCCAGCGATTTACCGTGGTCTGGATAAAAGAATCTGGATCAGGATCGGATTAAATTCTGGACCTGTGGATTCCTAAGAAACTGCTCAAATGTTACCATACCGAAGGAACTTGTTGTACAACATGATTGCCAGACTGTAGCCGTGATCAGTTTAAAAGAACCCGGATCCGAACAGTCTGGATGTCTGGGAGACTAATAGTTACATTTGGCTCAACTCCTAACACAGTAAAAGGGTAAAGGGCGTAACCATACACCAGGATACACAACACTGCGAGTTGTCCGAAAGAATCCTAAAAAGCTTCTTTACCGTGTGACAAAATCGGGAGGGCGAAGGTCTGCATTCTCAGATTACTCTTGTTATTTATATACAATGGAGTAACGGGCCCTCATAGCGAAGAAGAATTGTATCTAATTTTAAAACTCAATGGAGGCATCGAATCTCCCCCGCAAACGTCTGACGTCATAATGGAATATGTCACTAGTTAGCCGACGTCACACTCAATACCAGGTAGCTCTGACCTCAGATATAATGTCAACGCCTACAATTAAAACATAATAAGATAATGTCACTGCTGTAGTCGTTAATTATACCGTCTACAGGAACCAATAGAATACAAGGCTGATTCGAGGTAAGATAAATTTAAGTTAATACTAACGGTATTTTAAATTGCTTCCAGTGTATGCTTTCCATCTGCATGCACGTGTACGGTTGGTTGACTTGGCATGCGAATGGGCATTAAATAAAATAATATTTACATTTTCTTTACCAACTTCAGCCATTAAAGGGTTACGTGTGTAAGCTTACCCTCAGGATCTGACCAGAGCATATCGTTCATGGGCCCCTCTAGCGGCACCTCCTGCATGCGGTCAATACAGCTGATCTCATCCAGAGTCTGGAGAGACGGCGATAATCCACCATGAACACAGAATATCTGAAAATAAAGCACAAAGACCCATACTTATACCAGCAACACCCCTCTACTAGAAACATAGTGATGTGTATTATGTAAATTATAATAGATATTTCCAGTTTATCCATCAAAATTTGACGTCATAGTCAACTGCGTGGCGTGTGCTATGAAATCATAATTAATGGCGTCATAAATGGCGTGGATAAGTACGTCACGAACGCTTAATTGAAGACTGATTAAGCGTTGTTGTTCGAATTGTGTTGCTTTACAAGTCAATAAACATTATGTTGACTATTTTGAAAGTAATTTGACTGGGCACCGTTGCTGCCATTGGGAAAATATAGAAATGCACATGCAAAGCTATAGTGATTCGATACAGAAGATTGACCAACGGGTTTGTGGTCTTGAGCACAGGACTGAGGAGACCGAAGCAATTGCACGATCAGCGGTCGATACTACAGAGGCACTGAAAACAGAAATCTGCCAGTTGAGAAGTGAACATGAAGCCCTCAGATCGCAATCAAACGAAATGATGGACCGAATAATTGATCATGAAAACCACTCAATGAAGTACAATTTAATATTTCTGGGTGTAAAAGAAAACGAAAGCGAAGATGTATACAGTGTTCTGAACCAATTTCTTTAAAATGAGTTGAAAATTGACGATTGCATTAATTTTCAGAATGCCCATCGACTTGGCAGAGCAAAAAGTAATTCTGATCAGCATCGACCAATAATCGATAGATTTACGTACTATAAAGATCACGAGCGAGTACGTTCTGCGGTTATGAACAATTACACGGTTCTCCATACAGGATAGTGCAGCAATATCCACTAGAGATACGCGAACAGCGTAAAGTGCTCATACCAACAATGATGCAAGCGCGAAGACAGAACCGGACAGCCAAACTCGTATACAACCGGCTCCATATTGACGGACACATATATGATCCACGAGCAAATGTAGTACACGGTGAGATACGACCAGACATGTACAACCAGCATCGCAACTCCTCAAACATCAGCTGGCGGCCCACAGGTGATGTCCCAGGCGAAGCATGGCCACATTTGCGACAGTTTCATAATTCCACGGCACACCATCAAGATATGATTCGGCCGCAGATGAATGCATATGATGAACGCGGGGATACCCATCACCGACTGGAACTCACGCAAACATGTGAACTTGTCAATTTACGTGTGAGTCACGACAGGCTAGTTATCCCAGCACGGTTAGAGAGACTAAATCCGCTATTCACCGCACAGATAAGTGAACCACGCAATATAAATAAATCTTTTTCCATAAGTATCACCACCACCACCACAACCACCACCACCAGAACCACCACCACCAAAAACAACAACAACAACAACAACAACAACAACAACAATATTGCAAGTACGCATGCCGATATAAACAAGAAACATGATAACCGTAACCATTGTACATATGTATGTAAAAACATTGTCCATAACGTACCTACTCTGACGATCGCCACCTCTACCACTGCTACCACCAGCACTGAAACTACTGCTACTGCTGCTACTGATGTTAATGCTGCTGCTGCTGCTACTACTACTACTACTGCTACTCCTATTGTTGATGCTGCTACTGCCACTACTGCTACGGCTATTATTAATGCCGAAACTGGCGCTGCTGCTTCTGCTCCTACCACAACCTCTGCTCCTGTTTCTACTGCTAACACCACTACTGCTGCTGTTGCTGCTGTTACCACTACTGCTGCTACTAATATTATTACTGCTGCTAATGTTAATGCTAGTGCTGATACAACTGTTGCTACTGCAACAACTACTGATGCTGCAGTTAATTTAACTAATGCAATGTCTATTTACCAGAAAAATGTTCATGATACCCTCCACCCCGATGTAAATACGTTTGTTGACCCAAATATCTACGAATATAATGGCCCTATAAGGAATACGTTGCCCAGTTTATTGCATATTGCATGCCTAAATGTTTGCGGTAGAGGATCGAAAAAACAATTCCCGGAATTTCACAGCTTTGTAAATGCGCATGATATTATCTGTTTGAAACGAATTAAAAATAAATCAAACAGACCACGTGTCTATAGTAAACTACGATTTGCTAGTCAAACTAAGAAAAGGGACTGGCTCCTCTGGTGGACTAGGTTTATTTGTCAAATGCGGTCTTTCAAAATATATTCATATCACAAATACAGATACAGATAATGATTTCGTCATGTGGATACATATAAAAAAGGGCATCGTTTGTAATAACAAAGACATACTAATAGGCATTGTATATATACCACCAGAATCGTCCAAATATTACTCAAACGAAGCGTTTGACAAAATTGAACAAGATTATCTAATTCTTAGCAGTAAGTATGAATTAATCTGCTTAGTTGGAGATTTTAATGCAAAAACTGAATCACATCGTGATTATGAAATGTATGATAAGTTTACAATCCAACAGTTTAGAGTAGACGATTGGGCAAATGAAGAACTCCAAAAATTGTCATTCAATGGGTTCCCTATAGAAAGACACAGCCAATGTCAAGCACTACTGAACGGCAATGGTCGAAAGTTATTGCAGCTGTGCAAAAATCTCTGCGTCTTCATTATAAATGGCAGACTAGGTAAAGATGCGACAATGGGCAAGGCGACCTGTAGACATGGAACTGTATTAGATTTTATGATAGCAAATAGGAAATTTATTGAAATAATACAAGAATTTGAGGTATACGACTATGACCCGCTAATTTCAGACATACACTGCGCACTTCATATAGGTATACACCGCAGCAACGACGACGACGACGACGACGACGACGACAACAACAACAACAACAACAACAACAACAACAACAACAACAACAACAACAATGATAATAATAATAATAATAATAAAAATAATAAACACCAGGCGAACACCAACAAACGAATCCACTGGGTTCCACATAAAAAAGAAATGTTTGTGCAAAACCTAAGCTCTGATACGCTTAAGCAAATTAAGACACAATTAAGCCAGATAGAATTAGCTGACCAGGAAGACATCAACGTAATAATGAATATGATAAGCGATCTGTTTATTGACAGTGCGCAAAAGACATTCGGCAAGAAAAACGTCTACCAAGGTAGACGCAAAATTAATAACCAACCGTGGTTCGGCAAAGAATGCTCCCAGAAACGCCAATTATACCACACAGCACGAAAAGTATATACTCTTAACAAAACTGAAAACAACTATCAAAGACGTAACGAGGCTAGCAACCAGTACAAACGAGCAGTTAGGCGGTACTCGCAAAACATGCGCCAACAACTACACACAAAGCTGCGCAACCTACACTAAACGGACACAAAATCCTTCTGGAAGTTAGTTAACAGTAAACACAAGAAAACTGACGATACACGAATCGAGATAGATAAGCTCTTCGAATACTATAAGTCAGTCAATGAATCTACGGAAACAGACGGCATACGCCCTGAAATTGAAATTCCCCGACTGTAAGGAACTCGATGTACATATTACGCAACACGAAATCGCTGAAGAAATCAAACGTTTGAAACAAGGGAAGGCAGGGGGAGTTGGCCAATTAAGTAATGAATATATTAAAGCTACTGTAGACCTAATGATTCATATCTATTAGAAACTCTTTAACTTAATCTTAGACAGCGGTTGTATGCCTGAAGTGTGGTTAATAGGAAAAATAATCCCTATATATAAAAATAAGGGAAGCCCAGCAGAACCGGGAAACTATCGCCCAATAACATTGCTTAGCTGTATTGGAAAGCTGTTCACCTCGATATTAAACAAAAGACTACATAAATATTCAGAATAGTATGAAATTATCTCTGAATCACAAACCGGTTTTAGAAAAGGAAAGTCTACAATACATAATATTTTTTCTCTGTATTTAATAAAAGAACTGTTATTTGCGCAAAGGAAGAAACTCTATTGTTGCCGACTGGGAGCCGACTGATGTCTCAAACTCTACAGACTTCACTTACTTAACTCGTACTCTCAGCTTGGTGTCTGCAAGCAGTAGTCTCACTAGTCGTATCTCATCTTCATTGCAACATGCCTGGCGTAGTACATATAGGATCTTTGATTTGTAATTGTATCGAAGGCTCGTGACATGCCAATGCCCATTTTGTGGAAGTCCCAATGTTTGGACATGACTACCGACACAGGCATGCGTTGCGGCCCACTTCGTGGCGGCGAACCATGGAGGAAAAGTAAAATCCCGGGCTCACTGCTTTGCAGTACTGCTGACATTTTTGCACGCTGCGTCATGGAGAACAGAGTTTCCCAGTCCTTCTGGAAGCTATGGATTCGTAGATCAAAGTTGCCCTTGATAACGCGGCTACGGTTATACAACGCAACCTGCGTATCCTTGATACTGTATAACAGTAACAGCTGGACAGCTCCAAAGGCAGCTCTAGACAAACTCGATATCCTGCTGCCGCAAACACCTCCGCACCATCACTGGACACCGATTGCCAGGCAGCATAAGATGGTCCCTGTTTGGCCATGTGCTAAGGATGCCAGAAGAGACACCAGCACAGAGAGCCTTGGAATTCGCCTTACTCGGAGCCACCAAATACAAAGCCAGGAGAGGACGTCATTGCATAAATTTGCTAAGCGTGCTACCAGGTGACCTCAAGAAAGCAAGACTCGGTACACTCAAGTCAAGGATGTACCTGAGGAAGATAAGGCTTTCGCCTGAGGACAAGACACAGTGGGCAGACGCGAAGAAGGGCTGATCGCCAATTGCTGTCAGTTAGTTAGTATTTGCCTATCTAGAGTCTTTGCTGACTTGAACCCTAGAGTATCATGCTATGAGAATTTCTGTCCCATTGTTCAACGGATGCACGGTGCTTCCGCATTATAAGAACATGTTAGTAATATTAAGATATAAATAAGCTATAAATGGCATGTGCCATTAGTCCAAAATATAATATTTGTTCTACTTTTCAAAATTGCATTTATCATTTTAACTTCAGTTCGTCAATTTAACAGTAATCAAGAAGAAAATATGTCAGATATTTTGAAACTAATTTAACTTGAAGATGTTGAAGCAAAAGGTCGAGCTTGACGGTGGTGGGCTACATGGGACACTTATGGAATAGCTCTTAAATAAAGTTTTCTTGGAAAATGAGCACATTAACTCATCAATTCGTCTATTAATGTGCCATAGATCATGTCGACAACATTGTTTCATCGGGAGAGTGCTAATTGACGGATCGCCCTAGCTAAGCATAGCATTTCTGGAGAGATAAAGCATGAGTCCTCAAATTAATGGAAGACTCCGATATGTCTGGTAAGTATATGAAGGCATAGTTCATTAAGCAACATGTAAGCTGATGTTCCAATGATAATTGAAAGAAATACTCCATCATGAACCTGGAAAACCCCGTCAGGTGTACAAATTGTATGTCTTTACCATTTAATAAACATTCTTCTTCTTCTTTTCGTTCGCTGATCATACCGCCAGTCCTGTGAGTGACTATCGACATGAAACCTCTTTGACTGGGCGCGGTTGCGGTCATAGGTAGAAACCTAGAATTTCCTAGACAATGTGCATTGGGCACACTAGTCCGAGTTCTCTGACTCTACCCTATGCTCTATGCTAATTCTGGTATGACGGGTGAGATCCTGGTCAGCAAATTCAGTGTCAACTATCAAAAACAGTCTTCTGTCCGCAATGGTCCTGAAAAATATCCATTTGTAGAACAACAGAAAACTATTTCTGTAACATTCAGTGATAAATTTAGAAACATCTTTTTCTCTTGGCCCTACAAATGGACATTCGTTGAGCCAAGATTTAAGATTTTTTATGAATCCCGACAACTCAAGGGTTAATTCATATGAGTGATATGTTGATAGTTTTGAGGTGCTATTGGCCATTGGCACAAGAGGGATTAATGGATAGATTACGCGATGTCATATGGCAGATCAACTCTGCTCACGGGAGCAATTGCCAGCAATATCTAGCATATCACCTCAGCTGGAAATGCAAGATTATATTAAAGGACGGGTGAGTGCATGATACAAATCCACTGGGAGTAGGAGCCATGCACGAATGCTTCATAGCACATAACGCCAGCAGATATCGATTCAAGAAATATTATCTAACGTCCCCGACATATAAGCTGTAGCTGCTTTAGCAAGTTATCTTTCAATTTACTGATGTGGACATTTTGTGGGTAACATGACTACCGTCGTATGCCCACGAGAATAATGTTCTGATTGTGTACGAAGATCGTTAAGCCGAGTAGTGTGAAATTGTAAAATGTATTTTTCACATTTCCTCAGTTAATATCTGCGTAATCTATACATCCGTGTAGCATCGACGCGACTCCATTTTCTCTTACACCTAAGAAAATGCGAACTTTAGAAGAGTCGTCGCGTTCCCACCCTCATCTACGCTACAGAAATCGGCCGTTAAATGGTGCATGCCTCATACATCTCAAAGCGTATACCTATTTACAAAGACATGACATAATATGTGTGACTAATTTTATCTAGTTCGCTTTGGCAATGAGAAATACATATGGCAATAACGTGTTACACTCTTCTTATTCAAATATGATATGTTATCGTCTGGGTAGAATTAATAATGACCATTACAATATCAGAGTATAAATTGAACTTTCAAGTTCATCCATCAATCATATGATGTCATAATCAAATACAGGACGTGCAGGATGGCATCATATCCAATTTCGTCATGAACGAGGAAGATAGGTTCGTCTCAAACACGTAATTTGATGTCGGACTAAGCGTTGCTGTACGAATTGTATGTATTTACTATTTAATAAGGATGCTGTTGAATATATTGAGACTAATTTGTCTGGGCGCTGTTGCTACCATAGACAGCAACATCATCAAGTTAAATTTGTTTCAAAATATTCAACAGATAACCTGTACATTTTTCTGAAAATTGATAATCAGGGAGTTCATTTATCGATCGATGCTAATATGACGAAGTGTGTGTGAAGCTTAGCTAAGATGGCGGGTACATGGACCAAACTAGATTCCTCCATTTCAAAACAATTGTGCATGAAAGCTGTTGAATATTTCAAAACTAATTCTATTGGAACAACCTGTTGCTGTTGATGCGGAAGCTAAGTAAATATATGCTGTATATAAAAGATAAGTTGGTGGATCTCGTCTCTAAGTGATAATCCCTTCTTGGCGAGCCGGCCAAAACAGGTCTCGGGAATTGCCTTGAGGAGTATTCATTTGAAGGCATCGATTAGACTATGTTTGATAATTCACGTAAATGACTTGGTCCATAACAGGGCCAGTAATCACAGTAGTAAATCTTAAAATATATTCTCTTGTTCTACATCTGTGTGTTAATTAAGCACATCTTTTTAATATATGGATCCTAATTTAGTCACTAAAAGGTTATAGTTATGGTTAATAACTGTAATCAAACATGACCATCATATTATCCAGAGAACCTTGTGCCTGATAGATCATATTCATCTATCTCGATCTAGAGTGTTGCAGAGATGATACTCGTTTGGGGATAGCATAAACATGGGAGATATACCATCATGCCAGTGGCATATTACACGCACCATGGTGGTAGTTAACTGGAGAGGAGCAATGTTCCGTGGGCAAGAGTCTCACACACATGCGACAAGTATGATAACATGATGTAATACAACAGTATCATCTGAGTATGGTATAATAAGCAGAGTTTATATTGCAAGTGGAATGTGTATTTAGACAATGCCCGCTATCACTGTACAAGCCTTTATAAATCGGTAGACAATATAAACATGTTGACAAGACAATTGTTACTCACTTTACAATAGTTATTTAAAAATCAACACAGCTTTCTTAACTGCCTCGCTGCTGCAAGCTACGACACAATCATTTCAATGATCAAAAACTCCTGACTTTCCTAATATTTTGAAAAGAGTTTGACTGAAAGTTGTTTCAGTCAAACTCTTTTTGAAATAGTTAGCAGGTCCCGAAATATAACCCTTGTAATATGTCATCTGCAAACACTTAGCAGTCAGACGGTTAAAAAGTGACCCTAAACTTTATTCCACAAGATTAACAATATTAAACCAAACATATAGAATTGAGTTTTCAAGGAATACGATAACATAACTTGGAGATGTATTAGGCTAATCTACTCAGCCAGTGAAATAAGATGTTGGAGAAAGTTTTGTATAACTCCTGAAACACCTGCTTGATGGCATTCTTTGTAAATGGAAATATATATATATATATAAATGTGAATATGGTATGGCAAGGTTGTCCAACGTTTCGGTGTATCTACCGTATATTACCGTATATTTAACATACGTCGTCTTTTTATGTGAATAGGATAAGTGAGCAGTTAAAGTTATCCTGTCCCATTAAATATAGAATCTGTGCACGAGATATGAGATGCCTGTTGATCTCTGTACAAGTTACCCAGCATGCAATACTATCCCGCATGCATTGCCCCGACTCCATCGTCGTTGTTATTATTGGACGCCATATTCATTTAGTCTATTGACTGTATCGGCCAGAATTTCTCAAAGTAAAAGACACGGCCTGTACGTGCAAATGGTCATTTGTCAGTCACCTCTGGAAGCATAATCACGTAAGAGATATTCACGGCAATTTAATCTGACAGCCTGTAATACAGTACTGTTCATCATTAGTGGGACTATTGCCAGAAAAAATACGATTTAACTTTGATATAATTTGACAATAATGTGCGTGAGAGTAGTTGCTATCAATGACAGCAACATCAATTAGTTAAATTGCTGTCAAAATAATTAGTAGGTAATGCGATTACTTAGATTTGATGGAAATCTGAGTGAAAATTGCTGCTGCAACACCTTCCAGTCTAAACATTCTGAAATAAATGTCATAGCTTTCAGTTGAAAGACACATGTGTACATTTCTGCACTGTTAAAACATGTCAAACAGGTGTGCCAAAGGAAACGGACGCGATGTTTACTAATCATTCATTCTTGGTGAAAAAGCATGTATATGCCTTTGCTCAATCTACCTGCATAGTAAGATATTGACAGCCATGTGACTGTGTGGGTGCGCCTAGCAATTCAACTTAGTAAAATTTCTCTCCAAATCTGACAATTATGAGTATTATCTTAGAATAGACTGAAATTAGTTGCATCAACAATTTAAAATTGAGATATGTATGAAATCGCATTGCATACTAATTAATTTGATACTAATTTGACAGAATGCTGTTGCTGTCATTGATAGCAACAATTTTCATGTAAATTATTCTCAAAGTATACAAAAGCTTTCTCGTATTTTCTCCTGGAAATTTACCAACTTGTGCAGAACAGTATTGAAATGCAGGCTATCGAATATACTGCCGTGAATATGGCATACGTGCGTGCTGACGCTTTCAGGGCTAGCGGCCAAACGGCCAGTTGCACGTGCAAACAGGGTCTTTTTAGCGGAGACTGGACTGGACAGCCAATCTAGACTAAACGAATATAGCGTCCACTAGTTACAACGATTGTTGAGTCATGACATTGCATGCTGGGTAGCGTTGCACACTGGGTAGCATTTAATGCTGGTTAAATTGAACAGAGATCAACATGTATCTCATATCTCGTGTATAGGTTCTTTATTTAATGGGACGCAAGATGCACATCCAATTAGTACGTCTCTTGGGATAGAAAGAGACAATCGTGACTGATCAATTTTCAAAAAGACGGTCTCACTGACTCTTATCAGGTACATATTCCTGGCCAAATTTAATAATGTCTGTTTAAATGTGCCAGTGAAATAACCGGCTCCAAAAACAAAGGCGGCCATTCCAGTTTTCAATTCTAAAAAATGTGTGTTTTTTGGCCTGCAAATTGACATTTATTAAACAATCACCTTACTAAATGTAGGGATTATAGTGTTAAATGCTACTACCCTTGCTTGTTGGCATTAGTATTACCAAACTTACACAGCTACCCCAGTCTTGAGACCTATGATAGCATTGCTGCCAGCTAACTGGCAGAATGCACTACTGTACTGGGTGAATCCACTTTTAGCTCTGCCCCACCCATCTCTAGCTAAGTTCCACCCACGCTTTGCCCAGGACACCCCACCCCCCCCCCCCCCACCCCGAATCTCATTTTCCAGCAGCAGCACCCGCTCAAACTAGATTCAAAATATGCAACAAAATTGTTATTAAGTAGTACAGACAGAATTCGTAAATATGCCGGACTTAGTTATATCATTCAAGACGCTTTTTGATTGTGACACCAGCCTAAATATGACGCAATAGAACATGGCGTCATATACTTGATTGTTAGATTGGATTCCTCCATTCATACCGGTTTGGAAAGTCAATGGACATATGCTGGAGACATATTTGGAATTCTCTGTTAGGGAAAGCATCAATAGATTGGAATATAGTATTTATGTTCTTATGCGGATGAAGTTATCTTACTCACTCCTAGTGCTATGGTTCTTTACCCACCCAACGGTAGATGTCATAGAAAAGTCAAACTTCTGAATTCATTTTCTTGGAGCTTAAGAAACCGGGGCGATATATGTTCAATATTATTGCCCCATTCTTGCATAGTGACCAGGCAGGAATTTTTTTAACAATTCTAGATAGAGAGTATCAAGGAGCCTTAATGTGAACGTCTCTAGTGATATTTATTAGCCATCTCTTATGATATCAGCCATGGTTCTCTTCAAAATAAGCATTGTGTCGCAGTTCAGTGGCTGAAGGTTTTACATATTGTTATGCAGTTTTGATTTTCAAATATCACCCACATTATGTTAAGATCATTACTAATAGGAAATAGGTTTTTATTTCATTATATCATATTGTGTCACCTTGTATCCGGAATGTTGGTTAATTTGATACATTATCACGTTGTCGTTGCAGTAATTGAAACAATATTTGCGTCGTGCCATGGCATCTATGTGACTAAATCTCAAATTCCGTAGTCTGGTACTAATGTCGTATCGTATTGCACAATGTCCTAAGGCAGTTTCTTATTTGCTATACCCACATAGCAAAGTGATGTCACATATTGACCAATATGACGGCGAATAAGGAAATAAATTAATTTATATCTTCCTGCGTGCGAACGGTGTCCTCGTGGAATTAGTCATGAGATGGATAATAATTAACCATGCCATGGCTAAATTGTATCAAGAATATACAAATATATGTTCATCGAATATCCATTTACAGGCCAAGAGACGGCAATGTTTTGAGAATTCACCACACAAATAGCTGGATTGAAATAAATCGCGACCGTAGCTCATGGTAAAATAAAAATAAAAATATAGTATTCTCGTGCCTTGCAAATGGACACTCATAAATACCAATGTAGAAGCGGAATTTGGCGGGCTGTGTTATGAAATGGTTGATGGCAACGACCACACCAAATGAGAAACAACTTAAATATTGACCTTTACTCGAGCATTGAGATTCATCTATGAACAATTACACAAGGGAGTCTTCGCTAGGAATAGATTAATCGAGAATTGAATTGTTCGCTTCGAGATGGCACTGTAGGGAAATGTAATTTCAGTAATTGGCAGATGAGTAGCATTGACAAAAATCACTCGAGAATTTTCATAGGATTTAACGGTTTCCATTTTGGCGTTATCCACCAATTCAGTGGTCTATTATGCGGGTTGTGTTAATGTGTCTTGAATACCAAGTACCCACGCACGCACGCACGCACGCACGCACGCACGCACGCACGCACGCACGCACGCACGCACGCACGAACGCGCGCGCGCACGCACGCACGCACGCACGCACGCACACACACACATATATATATATATATATAATTAACCGGACTTACATTGCAACCTTTCCAGGTGATCAACCCATCACATGACTTCATAATCATCTACGCGACGCGAAGGATGACATCATACTCAATGAAGGCATGAATGGCGTGGATAAGTACGTCACGAACGCACTAATTGTTGCACGAATTGTATGGCTTTACTATTTTATAAAGATGCTGTTGAATATATTGAAATTAATTTGACTGGGCGCTGATACTGCCATAGGCAGCAACAGCATCATGTCAAATTAGTTTCAAAATATTCAACAACAAACCTGTAGAGTTTTCATGAAATCGATAGCCAGTGAGTTCAGAGTTCGAACGGTCACAACACGAACTAGGTGTAGGTGGATCTTACCTAGAAATGGGATGGTCATAGATATCACTGTAAAGGTGCATTGCAATCTGTTTGGAAGGTCAATGAGCATATAATGTAAACATTTTTATTTATTAATGAAAGCAGCCATAAGCTAGATCATGTCGCGCATAACTTCTGCTGGAAAAAGCTTGTATTATTCGCTCATGGATCTATATTCTCGTTGGTGTATGCCGTTTGATTACCTAAACGATCTCCTTGCACGAGCAGCGTGTCCAAGTTGGGCGTTGCATATAAATCGATCGACGAAATACAACTTTTTGGGGCAAACGAAACATATTGGTGATTAATGTCAGTATCACAGGACTCTCCACACGTCGCTAGCTCCTAATTTGACAGAGTTCTACCCACAATAATAAGTGTCCAACTTGTATACAAGTGCCCTCAAACGAAGGCGTCTATCTGTCGCTGGCATCCATGGCTTACATAAAAGCGGTTATTTTCTTTAGAAAAAGAATTCCTCGTGCAATTCTATGATGGAGATGGAAGTATCCTTTTAATGTCTAAATCTGGAAAGGAATATCAAATTATGTGCTTATTGAATGTCTATTTGCAAGCCAAAAAATACTATTTTGGAAAGTTTAACAGTGGAATGACTGGCCCTGAAAAATTATGAAAACATTCTTCTCTTGACCTGGAAATGGCCACTCCTCATGACCAGTGCATAGACATATTTTGGCCGACGTCGTCATGAAAGTATCAATAAATAATATTGTGTATGGTGCACGTTCCAATATCACTCATTTGTTGGAGAGATGATTGTTAATAGCGAATGTGCGTTTCAAGCGTTGATTTGCAATTGTAGGAGAATTTTCTTGTCTGCGACATTCCCTAGCATTTTCTTAAATTCCATGCTGCCTGTCTGGTTAAGCGCAGTGCAGAGAATCTGAAACGGTCTGAAGGAAATAAAACCAGAATGAATCATAATTACTAGCACTCTTAAAAGCATAAGTATTATACCATATGATATCGTCAGTCATTGGGCCACTGTAATTTTAAAAATTAATAAATTTCATCTACAGCGTTGCATAGAGAAGCAATTCATACAATATATTAATATTTCATCTGCATTCCTACCTTCAGTTAGATTATTCAGTGACGCATTGCAATGGAAGGATCCGATCTCTCACTCTAGTATAGGAAATAATACCAGAATGAATCATAATTACTAGCACTCTTAAAAGCGTAAGTATTATACCATATTATATCGTCAGTCATTGGGCCACTGTAATTTTAAAAATTAATAAATTTCATCTGCAGCGTGCATAGAGAAGCAATTCACACACTATATTAATATTTCATCTGCATTCCTATCTCCACTTAGAATATTCAGTGACGCATTGCAATGGAGGGATCCGATCTCTCACTCTAGTATAGGACGTGGTACTCAATTACGGCACGTGTAGTCTGATATCACGATTCATAGTGACGCCTCTAGTTCCATCACCAACATTAAAAAGTACATCAAGTATACGAGTTGTATGTCCTTAATTGCTTTTACTATTTAAGAACCATTCATTTAAATATTTAGAAACTAACTTGAGAGAGCAGTGATGCTGCGATAACTCTCGAGGTGTAAGCACGTAGTACTAGCTCACCGTTAAGAGATTAAGCAATTCACCTTTCCAGAGCATCCATCCACCTTCTGACCTCGTATGACGTCAGAATCAACTCAGCGCGTGTATGATGACATCACAATCAGTACGTTACAAATTAGTTTCAAAATATTCAACAGCTTACTTTGTAGTTCTTTGGAAATTGATTGCCAGGGTGTTCAGAGATCGATCGATCCCAACACGAGCGAGGAGTGGGTGGAGCTTAGCTAGAGATTGGCGCGGCATAGATAAAACCGGAAAGGTTCATTAATTGGCAACGACTATACTTAGGAGAAAACTAGACGGTGCAGCAACTAAGGAAACCATGGTCTCAGTTGTTTCCTGGCTGATGGTGTCGAATTTATATACAAGTTGCTGTTCAGAAATTTGGCAGACAAGTTTGTTTCTGAAACCCTTTATGGATGATGGCAATCACATTTAAAAAAGATCTTGAATTTAATGGCGGTGGTGGTTTAAATACTTCCTGGCTGGCTCAATATCGATGCAGATTGTATTTTGCCCATTGATTAGTTTCCAGAGTGATTGTTTTGTAATCATGTGTAATGGCGATGTATTTAGAAGCAGGCCGGTACAAAATCGACTTTCGATAACAATCGAGAGAAAATATTAATGTGCTGAGGACAGCCGTACAAGTTCTCCAAATGGGGTCCTGTTAGGTCTTGAACCCCCTTGTAGTTGTCGATGTGCATAGTGCAGGAATGAGTTGGCATGCTCGACGATCTGGCTTCACTCATTCACACCCTTTTTATGTCCATGGTATAAATCTCTTTGAAAATCAATGAACACGCCAGGTCCTGGAAATCAAGTGCAAATACATACACGTACCACAACGTTGTGATTTTCATTGTACGGGTAATTATAACTAGTTCCGTTTCGTTTTTCCCCTGTGGGATAAGACGCGTGGACGCGCAAATTGCATCAGTGGACAAACCATCGCTGGGATCTACTCTTGTTATTAGGCTGTGTTGTTGAGATCCTTGAGAAGGCTCGGCAAGCAGTAAGCCATCTTGATGGCTTAGATAACAGGAACTACAATAGCCTTCGGTGTTTCTATCACACAATATTATCCGCGTCTCGACTGGAACCACTAGATCCGCTCAGAGTGTGTTCTTCATCAGAATCACTACTATTATCAGCATCAGAGGAGTCACAGCGGTCATAGCAAATGCCGAACTAATATGGTGCCGAGGTTAAATTAGACGGGAGGTTCTGTATGGTGATTCGCTAGTTCCCGTCTCAATCCACGTACCGATTTGGATCTTCCTTCCAGCGGAGATAGATGTAATTGATGATAATGCGGTATTCTATTAATGACTCGTTTAATCACCTTTCATAGTTCTACAGTTTACACATATAATTCCAAATTCTAGTCACGTGTCGCTCACACTTGACTGCAATGAATTCCTAAGAGAGAAGTATTCTAATAAAACACAACATAGTTAACTTTATGGTCTTCTCTCTAACTGACCAGTCAGCTAACTGTATAGCAGGCAATCTCACTACTCACTAGCTGTTACTAGCGGTCAGAGTCCGAGTCAGAGTCCATAACTGTAACTGTCCGTCTTCAACATTCGTCCACTCTTAAATATGATTCTATCGTTATGTGAATT
The DNA here is from genome assembly GCA_034401795.1 of Chaetoderma sp. LZ-2023a. NCBI lineage: Eukaryota > Metazoa > Mollusca > Caudofoveata > Chaetodermatida > Chaetodermatidae > Chaetoderma > Chaetoderma sp. LZ-2023a. The sequence goes on from CM067359.1 coordinate 168,522,761, forward strand.
AAGTTGTGTCTATTAAGTGGTGGCATGTTTGTGCGTAAATGTGACCTAATCGTATAATTAACTAATCTAGGTAATTAACGATTATCATATAAAATACAACAATCATATAGTAACATGTTATAACATACATGCATGGAACTACATAAGTTATTATCATCAAGAGTCCTGCCCGATAGCTAATAATTGATCCAATATGGCCGTTGTGAGTACTACTATAATGTATATGTTTGTCCATTGATTGTCCTAAGGTTAGCGACGTATCAGTTCTAGTTTATCATGTATCACTGGTCGTGTCGATCATCCAACCGTATCCTATAGTCGTGTTGTCGCGTATGCCTGGTTGGGTGTGACTATTGCGTGCGTTCATGTGTGCGTTCTTGATACCGATGTGTCCGATGTGTCTGTGTGTGCGTGCGTGTCTATGTCCGCCCCTTCGCGTTGGTGCGTTCATCCACCCGTCCTTGTGGCTATATCATGTATTTACCCTATTAACGCATGCCACTTGTGGCACTAGGCCTATCACCACTTAAACTAGGCCGATTATCACTATCACTAGTCCGATCACCACTACCACTAGGCTATCGCCACAACTACTGATCCAATTGGCACTATGAGCAGCCTTATCATGTCTAGCACTGGGCCTATCGCTGCTACGACTATGCCTATCACGTCTAGCACTTGGCCTATCGCCGCTACGACTATGCCTATCACGTCTAGCACTGGGCCTATCACCGCTACGACAATGCCTATCACGTCCAACACTGGGTCTATCACCGCTATGACTATGCATATCACGCTTAGCCCTGGGCGTATCGCCGCTACGGCTAATCATATACTTGATACGACTATGCCTATCACTGGCACTACGTTCCAGGTTTTATTAGCCACAGACGCCAGACGCAGAAATGGCATTGACCAATTCAACGTTTTTAACGACACGCCTTTTCACTAAGTTGTGTGGGTCCTAAACGCTTGGTGGATCTCATCGAGCACATTCTTGTTATTCAACTGATAGCAGCGTAGCAGGTGGGTATTGCCCTTGTACTAGGTGCCACAACGACTACATTCGGTCTATTTTGCCTCTTTGCTCTATTGTGCGCTCTGTCAGCCTCATTTCGGCCCGTATTTCCCTTGTCCGTACATGTATGTCCATCTGCATATTTCTTAATTATTAACAATGTTTTGAGATAAATTGAGACAGATAGACAATGAAAGTGTTCTATGTCCATGTCCAACAGATAACATCCCCTAGTCGCTGGTACCCGGCGGCATACACCAGAATTAAGGGTTATGGTCAAAGACGGATTCGCACAAACAGAATAGCCAAGTACAGCTGTACAGTGGCTATGTTTTACAGTAACTTTCGCTACCGCTACCACAGTACCCTCCCTGACACGTTGCGTTCAGGAAACCATACAGGTGAACACGGAGATACAGAACTTTGCGTGCATACATATATTTCATATAAACAGGCAGATTTCTTTGTCCATGTTCACGAGCAAGCCAGCACTGTGTCGCTGGTGGTAGGCAGAATACCATGGTATGAAATGCTAAGTTCAAACATGGATTGGCACAAAGCGCACTTTCACGACATAGGCCTTATTCAGGATTTATGACCCAGGGCCATCATTTAGTCCAAAACGAGTCTCTTAAATGCTGTGTTCTCACTAGAGAGTTAAGCAGGTATTATAATGTCATAACTCAGTATGGCGTTATTCCGGATTATGTCTCTAGCGAGAACACGGACTTAGTTTCATTTGTTTATTAGTTTCCGCTGTTGTATCTTAAAGAAGTAGCTGTTCGATAGGCATAAGTTCAAAATCACGAGGGACTAAATGACCAGGAAAATCATCATGCTCCACCACATTTGTCTTCCTCTTGTCTAATATCTGAAAGGTGTCCAGTTTCACGTAATCTTAATGTATGATTCGTTTCACCGACATTAAGTTTGCCTAATTAAGAACCAAGTAGGTTGAGAAATTACAACCCACTCCAATTTAAGGGTGGCTGCTACATTGACCCGAATCTTGTTTAAATTAAGGAAGGTTTGCCAATTTCTATACATAGTGTTAGCAGTCCTTTCAGACCAATAAATATTGTCACGACAATCTAAAATCTGCGATTGGCATACGTGGTAATACGATACAATTGGACTTCGAGGACTGGGCAATTCGGCTAATTGTCTCAAGAGTTTTCTTCTGGTAGTGGGCTGGGGGTGCGGTGTCGGAGTAGCAGAAAGGTTTATTTTGCTGAAATAAATCATGGTTTTTGGAAACCTCTTCCTTATCATGCTAAACAGCAATCTCAGTCGAGTCTCAGTGTCTGGATTTGGACTGTCCACGTCAGTAATACCTATGTTAAGGACGAGCTCCTCAGGATGGGCCAACACTGTATCGATTATTAGTAGGTGCGCCAGGGAAGCAGTCTACCTGAGTATCTGGATGCATGTCTACATTTAGTCGGCTGAGATGTGATGCTGCAATAATCAGAATCTTCTTAGTAATGTTGGTGAAATGCCAATCGGGCCGATTTACAGGTTCGTTGCAGAATTTCAAAATGGTGTTATCCTCTGGGCAATTGGGACCAGTGGCTCTCCTCTGTTTAGAATACGGGGATGGCATGAAATGCGCTTACGACACGTGTGGTACAGGTGGTTTTCATGTGAGGATTTTCCACCAGCTATGCATTGCAGTCGTGATGGACAATTATCAGGTGAAAATGGTGTCACATGGGTGGTAGACAGGTGGATATTCGGGTAAAGGGATCAATGGCGGGCCTATTCTCGAATCGATAAAAGCAGCCATTGGTTCAGAGAGTATTTCACTTGATGCGCTTCCACCAGCTACACGCTGCCGTAGGGTTGGAAGATCGTCAAATGGATATGGTGATGCAGGGGATGGTGGTGACTCAGATAGAGGGATTAACAACTGGTCTACAGGACAGTAATTAGTGTCAATTGAATGTCTGTCATTCAAATGTTTAATGTGTGGAGAAACCAAATATCGAGTGATCCAAAGGAAATGCAAACAAAGGAACGAGTGTACCAATGAACGAGCAAACAAAGGAACAAGCAAGCAAAGGACCGAGAGAACCAATGAATGATCGAACCAAGGAATGTGTTAACCAAGGAATGAGCGAACCAAGGAATGAACTAAATAAAGGAGTGAACCAAGGATTGAGCGATCCAAGGAAAGTGCAAACCAAGGAGCGAGAGAATCAATGAATGATCAAACAAAGGAACATGCGAACCAAGGAATAAGCGAACCAAGGAACAAGCGAGCCAAAGGAGCAAACCAAGTATCGAGCGATCCAAGACAAATGCAAACCAATGAGCGAGCAAAGCAATGAACGAGCAAACAAAGGAACAAGCAAGCCAAGGAACGAGTGAACAAATAAACGGTCCACCAAGGCAAACGCAGACCAAGGCGACGGCAAGCGAAGGCGATGCGACGGCGGCATCATAGGATACGATTGCTATCGCCCGTGACTGATTACAAGTTGCATCGCTTCTGCATTGCGTTGCTATGACTCGCCCAGCGGAACGACTGGAAAAGCTCATGCAAGTTAACCAAGCACGAAATAAGCGTTTCAGAAACGTCACATCTCTCACCACGCATGTTTCAAAATGGCATCTTTCAATCGCTCGAGACGTCGGACATATATGCTAGCTATGTACATGCTTCTATCCTCTGTCAAGACGCCGTGTGTGGGTTCGTGAGTGGATCACAAGAAGACCCTTTCAGGGGCTATATGACAATCTATTGGAAGAGTTGCGTGTAAGTTTTTAGGTATGCAGGCCAGCACATTTTTATGCGCATAATGTAATGTACGTACGTACATGCGAGATGTAGTGCATGACGCGTGCGTGCTTGCGTGCGTGCGTGCGTGCGTGCGTGCGTGCGTGCGTGATATATATATATATATATATATATATATATATATATATATATATATATATATATATGCTTAATCGGGATTCGATGGGGACACTTGTAGAAATACAGTAAATGTCAGCTGAGAGAGTATACTTTGGTTGATAATAGGGTGTATCCACCCATGCCATTTGTTAACGTTTGTACTGGCACAGTACCCTTTCGATGATATTGCTGTTAAGAAATCAACACACCAGTATATACAAATTTAAATCTGTTCATATATTTTTCCTTTCAGCTTGCAGATGAGGCATCCTACTCAAACTACCTGCGTTTATACTATGATAGCTTTACCGTCCTACTTGACAAAGTTCGACATCGTATAGAAAGGCAGAACACCAATTACACGCCCAGCATCAGCGCTGGTGGACGTCTTACCATCACGCTATGGTTTCTGGCTACAGGTATTTGTGTCTATGCGTAGGACTACAAGTCGTTACATATAAATGCGCATCATCATGGGATATCACCAATATACAAAGATTGCAATTATTTGCACATACACACCTTGTCCGCCCCTCAATATATCTTGTTGTATGTATGTATGTAAGTTGTTATGTCAGTTTTTCATACTGTCTAAGAGTAGCCCGGAATCTCTTAGTATCATTTGTATTAACTTGAAACATAAGAACGTGTGTACCATACTGCCATACTAGTCTTCCATCAAAGATTACACACATCTTGTTATAACTGCTGCAAATGATGAATGATCTACATCGTGCATCATTTTTATCATCCGTATGTGAATCCTATAGATGCCTTCAATATTAGTTTCGAGTAGGAGAGAGGACAATTTGGTCCATAATACCTGAAACTGTAAGGCAGTATACGATGCTCTGCGTAACGACTTCTTCAAGCTAAAACATACAAAGACAATTGACACAATTTCAGATAAGGTTGGTTTTAACCAATTTTAATTAAAGTGACCACAAACTACTGTATAGACAAAACTTAACCAACACATAATATTTCATTGAAACAATAGAATATCTCACTGCATGACATTTAATTATTATAACAATAATTTGAATAATTCCTTGCCAATGTTGTTGTTTTTGTTGTTGTTGTTGTTGTTGTTGTTGTAGTGATGGTGGTGGTAGTGATGGTGGTGGTAGTCATGGTGGTGGTGGTGGTAGTGATGGTGGTGGTAGTGATGGTGCTTATATGATTAAACGCACTGGCGCAGGATCTCCCAAGGTTGGGAGATATTTTTTATTTATTTTATTGTCTGAGATTTGTTATGTGTGTTTGATAGAGGCGGTGTGGCCCATAAATATGAATAATATATATCATTCATTCTGAATGTTTTTGAAGAGTTAATTTCGATTTAACCAATATGTCACGTAGATTGGATTTTTTCTTAAAGGCTATCACTGGACGCAAATTGAGAGGTTCTTTCATTTTATCCTGCAATTTATGATATTCATCTTTCAAAATTTCAGAAATTTCAACATTTTTTCGATTGTATGTTAAACTGAATGGAATAAGTTCACGTTGATCAGCAAGACCAGGGTCCACGTTTATGCCTTTCGGCCATTTTGTTTCCAGTTGCTTAATACAAAATGATTCTCGAAGTGTTCTTTGTTTATCAGTTTCTTCGGCCGGAAGCAGAAAGAGGCAGTTGCTCAATAGGCATAATTTCAAATTGTCTATCGACAGAATGACCAGGAAGATTGAAATGCTGAGCTACGTTGGTGTCCTCGTTGTGTCTAATATCGCAAAAGTGTCTAGTTGCTCGCCATCTTAAAGGGCATTTTGTTTCACCGACATACTGCTTTTGGCATAATTTGCAAGATCTTAAATAGATAACATGTTTAGAATCGCAATCTAAATTAGACTGAAGTTGGAATTTGCTTTTGTTCTGATAACTGACATATGTTTTCTGATTAGGTAGATGGAGGTCTAATTTACACCTCTTCTTTCCACATTTTTTAGATTGTCCTACGCCTATACTCGGACGATTGTGACGAATTTTGGTATGCTTTTGATCATCATCATTATTATTAATATTTTCCAAATCATGCACAGTTTCGGACTTTATTTTGAGCAAATATCGTGTTGAATATCCCCTCGGTTTGAGGGGTGTAAATAAGGTGGAGCATGCAGATTCAAAATTCTTTCTATCACTAGAATTTCGGTGAAATCGGATAATCTGTGATTTGGCAATACCTTTAAAAGTATGAGGTGGATGGACAGATTTCTTATGCAGTAGTTGATGGGAATTGGTGGGCTTAAAGAATACTTTGTAATCAAGAATCCCACTCGTGTTATAATTAACACCTTTGTAGAGAGTAACGTCTAAAATGTCTATGGACAACTGGTCGATGTTGGCTTTAAGTTTGATGTTAGGATCGTGATTGTTCAAAATAGCGAAAGAATCATTAAACTCTTCCCTCGAATGAGGTACCGGCTGTAAAATAGGGGCTACTTAGGACATTTGGTAAGCGCATCTTCTTCCCACTCAGCTACATAGATGTTGGCAAAACTAGGACTAAACCGTTTACCCATAGCGCATCCACATATTTGTTGGTAGATTTCGCCAGCGAATTCGAAATCATTGCCCTTTAAACTCAGCTCCAGGAGAGCGAATATTTCGCTAGTGGGCCTATTGTTATCAGGATATTAATCAAATGCTCTGCGAACAGAAGTCAACCCCTTTTCGATGTCAATGTTTGTGTACATAGCATCGATCTCGAGGGTGACCAAGAGTGAGTTTGGAGGAACAGAAATTTTGGAGACCTCGGATAGGAACTCCTCAGTGTTGTTCAAAAAGCTTAAATGTCTATTCGCAATTGGTTGTAGGTGGTAATCAATAATTTCACTAATTCGATAAGATTCAGAGCCGCAATCAAAGATAATATGCCGACCCGGTGGTATCATAGGGTCGGACCACGACTCAATAGGTTTATGAATTGTTGGCAAAAGGTAAAACGTACGTGGATTTGAATCTCGTTTAGCAGTAAGGTATTTAAACTGCCTTTTCTTTATGGCCTTGTTGTCAGCCATTTCTTGAAGGATTCCATTAAATTTATCACAATTATTTTGCCAGAGTGGTTCGTCTAATTTGCGGTAGTCATTAGGGTTACTGAGTTGCCGATGCGCTTCACGAATATAATTATCCTTAAGCATTATTACAGTAGCAGATCCCTTGTCAGCAGGCTTCATAACGATGTCATTGTTTTTACGCAAACCTGTTAAGGCTAAACGTTCTTGATATGACAAATTTTGATGATTTTTAGGAAATTCTAAATTTTCAACACGTTCCTTAATAGCGTTTTTACTATCAGGGACCGCAAGGTCCACCATCTTCGGGTTAGGTGCCCAGCCAGCTTTTTAAACAAAAGGTAGAAAGTTGTTTTTCTTGGAATTTCGAAAAAAGTCTGCTAATTTTACACAGTGAGAAAAATCTTCAATTTCCCATAAGCCATTATATAAAAAATCTACGACTTTGGGCCGTGGTGTTGGTACGAATGTTTGACCGAGATTTAGCAAAGATCTTTCTGCTTCAGACAATGTAGAACCAGTTAGGTTAACGATATGACCACCCAGGCCAATTTCTGGGTGGTTAGTACCCTGACCCATGGTTAGTTTAAATTAAGGTGCGATAACCAACTAGTATACATTTTATTTGCAGTGCACTCAGTCCAGTAGATGTTGTCCTCAACCACCTGAAATTCAGACACGGGGAGGCTGGGCAGGATAGGGGCCTTGGCCCTTAAGGCATCCATACGGCTGTTAACGAATTGTATGTTTCGTTTCTGGGTTGCAGTCATGTGCTTCGAATAATTTAGTTTGGCAAAGTGAACTTTAGTCTTTGGAAGTTTTGAGCGCATGGTACTAAACAGATTCTCAATTCTTTGAGAGGTGTCATGCTGAAGCTTATCCTTATCATTAATTCCGATGTTACGGATGATACGCTGAGGTTGGAAGACCTCATTGTATTTTCTAAACATATTCCTAATGTGGTTTATCCTAGCAACTGGATAGATTGCTACCTGCATATCTGGATGAGGTGTCTGATTGATATGAGCTAAATTTGAAGACCCAATCAGCTGAATTTTATTCAGAGTAGGCAGGCGCCATTCATTCTTGTTATCCACCACAAACCGAAACTTGTAGAAAGACCTATGCTCTTTGGGTGTATCCCTAGGCGTAGGTTTGGGCTTAGGTGTGGGCGTAAACTTAGGTTGTGGTTGTTTGGACCTCGGTGTCGACGATCTGGTCTTTCGACCATGTCGGTCAGTAGCTGCTCTATGTGGAAGTGGAGGAAACTCGACTGAGGACAGTGGACTAGGATCCACATTAACAGACACTGACGGTGACCATTCTGGCAGTGGAATCAGGAGCGGATCCACCATAGGGGACGCATGGGAACACTGGTGAGCACTGGTTATTCACCCGCTTAACCACTGGGGGCTCTCAGTGGGTGACCTATTCTTTTTCCGATTTGATTGTGGGATGACTGGTAAGGTCAATGCTAACCTTGCAGTCGGTGTGACTGGTAGGGCCACAGAGGGCCCTGCAGTTGATGTTCATGGTAAGGTCACAGGTGACCCTACAGGGGGTGTTGTACTATGGCAGGTTCTAAAATGCGGATCAAAAGGTCTGAAGCTGCGGTCAGGTCGAGCTACGATAACCCACGATACTCTAGAACTGTCGGCAACTGACTTGAAAATGTGTGCTCATGTCACTTACAATTCGATTGCTAGCAACTATCGGAAACCCCTTGCGCTGCCCCTTTCCATGTCGTATGTGCACTCATGTCAACTGGAAACGCAGCATGAATTAACATGTCCTGTAATTATTTTGAAATGACCTTTCATATTTGCAATATATGTTCGTTGTGCATTATCTTCTTTAAAATGTGTATGGATGTATTGTATCCCATGTAATCAAGAAATCGTTAGATAATCTGTTCTGCATACTGCCTCAAACACGCATGTGATAAAGAAAAAGGCTAGTTTCATTTTCTATGGTAATTATGTATTTTTCTTTTGCTACTTGTTTTAAATTGTAGATCATGTATTTTGCTAATGCGTAGCCTAATAACCCAAGGTGGTTAAGAAAACTCTCCTCATAAATTCTTTCAGCAAAAGACATGAATTTAAAATAAATAGAAAACAGCGTGTTAGGAAACGTTCCACAAATTGCATATAGAAAATTTAAATATCCATTTTAGATATCGATTTTTGTAGATTTTAATATTCAAGAGTGGGCACCGTACTGAAACACAGTATTTTAATACTTGAAATTCGTAAAAAATGTCGCATAATTGTTTTTCGCTCAATAACTTCACTTACAATGGATCGATTCATTTCAAATTTGGCATATCAACTCCTGATGGGGATAGCGTATTGGCAGAATGGATCTAGACTAACAGTAGTTATTTCCTGTTAACCATTTGAAATTTGTCAAAAATGTCTGTGCATTTGTTTGTCGCTCAATAACGTCACCAATAAAGGATGGATTCATTTTAAATTTGGTATGTCAACTCCTGATGAGATGACCTTGGTGAGGAATGCGCATCAGCCAAAGGCGCCTAGATTCAATGTAGTGTAGTTATCTCTCTTGAAATATTTAAAATTCGTAAACAATTTATGTGCATTTGGTTTTCACTGAACAACTTCATTTATAAAAGATAGATTCAGTTCCATTTGGTATTTCAACACGGTGGGGGTGGGGGGGGGGGGGTGGGGTGGGGGGGCCGAATCAGCCTAATGGACCTAGATTCACTATAGTTATCTCCCTTGAAATACAATACAATTTTCAAAAATGGCTATGCGTCTGGTTTTCACTCAATAACTTCACTTATAAGGGGTGTTTTACTACTATCGCTTTGTCTACCCACCTATCTGTTTGTTTGTGTGTTTGCCTAGTTGTCTGCCAGTACAATCTATCTGTCAATCCATTTAGCAAATAGGGTTTCATGAATCGATTCCATTTGCGCTGGGATCATGTGATGTGTATCATCTAGTGTATACATGTGAATGGAAATCGTACTGGAACAGCTTTCACCGCAAATATTCTAATACAATGTTCATAATTTTCAGTTGACAATTACTGCACAATCAGCCGATGCAATGTATAGACAGTCTTACCTATAAGACACAATATTGAAAGCCAAATAATTGTTTGGACAGCAATGTGTTAAAGATGTCTCTGCCTTAGTTAGAACAATGCCAGGGCAAGTTGATCTTAAAATAACTGAAAACTATTATTATCATTTTAGGTTATTTGTGCAGGTGAGCTACAACCGTGAAGTAGCTAACATATTATCAGTTGCACGTGTAGACATGGTGTTTTGTTTGAGAAAACTCGCTCTGTACAGCCAGTAGACTCAGATAAGTTATCGTCCATCAGTTATACAACAAATATGGATCAGTATTTCGAATTTCGTGATAAAACTTTGCATCATTTTGTTTCTAACATCATCTAATATGTGACGGAATTAATTATGACGTCATATACTTGAGTGTGCATGATGGCAAATTGTACAGAAATTAATACGTAGCTCATACCTTGTGCATATATTTCTTTAATTATTGGGACACCACGCATTTAACCGTAGCTAGTTGCGACACAGTCAGTAACCCCTACCCCACCAGATGCCTGGGTTTCGTGGAGAATATATGTGGTCTCTGTGTGTCGGCGAAGAGTATAGACCACCACTCACCCACACCTACGTCACGCACCTCATTGTTCTACTGGTGTGCACGTATTACATATCCAATTCAATGGAAATGTCCCGAGTAGCATCACTGTCAGATGTTGTTTGATAATCTACTACGATGTTTTCGAAAGTTATCTTCAATATGGTTACTGTAACACCCTCGAAGATGGTCAGAAATGTGTAAGATCTAATATATAGACATTGCATCATGGTTGCTGTAACCCAGCTTCGAGTGATGGCAAACCAATTCGGTCTTAGAGGCTATTCTAAGGCCCACAAAGCCGACCTGCTCCGGATGATTTCGCATGCCAATGCCGAGGAGTGGTGAAAGCGACTCCCCGCCCTTGGCGAGGAGTGGCTAAAGCGACTCTCCCGAGCGAAACAGACAGGGAGGTTTCCGGCGCTCACCTCTGAGGATCCATGGAACCCTCACAAGAAAGCGCAGCTGCTCCGTGAGAGTCGTCGGTTGTATGAGGAGACGAATTTCAGCTTATGGGCCAAAGCTGTAGCATCTCGGATAGCAAGCCATTCACAATAACGCCTACCTCTTCTACACCGAATCAGAAGACGATTAATGAGGGGACCGAGATCTGAAACCCTAGCCTGGAATATGAGGCGAGAAGGTCAGCAGATTCTCAACGAGCGTCTCGCTGAGAGGGAGACAGAGGAGAGAGGACGGCGAACAGTATGCTGGACATTTTTCAGAGGGCTAGAAGGAGACATTACAGGTCGGATCATGGAGAAGCTGCGGACTGTTCAGAGCGCCTTCTACCTTCCGTATACCCACACCTATCGAATCCGCTATATCGAGGATGGTAGGGTAATGCTCTTCCACAAGAATGCTCCAGGAAGTCCATGGATGAATACACTATAAGGGACCCAGACTTGGGCGGAGGGCAGGGAGCAAGCCCGCCTCGACCCAGACAATATCGAGTGGCCCAATACCGCGTGGGCCTTCGTCAGATCAATCAACGTTGAGGTAAAGGTTGTCATCCACCACCAGCCTCTGCTAGGGACAGGCCCCCTCCTGGTCTGGCTCCGATGGAGAAAGGGAATGGTGGCACTCGATACCTACAAAGATAACATGTGCCTCTGGAGATGTTTAGCAGTCCAGCATGGTGCAAGAGCTGACAGAAGTACAGCTCCTTCACGAGTGCTTGTTAAACAGTTATATGGCCTGAACAGGCCTGTGGCTGACGTACCAAAGACGTCCCTAGACCAGCTGGACAAGGTAGAGTTAGTTGCGAAGACAGGGATTCGTGTGTATGAGCCCACTGAAGAGGGCATCTGGCATCTGACCAAGAAACCTGCTTTCTATCCGAGCGTCATGACCATTGGAGTATATGACCATCACGCCTTCTTCATTATGGACATCTCCAAGCTGCCCGACTTTCAGCTGTGGGCACTGTCAACAGCAGTTCACCCACGCATGTAGTCTCCATCGCCATGCTGACCGCTGTACAGGGGAAAAAACGATGACCGATTGCCCTGGGGAGAAGGTAGTGGCATCGCAGTCACCATACGAGAAGACCTTCTATCCATACCAACCAGCCAGTTCCATGGCTACTCGTTGGATTGAATATGAGTCGAGAAATCACGGAATTCACATACACCACGCAAAGTGTGGTCACGGTGGTGAGCGGTGGATCGAGGGGGCTCCCGTAGATGGTTATGATCCAACGACCGACACAGTATACATGTTTCCTGGCTGTCACTGGCATGGATGTTCACAACACCAGTGGGGTGAGGATACTGATCAAAGATACCGCAAGACGGTCGCGAGAGACGAGAAACTGAGAGCATCTAGATGCACGCTTGTGGTACAGTGGGGTGCTGTATAAAACGCTGTCCAAGCGCCCACACCCCTGTGCGGACAGTATCATACCCACCCTTTATTGTCTATGGCTGTGATGCCCTTCTAGATGGGATCAGGACCCATCCTACAGAGAGTCTTACGATCGAGAGTGCCAACATACCAATATCGGTGTCAGTCGGCTGCTCCTTAGACGGTAGCAAGAGCTCGCCAACTCACCTCTGCAATGCTAACCCCAAAGTCCTGATCTCAGAGTTCCTGCATGAGATCCAACTACGAGCCTCCATGATCCGTGCAAGTGTTTGGTCACATTATCTACCCGCAGACTTGGACAAGTTACCAAAACGACAGCAGCGACTTATCAATGAGTGGTGTGACCAGGTGCCTGTGCTCGAGTTCAACTCTGGGTGGTACGACCTGAACCTCATCAAGAAGTACTTCGTGGATGAACTTACTACTTCGTCCAAAGGAACGGTGAAAGTCACCAAGAAGGCTAGCCAGACAATGCTCCTCATTACGCCTGAACTGAGGTTTCTCGATGTATTCAACTACCTCGGCCCATGGGTTTCTTATGAGAAATGGATCAAATCCTACGGTTGCACGCAACATAAGTGAGCTGGTTACCTTATGATTGGTTCGACTCACCTGAGAAGCTTGACTATTCTGGACTACCTGATTATCCTGCGTGGTGGTCCAAGCTCAAAGGTGGTCCCCTTCTTGAGTTGTCAGAGTGGAAAACTTGTAAGCAGACCTTCAGAGATCTGGGTATGAAGGCGTTTGCTGACTGCTTGCGATATTACAACAACTTGGATGTTAGCCCGTTCATTGAATCCTTAGAGAAGATGCGAGAATTCTACACAGATTGTATTTATGCAAAAATAAGCACCATATTCATTGAATATTTTACCATTCAAAATTGAACAAAAAACCGTCTAATGGCATTTTATTTAAGTATGCGCTATTCAGGTTACTCTGTCAATCATTCACCTGTCCCATTCTTCTCTAAAGAATAGCAATGGCACGTGCCGACAAGTGCCTCTGTCAAGTGAAAAGCACGCATACCAGCACATGCGGAGGAGCCGGGAGGGGGGGGGGGGTGAATAGCAAGTCCCTAGCGACAGAAAAAGAGAGAGAGAGAGAGAGAAAGAGAGAGAGAGAGAGAGAGAGAGAGAGAGAGAGCAAGGTGCTAGGACTGAACTTTTTTATTAATACAGACATCAATAATACATATCGTTACAAAGATACGAAAACCACCAAATACAACATATTTTCCAAAGCTATGATTGACGAAATAAAACAATTAATTATGTTATTTTTTTTTTTAAAATAAAATGAAATACGTATATGATTTTATTTAAAAGTATCCGTGTGTTTTAATGCTGCGTGTTTTAATGCTTAAAACACGGTTAATTTGAAATACAACTAAATAAATTAATGCGCACATAGAAAAAATATTAGTTATAGTTATGGCGACAACATCTGTTTTTCATATATTACATCCACAATGTACCGATACCATTCCGTCATGCACATGCGGTACAGTTCAGTACAATGTTCACATATATCGTAACGGCAGGCTAGTTGAGCACAGTATTCGGCTTCGTCCATTTGTAATAATGCTGCCTCATTATACAGTTCAAAATTGTCAATTAGATTAAGGTCAACATTACTCCCTAAGCAAGAATGTTCACATTAACTTGGATGATTTACTAGACAATCGTAACAATCTCGCACAACCAACGAATGTATCTTTTCACACAGCATGAATGCACATAATTTCTGATTAATCTTTTGCACATGATCCGTAGGACAATAATGATGTGACTGGCACATAGCTTTACAATAGTGACACAATTTGTCGGTATCATCATCGACGAGAGTTAGTTCGTCATCGCTTAAAAACTCATCGAGGTATATAGCGCCCATAGCAAGCGTGGCGTGATTAGACATCTCTGCGGAATCACTAGTGGATGGAATGTCATTCATGTTCTCGCTTTCTCGTTTTCACACCGTGAAAGCACTGAGGTATCGGGCTAAATAACATGTCACCACTCACGTCGGGAGGCCCGTAAAAGTTAGGTAATGCTGCCAGCAAATTACTCACGTTCTGTTTCAATAATTCCCACTTGTTGTCTTGCAGCTATACTCTGCAATGTGTGGCATGTGGTTCTGCATCAGAGCAAAAAAAAAAATAGCGTATGCCAATACATGGACATTCGTCACGGATAGAAATACGAACAGAATTGTCCAAAGAATATGTAAATAGTATGCCTTCTTTTTTGCGTGCACGTTTTACCGTGTCTTCAAGATCGGGTATGAGTTGCAACAGCTGTTTAAACGGTACTACGCTGAGATATAAACCGTGTATAGTAGGATAGCAGTCAGGATGAAACTGCCGTAGATCGATACACCACTTTTCGCCAAACTGTATTGTTCACGCTTTACGTGAATTACCAAGATCAGACCAAAACGCCAAGCGATTTAAATATTTAAAGCAAGGATCAGACGACATCGTGCAGAACGAATAATCATAGCGCGAAACTGCTGCATTTATATATCATTAGTACCAATAACGACCAGCCGCGCACAGTTTGAATGCCATCTGGCTAAAATACCATGCACACAATGGCGTACAGAGGAACACGTGTGTTACAATGACGTACATAGGCGCGCTTAATTTGAATGTATCACGCACGTTTGTTCGATCAATAACGTACATATTCACATGGCGCGAACACTGTCTTTTACCGCTCAACGCATGCTTTATGAGAAATAACATTTACGATCAACTTTTAACCATTACACAACTGAGAGACTCGGTACACTAAAGTCGATGCGTATTATCGATGGATGCGCAAAATATTTTGAAAACTATCTGACTGTAAGTTCATGGCAGATGCCAACAACTTTCAGTCATAATATTTTTGCAGTAATATAAGACTTGTAATGCGTGCAATAACTAAGCATACGATATGAATGAGAATGACGCCGATTAATGTAGCTTCACAACAATAATACGCGAAACCTATGCACTATGTCTATCCCATATTCGGTTAGTAAACCCTTGCTAATTTCAGACATGAGTATAATTATTCCATCATTAATTGTGTTATCTCTTAAAGGGAACCGTATGCTCCTCATAATCAATGCGCGCATCTTATCCTTATCAGCGTTACACAGACTAGCAATATTTGCTATCATAGTGCGAGCAGCTAGTGCGGCTTCAGCGGACATGGATGACACTGACACTGTTCACGTACTTACTGAAATAAGTGCTATGTTACTATTTATATTATGCTAGAGTAACCATATGGTACTGATGATACATCTCCCAGTTTCAAAATTCGGTCTTTAAAGACGGGTCTGAAAATCTTACTGCGATTTACTGAAAGAATTCTAAAATTATCAGTGTGTCTGATCTTTGATTGGTAGCTTAATAGTACACTATTACTATCCGTAATTCCACCATCGTTTATAATTTATGCAATGGATTTTTTTCATTGTATCAAAATTAACTTGTTTTGATTGTTTGGTACCCCGTGTTAAACCTTTAACCTTGGTTACCTGTTTAACGATCGATGGATCATCACGACGCTTCATTTCATAACTATAGATTTTTGGACCGAGTGCACAAAAATGTGTTAATTCTTAATCGGAGGGGATTTCACTCGTCCAAGAACCTAGATACCCACTTCATTCTTGAATGGTCGGCTCACCTTCAGGGATACTAAATACCACCGAATCCGTATTGTGATAGGCTACGTGGCATCCGAGTAAGGACAAGACTTTGTACAGTTTTATTCGCCCATAAGCTGTCACGAAAGATGCAAGAATACAGTTGGTATTTAATGGTGACTGAACGTACTCATCATTGACCGAATAGGAGGCCATTAGAAGACTATCGTTCAGGAATGTAATGGAGCCTACAGTTTTACTTTTATCATTCAGAAGGGAGAGAAGACCTTGACGTGTTGATATCATTCTATTCTTTTCATGATCACGATGAGAAAATCGTCCCCACAAAATATTCAAACAGGATTTAGCAACAAAGCGCATACCCAGGCTATTCGATATTTTGGCAGGGTCGAGCTGTGTTCCTTCATGTTTATAATAGTCGGCCACGTAATTCGCCTTTTCACTCTCACTACTGAGACAATCAGGATAACCGCCACTTTACTGTTTAATTTTCAAAAAACAGTTAATGTATTCTGACAATAACCCATTGTTGCCATGCGGCTCATATTGCGATGACGCGTGATAATTCCATACTTCATACATTGTTTTTAATGACATAGCCGTTGTGTATAGCTAGCTGTAATTCTGGAGTAGTCCATGTTCTGCATAAACTGCGCTGTTCTTCCGTATGTTTGCATGCAGAATCCTGTTCATTTGTTGCGCATTCGGCGCATAGTACAAACATGAGGCACGAATTTATTCTAGCAGGTAGCACGGGAAAGTATACATCATGAGGTGGAAGGACACTGCATTTACTAAGACCAAAGAAGTCATGTGCCGTCTTATCACTTATCACCTCTTAGTACCGTATATGACCCTTCTGGAAAACAACATTGTTTCATCACTGAAGGATACATGGAAACACAGTCTAAATATTCGCGTGTGATATGCTCATCCGCTTCCATAAATAAACGAATCGTGGATGTACGTCCGCCGAATAGCACATCACGTGGTGATATTGGGTGGGCTAAGTCCAATTCAGTGATAAAATCATTTAGCGCGGAGTAATCCGCGACTTGTTTCTTAAAGTCGCATTCCCACATGATTCTCAACATATATTCATGCGATTCAAATAAAGAAATGCGACACTGAAGGCAGAATATGCTTCTTCATTTGTCTGATCGCCATATGGTGTATATGTCGTATCACGCTTATCACCGCAACAAGAAGACTCATGTCCGTGGAATTTACAACCTAAGCACTCGAAAATAATACTTTCAGATACATCAATTTCACCCACATAATGTCCGCATATTTTCTGTTCGCCACCATTTAGCACATCCGCGATTTGGTGACCCTCGCATTGACTGACCCATTCCATCCATTCTACACCCAAAGCGCAATAAGCAGGTTTTGCTCCTAGTGAGAAATCAGGCAAAGTCTGTACACTCTCAGGTCGATGCCATAAAGCGTGATAGGCCGCATTACATGCTCCTGCTAGTGTTATCCCTGTTACAAATGGGTTTTGGCCAGCCGTCGATTCAGAAAATAAAGTCTTAAATCTAGACATGGCTAAATGTAAGACAGTTACGTCATCATTACAACATTCGATGAAATTGTTATCAACATCGTAGTGCTTGTGTCTAGATATCTGGTAGTTGTACCAGTGATCAAATTCGATTAATTCATTCGCATTCATATTTTGTGGACAGAATAGCTCCCTCTAGGGAAAGGGTATTACCGTACCCCAATATTGAGGCATGTTGGGCTGATGAGGAACTGTCCCATTACGAGCGGGAAGATTAAAAGCATCGTCCACCTTACGTAATGAAAGGGGAAACAAGTCAATGGAATCGATAAATCGAATAGTACCTTCGTCAAATGAGAGAACTGAATGACCGTGCATGATAATATTTGCAGGTTTAAGATGCAGGTTAGCAGGTTTGCAAATGCATTGAAGGAGTAAAAGAGAATCATAGGCACACGCATTGTGAGCAATCACCAAGTAGTCAGAGAAAACATATTTTCTCTTGATTTTTTTACTGACACGTGCAGCCTTAACACGTGTCAACCAGCTAACAAACTGATCCACCGCATCTAACCCGTGAAAGCGAATATATCCATAATTCGTGCCTCGATGACATGTAGAGCAATCGTCTTCGAGCGGTTGCTCGAAGCACGCATCACAACATATGTTGGCGACCACGAGATTGACTTTATGCTCAGCTAGAATATTAGTATTGCTACTGTTAATAGGCGATAAATATGTTTCTGTATCGTAAATGATGTATTTTTGAAAATCTTCATAACTACAATTGTCGGCATTCGTACGCATAGAGCGTTCGTGGGAGAATGACATAATAGGTTCTTCAATTACTTTATGATAACATGTATGATTTTCAGTAATGACATACTTTTCTTTACATAGATGACATTTTGTCATACCGCATACGTGTTGATCGTCATCTTTACGTATGCGACTGCACCAGTGGGGACATACCTTCACCATTAGAGGTGGTTCGCCATACATTGACGGTTATAACACTTACAGTGACAATCAGTACACGTTATCTTATGCGTAGCATCTGTAGAAGTACAAGATCCTTTATCAGAATAAGGTGTCTGACAACTACGACAGCATGCAGCACATGAGTGATCATTAGAGTATGACACATTACACCGCGTACAGTAATTACGTACCATAAGAAATCCAGCCATAGACGTGATTAAGGATATATGATTATCACGTTCTGCATGTATATGATTTATGCACTGTAAACTCGGGGAAGCGCTACTGAATAGGCGTTCATGCGTTGACTCTGAGTAGACTTGAATAGAAAATTGATTGAAAAATGTTCCTGAAATTTGTTCCAATCAGTATTATTAATTTCGCATTCAGGAATACTACAAGCTGTATGATATTCATGCACCATATGCGTCAAATATGTTTTATTACGTATCAAATTTCGCCATTCAGTTGCAGAGATTAATTTGTTCATTTTCTCAATAAATTGTATTCCTAAAAATATTCCTGCCGCGAAACAGAATGGATATTCGACGCATACGGATATAATACATCTTTTAATACGCATGCACGCATCTAAATCACATGAATGTAAATTTAATAAATTTAATTGTCTAGAATCAATCGCACCTAGGAGAGTATCATTTCGTCCACCTGAGTTCTAGTCCTCTACACGAAAAATGTGAAATTCAAAATCCTCTGATAACCTACACTAGTATTTGACTGAATGCCTTTTTCCACTGATTCTAAAATTATGTCAGGCGTAATTTCATTCCATAGCCTAAACTCCATCGCTATCGGCATTTCCAAAGAAGGGTGAATCAACTCGATTCTCACGTGATCATTCAGCTGAACGTTGCTATATTCGCTATACGTATCAAGCACATATTGAAAGACGCCTGACACGAACTCAGAATGAGAAAGTGGTGTATTGGCTATAGGATAACTTTCAAAAGATACATTATATTCAGTACATTCGAGATGACATTTTTTACTGCAGTCTTTGCAAAGTCTCCACAGATATATAGTCGGTATAGTCAACTACCGACCCTCCGATTTGAGCATGCTCCTGGCGAACGCATTGCACATAATGATTAAGTAGATCATCTGTAAGCACTATATTCTCTGATATACATCGACTGATTTCATCAGTGATGAGACTAATTTCATCTGCCGAATGATTTGCATCAGGCGTGATGCATTGAATGAATATACTAACAAGTAGGAATGCACACAATATCGGAATTAATCAATTCATAATGTTCTGCATGGACTCATCAGAATAAAAGATTGGGAACCAAAGATCTAATAATATATTGGTTGCTAGCATAATGAACGGTCTTGACGAACGTTATCTGGGAATGATTCGGTGTGCATGAAGGGCCCACAGTCACATCAGAATGCATGAAACTACAGTTGCTAAAACTTAGTGATTTTAGAGGCTTACGTGATCTTGTCAATGTAATGACAGGAAATAAATATTAATGTAAATATGAGCTGACTCAATTCAGAATGCAAATCATAGGAAAACCCATGCATACAACGAACGCTATTCGATAATAAGCACGTTCGTAATGCTCAATTTGCCGACGAAAATTTCAGGGACGCGTAGAGTGTGGTAGTGGTCATGTACCGGCGCAGTAACCTGAGTTATTAATGACCAGCCTTTAAAAACGGTTGTCTCATTATACTTGTTCCGATCTCACATACTTTCCGGTTAGGATTCGAATGCGTTATACGCGTGTTCGAAACCTGAATTTTCATTATTCCATATAAATGTTACTATTACCTAGTATCTGCTGCTTCTAGTGACAGCAACAGTTCTCCGTCAAATTACTTTCAAAATAATTAACAGCTTAGTCGCATGATAGTCTTTTTGACATTGTCTTTATAATCACGAAGTCATACAAGATTTGGTGCTTGTGAATTTCATTTAAGAGCTTCTCATCATCCATTGTCAACACTGCCGTGCCCAGAGCTATAATTATATATGTTGGCTGAATTTTTATGAACATGTATATATGCATTGGCTACATACATATGCATACGACACCCTATTTGATTGGTGTATTATGTAGCCGCCGCGCGAACGAACGGGTTCGTTTCCAAGTTCCGCAAGTTAAATATCAAAATCTTCCGCTCGCCCGCGTCCCTTATAATGTAGATACAACTACATGTTAAAGAGGAGGGAACCGCCCGCGCCTCATCCAGTTGGGATGCGCCTTACTTCATGGTAAAACAATATGAGTGTCGTATTTCTGAAATGTGCAGTGTTCAGTCCACTAAGTGCAGTGGTCATGGTAATCATGCGCTGTTATGAAATTATACTAAAGCCATGATAAACCATGTCGTCGAAAAATTAATTTATTGCTTCATTGTTATCTCCGACTCGCTGCTGTGTTGAGTTTCACAAACAGAATGGCATAGCTTCATCACCAAAATCAAATAGACTGTCACAAAAACATAAGAAAATTGTATGTATTCCATGAATTTACGATTTACTAAGCATTCTGCTGAATATTTTGAAATTAATTTTGCCTGGCGCCTGTTACACCTCAAGTGAAAGTATTGTCAAAATATTCACTACGCTATCTGCATAGAAGGATAGAAAATGAATAAAATAGAATAAGTCTACACCAGTCTAATTGTCACATTTATCTCCAGAAGTGTCATTCGTTAATTTACGGTTTAATAAACACATTGTTGAATATGTGAAATTAGTTTCAAAATCTGTAATAGCGTTTCTGTATAGCAAGATAAGACATCGATAAAATAGAATAATTTCACATCTACCAAATTCTAGAAATGTACGTCCAGCGGGCCAGGATTTGCCTTTGGGATAGTACCCTGGAACCAAACGCCCAGTCACTCTCCCAATTAACAGAAGGGTTGTTTCCTCCCTGACACAATAGCACGTGCAGTGGCCATTTCTCTCTTATTCTCGACCATGTGTTAATTCCTTAACATTATATCCATTAAACATTTTCAATTTTCCGATTCTTCTGTCAGCAAACACGTGCTGGGTGTTCTGAACGTGATAATTCCGAATTCCATCTAATTGCCGAGAAATTTAGTGTTTCTTGAGAATCGTGTTAAGATGACAAACTATTAACGGTATGCACAATCATTGTATCTATTGGCCATGTGGATTCTTATCGAGTTTGAAAGCTCTATAGTCGCGACATCGGCGCCATTACCTTACAATTTACACATTTTACGGTCAAGTAGGCTGACAACGTACTCTAATTTTCGAATTTCGTGATAAAACTTTGCATCATTTTGTTTCTAACATCATCTAATATGTGACGGAATTAATTATGACGTCATATACTTGAGTGTCAGACCGGATCCCTTTATTCTACCGAAAGTGTTACGTCACACAATTAATATTCATTCACACAGTTACTGATATGGTCTGTTGATTAGTTGTATATATGGGTATCTAGAAGCCGTTAATGTACCCATTGCCATCACACCCCAATCTTTACCTTCCAAGTCCATCTGGTACTGTGACTTGAGCGACAGGGGGCATGGCGTATTGATTCTTTGGTAGATTTATCAATACGCAACCTGTGCAACATTTAGACTGGTCATTGCCATTGTAGGCAGAAGCAGCCGAAATCAAAATAGTTTCAAAATATTAAGTAGATTATCTGAATAGCAATCTGGAAACTTAGATCTTTTGAAAGTGTTGAAATCGATTTCAAGACACATACATATTGGGCGGAGCTTAGTTTGAAATGGGCGTGTAATAGCTACAAATGGATTCTTCAATTTATGAACGTAGAAATACTGTTCTATGATTCATTTCTAGACGCCCCCACCCCTGCTGGTCAATAGAGCAATCCAATGGTCCTTCCCAATTTTAGCTATGCCCCGCCAATCTCTAGGTACGCTCCACTTACACTTCGTCGTGTTGACATCGATCGATCCCTGAACGCCCTGACTATCAATGTCCTGAAAACAGCGCAAACTTAGTTGCAAAATATTCAACAACATCGTTACTAAATAGTAAAGGCATACACTTCGTACAACAACGCTTTTTTCCGTGACCAATTATGCGTTCGCGACATACTTATCTACGCCTTTCATGAGGTCATTGATTATGACGTAATCATACACGTCACGTAGTTGATTATGCCGCCATAAGGTGGATGTATAAACTAGAAAGTTCGTTTGCAATGGAAGTCAGGTTAATCGTATATATTTATATATATATATATATATATATATATATATATATATATATATATATATATATATATATATATATATATATATATATATATATATATATATATATATATTAGGTATTCAAGACACATTAATACAACCTACATAAGTACTGAATTGGTGAATAGCGCCAAAAAGGAAACCGATGTAAATTCTCGTGATTTTTGTCAATGCTACTCATCTGCTAATTACTGCCGATTGTACATTTCCCCGCAGTATCATCTCTAAGCGAGCAATTCAATTCTCGTTTAGTCTAATCCTAGCGAAGACTCCCTTGTGTAATTTTACTAAGATGAATCGCAAGGCTCGCTTACATCGCAACATTTAACTTTACAATATTTTTTCTCATTTGGCGTGGCCACTGCCATTAATCATTTCATAACACAGCCCGCCAAATTCCGCTTCTACATTGGTCTTTATGAATGCCCATTTGCACAACAAGAGAAGACTATATTTTTATTTTTATTTTACCACTGCATCAACGGACTCGATTTATAACGATCCTTCTAATTTTATGGTGAAATAACAAACAATTGTCGTCACTTAGCCTGTAAATGGATATTCATTGAACTAATATTGTTATGTTCTTGACCAAATTTAGCCAGGGACTGGTTACTTACTATCCGATCAGCACATGACTAATTCCACGAGGACAACGTCCGCACCACGCAGGAAGATATAAGTTAATTTAATTCCGTATTCACCATCACATTGGTCAATGTGAGCTGAGGAGGAATTGGGCAACATGGCGGCGGATACATCAGGTGGATGATGCATATATTGAGTTATTGGATATCACTTTGCTAAGTGGATATAGCAAATAAGAACTTGTCTTTGTACATTGTGCAATAGGATATGACAATAGAACCAGACTGAACAATTTGAGATTTAGTCACAGAGATGGCATCATGGCTCATATAGAGTTTCAATTACTGCAACTATAATGTATCTCGCAGCATTATGGCATGCACTGTGTGTAAAACTCTGTAATTTTCTTTGAGAAAGCAAAACAACATTCCGTATGTAAGGTGACAAAATATGATATAATAAAATAAAAACCTATTCACTATTAGCAGTGCTCTTAACAGAATGTGGGGCGAAATTTGAAATTCAAAACACAATAGTATTTCAAACATACAGTCACTGAACTGCAGTCCCTATATTATTGTGAAGTGAATCATAGCTAACAAGAGATGGCTAATAGGAATCAGCAGGGGCATTCACTTAAAGCACATTGATTCCCTCCATCTAGACATGCTTAGAAATATTCGTTGGTGGTCACTACGTTTGACGGGAGCAATGCTGCTGAACATATATCACACATGTGTCTTAAGCTCCAAGAAAGAGAATTCATTCTGAAGTTTGACTTTTCTATGACGACGGTACTCTTGCTACACACAAGAAATTCTCATCGGTAAATTGAACGATGTCTTTCTAAACCAACTACAGCGTATATGTCGGAAACATTAGGTCATATTTCTTGAATCGATATCTTCTGGTGCTATGTGCCATGAAACAACTCCGTGCACGGTTTCTACTCCCAATGGATTTGCATCATGTGCCCACGCGTCCTTTAATATAATCTTGCATTTCCACTTTCGGAATTTTCCAATAAATGATTTTCTGCAAACGACCCACGTAATTTATTAGCCGCAGGCAATTGCTGTCAATTGCTCCCGTGAGCAGAGACGATCCGTTATCTGACATCGCGTAATCAATATATAAAACCCTCTTGTGCCACCGGCACCTCAAACCACTCAACATGATATTGATATGAAGTAACCATTTAATGGTCAGGGTTTATAAGGAAAATTACATTTTAACTCAGCGAATGTCTATTTGTGGGCCAAGAGATAACTAGATTTTAAATTTAACACTGAATGTTACAGAAATAGTCTTGTGTTGTTCTGCAAATGGATAGTTCTAATGAACATTTCCAGAGGTTGTTTCGCCAGGTTTGAAAATTAGTATTTGTGCTTTATCAGCGTCTATTGCAGGTCAATAGAAGAGTATTTTTGACATGTTTCACTGAAATGGCTGGCCAGAATCTCGCCCGTCATATCAGAATTTGCATAGGGGATAGGACAGTGTCAATGCACTTTGTCTAATAAATGCGATTCTGGATACGATTCATCCTCAGTCTTTCAACACGATAGGGTGCCGGCAAACCTTGTTATCTCCCATAGCATAAATGGAATGTCATCACCTTCAATTGATTAATCCACTTTAGCTATACCACGCCCACCACTAGCTGAACTCCGCCAATGCCTTGTGCGTGTTGGATCGAATTACATACTTTGAAACCTGAATTCTCTGACTCCCAATTTCATGATAACCTTACAGCTAACCTGTTGACTATTTTGAAGCTACAGTGACTGTGGGCTATTGCTGCCTATGCCAGCAACATCGCCCAGTCAAAGTAGTTTAAAACATCCGTATAATGTTTATTGAATTGTAAAATCATACAATTTGTACAACATACGGATTAATCCAGGTTCATGACATGTCATTTATTATTGTGACATCAGCCCACATGTGACGTAATTGAATATGACTTTATATACTTGATTGACATTCATTAATTTGAGAACTGATGCGTTCTCTCTCCAGGAATGCTATGCGTGCCTCATGCCTTCTGCGGGTCATCACAAATCAGGCGAGACGTCGATCCAGGAAAGCTATCAGGAGTATGGAGGAACCATATTACTCACTTAAGAATAGGACGTCATAATTAGATACGCCACTAAATACCGTTAGCTGACTACACTATCATCATGACGTAAGCGTCTACATCGTGTGTCGAATTTACAATTGATTAATAATTCTGCCAACAATTTTGAAAATAATTTGTCTCGGATTGCAGCTTGTGTGGATTTTTTTTAAAGTTAGTCTGGCCGATTGGCATATTAATCTGTTTGGAATTAAAGCAAATGTGTAGCAGGCTATGCAATTGTAAATAAGTAACGCGTTACAGTGGGTTCCCCGCGGCCGGCTCTCCATCTTGAAAGAATATAGAAATGATACGATTAATAGCTTAACTCGCTGGACAATATCTATGTATATGTACATTTTGTCGCCTCTCCACATTCATGGCAGGACGCACACAATAGTCAATGACCATAGTCTGTCTGGATAAATCAATTTGATTGTAATAGACAAGGATGTGGATCCGTTCAAGACGAATGAAAAATCAGTACAAATATTGTTTTTGGCCTTTTCCCATCAGGACTAATCTAGTTATGTATCGCTTGTCATGTCGCAGCCTGTGTATATTGACATGGTGATTACGAATAAGGAATTACGGTGCAAAACCCATGCTATACGGACGCAATCATATAGGCTTTCGTTTACTATATTTTTTTGTTGAGTCAGCTATACAGTTATACACGAAGGGGAATGTAATTCGACAGCCAATTGCCATTTTTGATGATAGCCGTCATTGATTAAGTTATTGAGCTAACAAATAACTTAACATGTTTATTTTGGACGTAGTTTGAGTGGTAGGCTTTCCTGCCAAACGCCTCCACACAAACGGACGCAGCTATGCGTTCCAAACAAATCAATTCCAAAATCTTAAAAGGAACATTTATTACGTCGTATTCAATCGTCTACTAACTTACATGTTTCTGTTTTCATTCTGGAAACATGTACACCTTTTTATGAGCTATGCATGCCACCCTGATAACCCGACTTTTTGCTTCAACATCTTCAGTTAAATTAGTTTCAAAATATCCAACTGAGCATTCCTTCTTGATTACTGTAAAATTGACAAATCGATTGGTATATCCAAGTTCAAATGCTAAAAGAAATTTTGGTAAAGTAAAATAAATATTATTATTTGGACCAATAGCACATGCCGTATTTAGCATATCCGCATCGTAATATTACTAGAATGTTCTTATAGTGAGGAAGTCCGGTGTATCCGTTGAACATTCCCATACATGACACATTAGTATTCAGGCCATCGAAGACTGCCTGGATCGGCAAATGCTAGCTAACTGAACGCACTATGCGATGTGAGCTGAAATGTTGGCGATGATGTGTTTGTTATCACTGGTAATGCCGCGCAGCAGATTATTATTGCATTGTAGATGACAGCTACTGTAGCCATTGTTATGCATGCTGCCCAAGTAACAAATCTCAGTCCACGATTTATCATCCATCATGGAAAGACAGACTCCTGGTATCAGTGCCTGCATGATTGACGCAGCAAGACCAGAGGTGGTGCACTGCTCCATTAACTCACCAGAACTTTGTCGCGCAGGGGTGTGCATCTCATCAGGCATCTCATATTACGCTAGTAGAATAGGCATGATTTGCAACACGCAATTAGACAAGTATGAGCCCAGTATATACTTCGTCATTTTATATTGGATCAGCAAACACTATCATTTCTGTTGAAGAAATTTTAGAGTATTGATTTTTATAGTTTTCCATCTGCGTATGTGGAATATGACTAATGCAAAATGAACCTGTCCAATGTTAGCTTGGTGCGTTATAAGTTATACACAATATCAGTTAATGTATTTGTATATTCGTTGCGGTTACCCACTTGAAACCATATCTTAGGTCCATACATGGTGACATAATAATCTGACTGATTCATCCTCTCATGAAAAACGTAAAACAAAATGGGACAATGAATGAGAGGTAAAAGATGAATATTATGAATGCGCGAATCAGAAACTATGAAACGATACTAAAGTATGAATATAACAATGACAGTGTTTTGTTGGGAGTTATGGCCATATGATGCTCGACTTGTGTGATTGAAGCCCAGCATTTTCATTTTATTGCCCGAGCGTACAACTACTACTACTACTACTACTACTACTACTACTACTACTACTACTACTACTACTACTACTACTACTACTACTACTACTACCACTACTACAACTACTACTACTACTACTACTACTACTACTACTACTACTGCTACTACTACTGCTACTGCTACTACTAATGTTACTACTTCGGGCGACTGGGGTGTACACAGACCGACTCTGGGGCCGGTTGAATGATCACGTTCCAGTGGGGTCAAGCGAACATCCCCGCCAATCCGGAATACCACCGTCTCGTCCTATCTATTCGTGTTACCGGGTGTGGTGTAAGACCTTGTTGTATTACTTTTTTTATCTGTTTTATATGAATGTATCACTTGTTACCAGGGATAACGCATCGAGTCGAAGCTGGCTTCTTGAATAGGTTATTATTAGAGACTCGCCGATGTTATTTTTCAATGCACCCTTTAGTGGTGTGACGATACTGCACCGTCTATTCAGTATCTCGCCAGAAGTACCTCCTATGTACTTCGTACTATGTACATATCTATACTTCCGTATACTAAGGTATACGTGTGAGGAGGAGGAGGAGGAGGAGAGTCGGTTTAATACCACTCTCATGTTCAGAAACAATGCAAACGTGCTGAATTATATATGTGCTATATGGATTTGTTGTGGTGTGCACTCATTTACGTAGAGGCGGTGCACAGATTTCAATCGAAGTCGGTACAGTCACCTCGTTAACTTTGCCACCGAGTTGGTCGGTGCTGCTTTACTGTTGTGGGCCTTCTTAAGGAATTAAACTAACCTTTAGGTATAGAGCCCAAACACAGAAGGTTGTATGCTAATGTCTAACTCCGTTAGTGTTATGTAAATGCCCAACAGTTCACTGCTAGGCCGTTACTACTATAATTATATTTTCTATATTAGTTAATCCTGCGTTGGCTTAAAGCTTCTCCTAAGTGGCACCAATTAAGGTACTGTTGGAGTGTGTTAGACGTAACCGCTTTGATTCCAACTATATAGAAACCTCAGCGGTGTCAAGGGTCGGCTTTACTCAAACCGGTGGAAGGAGGTATCAGGCAATGATTGACCAGGTTGCCGGAGAGGTGTAGAGTGGGACAACTGCTCGAAAGTGGTTAGTAGGCCATTAAGACTGTTGGCCAAGCATAGGAAAACAGCTCGCTATGTAGCTTGGTGCGAAGCCTTGAAAGAGACTTTACGAAAAAATAGTCTACTTTGGTTTGAGCAGTCGTTCTTAAATACTAGTACATCCTATCCAAAATATCTGAGCTTATATTAAGGTTATGCTAGGTGGGCCGTGTCCCGTGATTATTGGTGCAGGCATGAGAAAAAGTACTTGGTGAAAAGGTGTCATTGTTTAGAGAATAGAGAAATGCCTTATTGTAATTCTGTAGTATTAAAACAAAACTATAAAATGAAGAGTAAAAAAACGTCATTCGACGTTGTACAATTCATACAGTCTGACTGACCTAAGCGCCTACTTGTAATCAGTGCAAACATAAGTTTAATAATTAAACCAAAGTGCGCATGTTAGTCATCAGTGCATAGAAGTCTATGAGGTAGATGGTGTAGTAGATGGGGCCTCTTCAGGGGTGGGCGCCATCGGCCGATTACAAATAAGTTCCATTGAAAGTCAAATGCCATAATGAATAATTAGCTGTACGTGAAGTAAGGTCCTGCACCGTAGAATCTCAGAAATAATTAGGAATAATTAAATGACGAAAGAGGTGTAGGAAGAGGGCACGCGTGATACAAAGAAGGCGGGTGAGTAAAGCCACAAGCTCTGGTGAGGTGTCGAAAGCAATGCCCAACAGTGAAGAGCAGCTTCATTTAATATTGCCTTTTTAGAGTTTTGTAGCATTAGCTGTTTGATAACAGTGGACCATGTTTTGGAGTGGCTCAGACAGGTCTGGCGAGATATTAAACAAGTAGTTCGATGTGCAGTCAATTTTTGGTGGTGTAGATCAACATTAGCCCCTTCCAACGGTGGTTCAGGTATTAGTGTATTGCGCCTCTATAAGTTCGAGGTGGCCTACACACATTATACCCTTGATTTTATTAGTCCTCAGAGGGATAGAAAAAATTGTTGACACATTCTACGGTTCCGGCATCCAATCACGGCATCGAGTAATGATCACCAACTGCGCAGGTGTAGATGGCCAAAAACGGCTGCTCCGCGTAGTGTTTGGGAGAGCTTTATGGTAACAGCAACCGTATCGGAGTACGCTACCGTCTCGACTGAGGAATCGCGAAGTTATTGGTTTCATTGACGTCTATCGAGTCCCTGAGTACAGGTCCCATTAACGCCACTCAAGGCTGGCAGTCTATTATTGGTAACTACACCAGCTTGTACACTGGTACTCATTCATACTCCTGGTAGGAGAGAGGCAACGAGGAGTCAAGGAGATTGCCTATGTCTCCAGCTTTCGTCAGTTGGCCGAACAGACACACGATCTCCGGTTTCACAGCTCTTTACCGCCTGAGCTGCCAACTCCTCTCACTGATGAATCATAGGCAATACAGGTCCGTCCTTTTTACCCCACCCCGCCCCCACACCACCCCCACCCACAACCCATCCCCTCCTCCCCACCACCCCGGTCTGGAAGACAGAGTGGGTGGGCTATATATTGATCAGCATGTCCGTCCGCCCTTCAGTCCGTCCATCCGTTCGTCCGCCCGTCTGTCCGTCCATCTGACCGTGCATCAGTACATCCGTCCATCTGCACCCGTGTTGCCAACGCAACACCTCCTAGAGGTCTCAATGGATTAACCTTTAATTTCGTCCACAATATCGGTATTATGTGTAGATGTGCATGTGCTTTTTTCGCGGCCAAAAGATTTTCCATTACAGAATTATCCCCCCTTTAAATACCCTAAAGCTGATACATAAACTGTCTTGCCAATCATTTCTTGTTAACACAACTCCTCCTACAGTTTAGCTCCAATTCTTTTGAAACTTGGTAAGTCTTATCATTACCACATGAATGTGTGCATGTGCTATCTGTATATATGTGCATCCTCCCGCCTGTCCAACATGTATGTATGTCCGTCTGTCAGTCCATAGATCTCTGGCGTTCATTTCTTGTCAACACAGCTCCTCCTAGAGGTCTCAATGGATTAACTTAAAATGGTGTCCACATTATCAGTATCATGTGCCGATGTGCATGCGCTTCTTTCATGGCCAAAACACATATTCACTGCAGAGCTATCACCCTTTAAATATCTGCTGATGCATAAACTACATTGCCAATCATTTCTTGTCAACGCAACTCCTCCTACCGTTTAGCTGCGATTCTTTTGAAACTTGGTAAGTGTTATCATTAGGACATGAAGATATGCATGGTGTGCTATCCATATACCTGTACATCCATACGTCTGTCCACAATGTATGTATGCCCCTCTGTCCGCCCGTCTATCTCTGACAATAATTTCTTCTCAACCCAACTCCTCCTAGAGGTCTCAATGGATTAACTTAAAATGTTGTCGACACTATCAGTATCATGTGCAGCTGTGCATATGCTTTTCTCGCGGCCAATTACATAATAATCACCCTTTAAATATCTTAAAACCGATACACAATCTACATTGCCGGTAATTTCTTGTCAACACAACTCCTCTTACAGTTTAGCTGCGATTCTTTTGAAACCTGGTAAGTGTAATCATTACGACAAGCAGATATGCATGATGTGCTATGCGTATACCTGTGCCTCCATCCGTCTGTAACAAATGTATGTTCGCCTGTCGGTCCATCCTTTGCAACGCAACTCCTACAGTTTAGTAACAATTTGTTGAAACGTGGTAAATCTAGTCATTACCATCTGAAGCTACACATGAGCTATTTTCAAGGCCAGAGTTATCTCCCTTTAAATACCTTTAATCTGATACATGAACTGCAGTACCAATCATTTCTTGCCAGCACAACTACAATTTTGCTGTGATTCTTTTGAAACTTGGTAAGGGTTCTCATTACCACTTGAAGATGTGCATATGCTATCCGTATGCTTGTCGATCCACGCGTCTGTATAGACTGTATGTATGTCAGTCTGTCTGTCCGTCCATCTCTGACAATCAGCTCAAGATGTCAACACAACTACAGTTTAGTTACGATTACAGATGTCTCTGTTTGATTGACATTAAGGGAGTCTATTCCATCCAGAAACCTGGACTAGAGTAAAGAGTTGTGTTTCTTGCATTAGAAGGCATTAAATGCATCTTGATTAGAAATCTTTTTCTTGCACTAAATGTAAGTATATTTATTTAGCAAGTAGTGATTGAACGATACGTACGTTTATGTGGTTAATAAAACTGCAGACAACAACACCTTGGAGGTCTGTGTGGTCATTATCTCCCATGAAATACTAAAAATTCATAAACGTCTTGTTCATGCCAGATACTGAAGTATTTTGAACCTCTGCTCTCAATTCTTTTGTCACTGACCATATTACTTGAAGAAGCAGTACTATGATTCCATTTTGAAGAAATTCATCAGTATTTTCCTGATTTATCTCCCTTGACAAACAATACATTAATTTCTATATTTTTCTATTCGGACTTGTTATTGTGTTCATTCAATGCATCGAGGCTATACTTATGTGCAGGGTATACATTATAGCCAATTGTTAGATTAACAATGACAATAACATCTTTGAAAACCGGCTAAATTCGAGTTTGCTATACAATTTAACCTTACGAATCCCAATCAAATAACAAATTTCGCGGAGACATAAGCGTGTCCACACAGCTTTTATTACCTTCATCAAAACAGGCTGTATAATGAAACCGATGTATTAGGACAGCGCAGCATTCCATCAATAAACGCGCAGATATGTATAAAACTGCAATCCATACATATCACATATAGATGAAGTCGATTTTGTTTGAATGTGTGGAAAGGACAGTCATAAATGTTAATGGCATACCGTCACTTTACTGCTCTTGCAATAAACATCTAGAATACAATCATCATTAATTGATGCTACTAAGCATTTGGATAAGAAATAGATACATAAAGAATAACATATAATTGACGTGAGCATTCATTAATTCAGCAAGAGCATTAGATGTACTGGTATGCTATTACCATACTTGATGTTAACAATATTCCTAGGGTTACATTTATTGCAAACTCGAATTTAACCGATTTTCAACGACATTATTGTCATAGATAATCTAACAATTGGCTATGATGTATGCCGTGCACACAATTAGAGCCTTGCCGCATTGAATGAATACAATAACGAGTCCGAATAGAAAAATATAGAAAGTAATGTATTGCTACTGTTCTACATGGAATCTTCAGAGGAGAATATTACGAACCAAATATCTACTCGATATATTATTTGGTAACATAACGAACTGTCCTGACGAAGGTTACGTGGGAATGATCTGGTTTGCATGAAAGACCACAGTCACGCCAGAATGCTTGAAACTACAATTATTGAAATTTAGTAATTTTATAGGCGTAAGCGATATTGTCGATGTAATGTCACGAAATAAATATTAATGCAAATATGAGCTGACTTAATTTAAAATGCAAATCTTAGGAAAATCGATGCATACAATGAGCCATATTTGATAATAAGCACATTCGCAATGCTCAACATGCCAACGAAAATGTCAGAGACGCAATTCCCAATAAGGCAGGTGACTGCGCCGGTACTGGACAAATCCCAAGCCAGAACAGCGTGGCATTGACGAGTAGCGGCCCAGTAAACCCCGTTATCAGCGATCCGTCTTCAAAAAAGGTGTTATACCGTTATACGTGGTCCGATCTAACATACAATGGATGAACCTACCTTCACCCACGTCGCCCCCATTTCTAGTTAAGATTCACATACGCTTAGCCCGTGTTTGGATCGATCGATCGAAACCGGAATTCCCTGAATCCGTATATTAATGTAACTATACAAGTAAGCTGTTCACTATTTTGAAACTAATTTCACAGGGTGCTTCTGGCAGCAACAGCGACCAGTCAAATTAGTTTCAAAATGTTCAACAAACGGTTGTTTATTAAGCAGTAAAGACATACAATTTATACACTTGATGGTCTTTTAAAAGTCCCGGACGGACCTAGCTACGTCTTTCATTCCATATTTTGATTCTGACGTCTGTCTACACGTGGCGTATTTCATTATGACATCATATGCGTGAGTAACAGATTGGATTTCAGTCATTCCAGTCAAGCAATGCTTGTTTAATGATTTCATATTAGAAAATGATTATGTCCATATATTCGAAAACTGGTGTCATGAGATTGTCTTGTATGAAACGTGATCACATATTGTAAATGTAATTTTAAGACTATAGCACCTTAGTTAGGCCATACTTTATTCGAATAACACTGTATTAAGGGTTTTTAGAACCTGTATCTCCAAGCGGTAGAGCTTCGGTATAGCCTCGGTAGAGCGGAACTTCTATTTCGGATATAGAACGTGCGCCTACCGCGTAGTACCTTACGGGAGTCATATTTTCCCCGAGAATTCTATGTCAAATGAATTTACTTTTAATATTGTCATATTGTAAACTCGTAGCTTTGTGGAATAAGGCCATTTAGTGTAGGTCGTACTAAATTTTGATGCATTATATAGCAATTTGATTCAGTCAAGTCCGAGGTATCCATGGTGTCTCGTGCGCGTTAGCTTAAAGAGGCTGCGCTTTCGGATATTCAGGGATTCGATTCGGATCAACTCTGACGTTCACGTCATCTTACATTTTAAGTCTGATTCAGACAACTTTACATCTACACATCTATTATTGTTTGATTTCCAGATCCATTCAAGAATAGTAAGTGCTGCGGATTTTGGAAATAATCTTGACTATCAGAATGTATCCAGGAGAAGGAGAGCTGTCATATGTTATCTTTGTTTTGGTAACATATGCGCGGAATTCGAACATTGTTTTTGACAGCTGGGAAATTCCAGTTAGCGCTTCTTGCGGTATTATTTTGAAACTTTTACTTTGACCTAATTTCAGGAAAACGAACACGTAATCTATATTGCCTATCTTATGTGGACCAACCGGGCATATATATATTTTCTGGATACTCATATTTAAACAGAATCATATTAGAGTGTATAGCTCTTAGACCTGATAGCCGTATTGGCACACATCAGGGGAAGTTATTGGTCTATTATTTTACCGCATCTATCTGAATTTTAGTGTACAGGCTTATCCTATTATGTACGTCATTCAACGATGGAGAACTTAATTTAATTGACTAATATTGATTAGTCTTTATCTTCAACTAATAAAACTTGAATTTTCATAACCCGATTTTGTCCAATTATTACTCTGATGTATTAAGCGCATCAGAGTAACCCTTTTGCTGCTCTATCCTATTGGAACTTGGAATACACTGTGGAAACCGTCTGGACAAACGGATGCTGATGCCTGTAGCGTGAAATCGGAAGTGTCATCCCTTACACACATTACACATCTACCTATTCTTGCTTCTGCTATTCTCCTCATATACCCTTGTGTGAATATGGCATGTTAGTAGCGAGCTGCTACCGATTGTGACAGCAGGATTACCTTACGAATTAAAGGGATACTATCCGTATCGGATATTTCACTTCTCACAGCTTGCCTATTAAAGGGACACTCTCTGCATCAGATAATTAGTTTCATTTATATTCAACGCCTCTTTTAATGGGGAGTTGTCATTTGGATGAACACAACGAGACAGGTGGCAGGTCTTGGAAGAGGGTAGATCTTAAATTAGACCACTAGACCTGACAGACGGACCGCCACAGCTGACTTCTAGTGATCTCGGGTCCCTACATAATTTTGGTGCCATAACCAGGATAGAGCGTACTGCAAAAGGATATTCAGATTGAAGTGGACATGGAAACTATTAGGAACAGAATGTTAGACAGACCGTCGCAGAGCACGGTTAATCTTGGACAATTAAACCCTGTGGGGTTAGAAGAGGGTGATGAACCCACTGAGGCGCTGGGACATGCATCATCTACCACTCAAGCTCACAGGGAGGGGATTGACCATGGAGCATATCCTATGGAGGATGATAATTGGACATCTGGACAGATCAGCAATGATAGGGATGGCTCAGATTCAGAGGTGACCTTCAACCCTAGGACAGCTCATCAGGATGTTTTGGAAATTGGCCGATGGAGTGCAGGACATGATAGCCAGAGACAGGCTCGTCTTAGATGTGTATTATTGACTCCAACCAGGACAGGGATGGACCGGAATATGGATGGATCGCGAGGGGATCCAGCACCAATAACTGTAACTCCTTCCAGATCTTTGGAGAATTATCAAAATTCAAGCCGGACACTGGATCGTTGGCAAATAGGATATGGTAGGCGTAAAGGCAGGGAACCAGACAATTTTGATGGAGAATCTATGGACTGGATAGATTGTTACCGCCATTATGAAACCGTTTCTAATTGGAATCAATGGACCAGAAGAGAAAAAGGCATGCAATTAGCTATGTGTTTGAAAGGATCATCAAGGGCCATTCTTGGAGATTTACCTAGGGGAGGTTAACCCAGTTATGATTATTTGGTTACTGAACTTACACGCCATTATAACCCAGTGGAACGTGAAACAGCCTATAAGATGGAGTTTACAAATCGCCACCGCAGGCCAAATGAGAGTGTGATGCAATTTGGATATGGACTTAAACGATTGGTGACCAAGGCTTTCCCAATGATCACTGTGGAGGCACAGGAACAGTGGGTTATCGATCAATTCATGTCCGGACTGAGAGATCTTGAGATACAAAGACATGTGCAGTTCGGGAGGCCCCAAACCCTGCCAGCAGACATTGCTCTTGCAGTGGAGTTTGAATCTGTCAGTACTTCAGTACGGGGAAAGTCATCCAAGAAACCAACAATTGTTACTGACTATGGAGAAGCGTATGTGGTTTCAGGCAGGCCTACACATGAAAAGGCAATTGACACTATTCATCCCTCATTGCTCATGCAGATAGGTGAATCCTTGAACAAAACTAACTTAGAATTATCTTCAATGCGCCAGGCTGTGAATGATCTACACTGCCATGTTGATCAGTCAGACCATAAGCGATGAGATTATGGGCCGAGAAAATCCAGTAATCAGGACCATGAGAAAACAGTTTGTTGCTATGGATGTGGAGAAATTGGACACTATCAGCGAAACTGTACAGTAAAGAAGACCGCGGGCAGTCAGTTAAACTAGGGAAAACTGGGTTTGTGGCCAGGAATTCAGTCCTACCTATATCTAAAAAGCGGCCAGAGGATGGATTTGCCATCTCTGTTGATTCTTCATGCTTATATGTGCATTCCGATTAATGTGGAGCTGCTGGTGGATACGGTCTCTACCTATACATTGTTGGATGTGGATAGCTTCTACAAAATTCCTGAAACAGAGCGTCCATCACTAAACCCCCTTGATTTGTCTCTAAGAGCTGCGAGCGGGGAGGATCTCAAAGTTTATGGAGAGCCAAATCTGGAAATCTGCTTAGGAGAGATTACTATAAATTACCCAGTAAAAATGGTCTCCTTGGCTATAAAGCATGGAATCCTTGGAATAGATTTTCCCGGTGATCATGACTGTCAGCTGGATTTATCCAATAGGAGGTTGGATGTCAACATTTTTTCCATAAAGCTACGTAGGAAGGATGGCAATCTCTACAGTAACATAGAATTAACTGAGGATATAACTATTGCACCTCGATCGGAGGTTCTCATTCCTGCCATCACTGGGATAGTTGAGGCAAATGGGAAAAATTCAAAAATTAAAATGGTGGACCCCGTGCCGAGCTAATGGCAGGATCAGGTCTTCTGGTTGCACGGACAGTCGTTAAAACGAATTCTGACAAAATACCCCTCAATATCATTAATCCGACCGCAAACCCAGTTCATTTAAAAGCTGGCGATATAGTAGCCTGATTGGAAGAAATAGTAGATGTAGTGGACTTACCCATGAACTTACCTGCAGATCGCCATCACAAGAGCATCTTCAATGGATCTATGAGCGAGGAAGAACTTCCCACACATTTACAACTAATACTACAATCGGCCACTGATGTAGATGCCACACAGAAACAGACTGTTGTAAACCTGCTATATCGCTACAAGGATGTATTTCAAAGTAATCCAGATGACCTAGGATGTACTCATCTTACAGAGCACCATATTGATACTGGAACAGCTCGACCAGTGAAGCAACCTCCTTGGAGAATGACTGCTGTGCATCAAGACATTGCCAACCCGGAGATTGAGTCTATGGAATGGAGAGGAGTAATAGACCCATGCTTTAGTGCATGGTCATCTCCGATTGTGTTGGTGAAGAAGAGTGACGGATCGGTAAGATTTTGTATTGATTATCGAAAAGTTAATTCTTTGACCCAGAAAGATGCCTACCCCCTTCCACGCATCAACGAATGTTTTGAGGCTTTGAGTGGAGCTCAGTGGTTCTGTACCCTGGATCTTGCCTCCGGATATTGGGAAGTACAGGTAGATGAGGAAAGTCGGGATAAAACAGCATTTGCCACAAGAAAAGGCCTCTATAGGTTCCGGGTTTTGCCTTTTGGCCTCTGCAATGCACCCGCAACGTTTGAGAGATTAATGGAGCTGGTTCTACAGGGACCTCAATGGGAGCGTTGCTTTGTGTATATCGATGACGTCATTGTAGCCAGTCGGACTTTCGAGGAGACTAAAGAAAACTTGGAATTGGTCTTAGACAGATTTCGAGGAGCTAACCTAAGACTAAAACCTTCAATGTGCAAACTGTTCTGTCATTCTGTCAAGTTTCTAGGACATATTGTTTCTCGTGAAGGAGTTCATTGTGATCCAGACAAAGTAGCTGCAGTCCAGGATAGGCCAACCCCTCAAAATGTAAAGGAAACTAGATGTTGGCTTGGATTTTCGTTTTACTACAGGAGGTTCATAAAGGATAGTTTGTCAATAGCTGCTCCACTCTACACACTTACTAAGAAAGGAGTCAGATTCATATGGACTGAGGATTGTGAAGAAGCATTTCAGCTGCTGAAAACAAAGATGGTGACATCCCCAATACTTGTTTATCCACAGAATGCTTGACAATTTATTCTTGACACTGATGCCAGTGCGACGGGAATTGGAGCTGTGCTGTCTGAAGATATAAATGGAGTGGAAAGAGTCATAGTTTATGCCAGTAAATCGTTGTCTAAGATGTAGAGAAATTAGTGTACCACAATGCGATAGTTGTTAGCGGTAGTTGTTTTTGTGAAACAATTTCGCCATTATTTGTATGGGCATTATTTTCTCGTACGGACGGATCATGCATCATTAGTGTGGTTAACAAACTTCAAGGAACCAGAAGGAATGCTAGCACGGTGGCTATCTATTCTAGGTACTTACGATTTTGAGGTGCAGCACAGGAAAGGGACTGCTCATGGGAACGCTGATGGCTTATCAAGGAAGCCTCGGAGATGCAAAAGGAATGAATGCCCGGAGTGCAGTAAGGGATAAAATGGATGCCCGGAGGAAATTCCGGCAGATGAAGAACTATATGGTGAAGTCTTTGAACCAGAGGTTATTGTAACCACGTTGGAGGATAACAATCCATATGCGTTGCGATTCGGTGATCGTAACCAAGCTTGGGGTGCTGGTTGGCCCCTGCTGCTGTCTGTCAGCAAAGTCGAGAGTAGGAGTTTGTCACATGTGTCTGAAGATGTTGCTTCAGAGCAGATTTGGCGTGCAAACTTGCCCCTATCGCATACTGTCGAGGAAGGTGTAGCCATGGTGGTTGAACTGTATGTGTCTGGAATTGGTGCTTCAGAACAAGCTTTGGCATGCAAAATTGCCCCTGCTGCAAGCTTCGGGTATCGGAAGGCTATGGTTACCACATGTGTTGCCGGAGTTGATCGCCCGGAACAGGGAGGGTGTGCTGCCCATCAACCCTTCTTGCTGACGACCGAGGAAGACAGAGCTATGAACAAACTATACAATTCACCTAGTGATTCAGATGGCGGGGTCGCCAGTCGAACCCTTCTGTTCTCGAATGACAGAGCTATGACTGATGATTGTTGGATTAGTAGAAAATTGGATCTCCAAGAATTAAAGATATTACAAGATAAGGATGATGTTATCCGGATTTGTCGGGAACTTAATCAGTCAAATACAGGACCACCTGATCAGGACCTTCTAGCTCTAAGAACCCAGAGTTGAAAGTGTTATGTGCACAATGGCATCACTTGTTGGTGGAGGAGCGTCTACTGTATCGACAAATCAAGTGTAAAATACAACCGTACCAGAACAAACAGTTAGTCGTGCCAAGACAAATGCGCAGGCAGATTATGTATCAATTCCATACTCAGAGGACATTGGGACATTTAGGTGTGAAAAAGACCTTCAATGCAATTAAATTACGCTTTTACTGGCAGGATACAAACAGGATGTAGTAAGATGGTATTCTCGATGTTGAATATGTGGAAGGGATAAGCCAAGATTGAAGCCTAAGAGAGCTTATCTTCAGCAGAGACCGGTAGGAGCACCAATGCAGCGAGTCGCATGTGATGTTGTCGGACCTCTTCCGAAATCTGAAGCTGGAAACCAGTATATATTAGTTGTCTGTGACTTCCTTACCAAGTATGCGGAGGCATATGCATTACCCAACCATACCGCACAGACCATTCCTGATAAACTTGTGACCGAATGGATATGCCGAGACGGCGCTCCACTTCAACTTCAGACAGATCAAGGTCGAGATTTCGAGTCACACTTGTTCAAGGGAGTATGCAAACTACTGGGGATACACACAACTCGTACAGCACCATACCGACCAAACTCGAATGGATTAGTTGAGAGACTGAATAGAACCTTAAAACACATGCTACAGAAATGTGGTACAGACTCGCAAGATCACTGGGATGACCATCTACCATATGTAATGGCTGCTTATCGTGCTACTGTACAGGAAAGCACTGGATGTTCTCCACATCTGATGCTCTTTGGTCATGAAATGACACTTTCAATGGGTGTAATGATGGGATACGCTCCTGGACATTGTTCTCTACCATCCTGTCCGATTGAGTATGTAGAATGGTTGCACGATGTGTTGGCGGAGAGTCATCAAGTGGCCCGAGAGAACTTGAAGAAGGCTGCGGAACGACAAAAGCGACTGTATGACATGACTTCAAACCTATCCAATACTAGGAAGGGAGATTGGGTATGGTTGTGGGATCATCCCGGGGATAGGAGTACATTAGGCCATGGATGGAAGGGACCATTTTTAGTACTGGAGCAGCTTGGTGAAGTAAACTTCAAAATCCAAGCATCTGCTTCTTCGAAGCCCAAAATAGTACATGTGGACCATTTAAAACATCATCTGTATGAGGACATCCCTGTTAGCTGGGTGGAGTCAAACTCATCATCGGAATCCTCTTCGGAAATGGTTACAGAGAGGAGTGATAACAAGCTACTGGGGAAGGGGTTTCGTATCAGAAAATCTCCTCAACATTATGGATGGGACTAGGAACATTTAAACTGATTTGGGATACATATGTAGTTGTGTGTATGTGTTTACATGACTCGTTATATATACATAGCTGTGAAACATATCAAATTACTCAAAGTTTGTACTTAACTCTATTCACAGATGTCTCGCACTGAAGCTACAGAGGCCGCAGAGATGTTAAAGTCTCAACTGGACTTCGGTTCGCTGGATACGGCCTGGATGAACGAGGGAGTGCTGAGTCTATTTACAGATGAAGAGTCGGTGGAGGAGTCGACGCCAATGGTTGCGGAGGAGTCAGTTTGGAAACTTGTTCGAAGAGTCAAGGTGGCTCCAAAACCAAAATGGTGCATGGTGTGTCGTGGAGCCGGGTCCGGAGTGTAGCTCCCGGGAATTCGGTCAGTGGCAGGCATTACTGCGCCACTGCAAGGAGATTCATAAC
The DNA here is from genome assembly GCA_034401795.1 of Chaetoderma sp. LZ-2023a. Classification (NCBI taxonomy): domain Eukaryota; kingdom Metazoa; phylum Mollusca; class Caudofoveata; order Chaetodermatida; family Chaetodermatidae; genus Chaetoderma; species Chaetoderma sp. LZ-2023a. Next base: position 168,564,298 of record CM067359.1, read on the forward strand.
AAGAAATGTTTGTACTTCAGCTGTCCCATCGGTGGAGGAAAATGTTCCATGTGGAAACGAGTATAGGATGTGGCGAGGCACTTGGTGCAGGTGCATGGATTCGCGGGAATGGACACGGCTAGAGAGTTAGCAAATTTGTGGGATTGTCTACGGGATTTAATTGACAATGCGTCTTATATCAGCCCTGGGCTACTGGATCTACCACTCTGTATCGGCGTAGATACTCGTTGGTGTCAGGTACCTGTTAGTTATACCGTGGTGTCACCATTGTTAATCCAGGAGTCCAGTAAGGCACGGAGGCCTGAAAAGAGCCGGAATCCAGGTGTACCTCTTCTTCCAGACGAGATGTCACTGGACGTTGTCCAACCTACGATCTCAATTGAAAGCGAGACTGTGGAGGATTCAAGCGATTTTGAGCCTGTGATAGCGATGGAACATCTGAATGTTGTTTCCCCGGAGCCAGTTGTTCTAGTAAAGAATGTTTCCGCGGAGCGGATCGCCAAGACGAAGTTTATTTCCCCGAATTCGACCGCTAGGGCAATTACTGTCGCCAATCCAGTGATCGAAATTCCGTCGTCAGGTAAGGAACTGGTCAGATTCATTTTTTACACATGTGAACAACAACGGCAGTGGGCTGCATTGGAGAAAGCAGCAAAGGATCGCTTGAAGAAAGCAGAATTTCTAAAAGGCGCTGAGAGAGATGCAGAACTTCGTGCTACGAAAAAACGCTTAGACGAACTGGAGCAGGAGAATGCGATCTTGAGAGCCGTGAAGTCGCAAGCGACGCCGGTCCCACCTAGCAAAGATCGCTGGCGAGAACAATACGTCAATCTAATCAGGTCGATCGTCAAAGAGGGTGCCCTGCTGACAGAGGAGTATGAACCAACCGAAGAGTAGTCATCATCTAGAATAAGCAAGAAAAGAAATATTTAGTATTATGTGAAATGTTTATTTGTAAAGGGGATGTTTAGCAATTTTATTTATTTTTGGAAATCTGTGGTGCATCATGTCTGATTATTCCATCATCACATCATTATGGCAGGCAGGGGGCAGGAAAGGGGCTTCCCACTCACTTGTCATAACATTATGATGATGGGGGCGATTGTCGAGTTTCAGAGAACAGCTGGTGGGAATTGAGCCACTACTCACTCACTCCCTGATCTCGATCAATGTATTCATGTCATGAAATTACCACAGACTTAGTCTAACCGTAGGAGGAATGGGGTGGTCTTTAAGTTAAGTGATTGGTCTGAGAGGCTGATGTTGTGTCTGGGCAATCTCGTTTCTGTGATTGGAGACAATCATGGCGAGGAGAATGTCGAGACAGACATCAGTTGAAACCTTTTGTGTTAGCGTCAGACGGAGTTTTCAGATGGAGTGTATATAAATTGATATATGTAAATATGATATCTTATATTTTGGAACAGGCAGGCATGATGTTTCATGTTTGACTTCATGGTCGGTGATATGCAATATTTTGAAACTAATGAGTGTGAGATACCATATTCTGAAACTACCGACTGATGTGTTTCGTAGAACTGAAATTTTAAATGGTTTGAAACTTTGACATTCTGACTGTTATGGCCTCACCTGGCCAACGTTTTATCCTTTCTATCATGTACAGTGTGCATATCATTATCCTGTAGAGAGAGAGAGGGAGATTTTAAGTAATTTCATCACGGACAAGCCCTGTGTAGTATATGTTGTATTTTCTCTATAAATTCAGTTTGCAACATCCTCAGTGTCTGGATAGGACAGAAAGGGGAAGGGAATGAGCCTTTCTCAATCACTTGTCCTAACCATTTACTGAGGATGGCGGAGTTCTCGGAAGTGTGAGTAGGGGGTGGGACTGGGTTTATTTCGCACTCGGTCACCATTTCCTAGGATTCAGTTAAGAAATTGAATTCTTCCTTTTGGATTGTTTTTGGGTTTGTTTTTTTACTTTAGTCATAGTGGATGAAATTACTTTGGTGTGTGGTGAATGACAGTTGTTATGCGGTTATGATAGGTATGTAAAGTGAACTTTTCTTGTATTGTCTTACTGTGGTTACGATTTACCTGAGAATGTTAAGGATTTTGGCACGAGGACGTGCCATATTTTAAGTAAGGGGAGTGTAATGATTTCATATTAGGAAATGATTATGTCCATATATTCGAAAACTGGTGTCATGAGATTGTCTTGTATGAAATGTGATGACATATTGTAACTGTAATTTTAAGGATATAGCACCTTAGTTAGGCCATTATTTATTTGAATAACACTGTATTTAGGGTTTTTAGAACCTGTATCTGCAAGCGGTAGAGCTTCGGTATAGCCTCGGTAGAGCGGAACTTCTATTTCGGATATAGAACGTGCGCCTACCGCGTAGTACCTTTCGGGAGTCATCTTTTCCCGAGAATTCTATGTCAAATGAATTTACTTTTAATATTGTCATATTGTAAACTCGTAGCTTTGTGGAATAAGGACATTTAGTGTAGGTCGTACTCAATTTTGATGCGTAATATAGCAATTTGATTCAGTCAAGTCCGAGGTTATCATGGTGTCTCGTGCGCGTTATATTAAATAGGCTGCGCTTTCGGATATTCAGGGATTCGATTCGGATCAACTCTGACGTTCACGTCATCTTACATTTTAAGTCTGATTCAGACAACTTTACATCTACACATCTATTATTGATTGATTTCCAGATCCCTTCACTAATAGTAAGTGCTGTGGATTTTGGAAATAATCTTGACTATCAGAATTTATCCAGGAGAAGGCGAGCTGTCACATGTTATCTTTGTTTTGGTAACATATGCCCGGAATTCGAACATTGTTTTTGACAGCTGGAAATTCCCGTTAGCGCTTCTTGCGGTATTATTTTGAAACTTTTACTTTGACCTAATTTCAGGAAAACGATCACGTAATCTATATTGCCTATCTTATGTGGACCAACCGGGCATATATATATATTTTCTGGACACTCATAGTTCAACAGAATCATATTAGATTGTATAGCTCTTAGACCTGATAGCCGTATCGGCACAAATCAGGGGAAGTTATTGGTCTATTATTTTACCGTATCTATCTGAATTTTAGTGTACAGGCATATCCTATTATTTGCGTAATTCAACGATGGAGAATTTAACTCAATTGACTAATATTGATTAGTCTTTATCTTCAACTAATAAAACTTGAATTTTCATAACCTTATTTTGTCCAATTATTAATGTAGTAAGCGCATCAGAGTAACCCTTTTGCTGCGCTATCCTATTGGAACTTGGAATACACTGTGGAAACTGTCTGGACAAACGGATGCTGATGCCTGTAGAGTGAAATCGGAAGTGTCATCCCTTACACACATTACACATCTACCTATTCTTGCGTCTGCTATTCCCCTCAATTACCCTTGTGTGAATCTGGTATGTTAGTAGCGAGCAGCTACCGATTGTGACAGCAGGATTACCTTACGAATTAAAGGGATAGTATCCGTATCGGATATTTCACTTCTCACAGCTTGCCTATTAAAGGGACACTATCTGCATCGGATAATTAGTTTCATTTATATTCAACGCCTCTCTTAATGGGGATTTGGCATCTGGATGAACACAACGAGACAGGTGGCAGGTCTTGGTTGAGGGTAGATCTTAGATTAGACCACTAGACCTGACAGACGGACCGCCACAGCTGCCTTCTAGTGACCTCGGGTCGCTACACTTGTTTGTCAGGAAACGTATTATTCCGCAAGGCTTATATCCACATTTACTGATCATGTGCCGTCTTTTTGGAATGCATCCTAATTTGGAAAACGGTATTGTCATGTATATATGCTGAACATATGAGCGCAGTGCTCCCAAAATGTGCAGTGTTCAATCCAATATGTGCAGTGGTCATGGTGATTATGTGCAGTTACTAAATTATACTAAAGTCGTGATAAACCATGTCCAAAGATTTAAGTATTACTTCATCGCAAAGTTATCTCCGGATTGCTGCTGTGTTGAGTTCATAAACGGAATGGCATAGCTCCGTCACGAAAATTGGAAAGTCTGTCCAGAAAATGTGTGTATATGATCGGAGATAACCTTAAAAGAATATCAATCTAGGACAAGTAGTTCACAAATACATTTTTCAATAAAGCCACAAGCGTCCATCTTGGATTTATGCAAATTACCAGAGTTCTCCAAAATTGCCGTTTTGGTAACAATGTTGAATTTGTTCTAGGACCCATATGAGTACAAATCAACAACACGATTTCATGAAATAGAACATTTCTAAGTTGAGTATTACATACATATAAACCCCAAATGGACTAATAATATGAGCAAACCATGAGTGGGTCACGTTGACTAGACACAATGAAACCTGTATTTAGCTACAACATACTAATTGGCTTCTAGGCATCATCAGCTTTCAAGCAAAGCAGTTCAAGATATTCAAGAAAATGTTGGTTACATTACGGGAAAAGATGTAATTATCAAAATTCTTAAACGCGTTGACGAAAAGGTATGTTTTGCGCGGTTGAATGCCAAGTAAACAACACGCAATAAATACCAATGGACCTTTCCATTTTTAGCTATGTCCCGCCCATCACTAGCTAAGCTGATCGATCCCCGAATGCCTTAGCTATCAATTTCCTGAAAACTATACAGGGAAGCTGTTGAATATTTTGCAACTAATTAGACTGGGTGGTGTTGCTGCCATAGGCAGCAACAGCGCCCAGTCAAATTAGTTTCAAAATATTCAACATAATATGTATTAAATAGTAAAAGCAAACAATTTGTACAACAGCCCATAGACCGTCTTCAAATATGCGTTCGTGGCGTACTTATCGACATAATTAATGACGTCATTCATTATGATCTCATTGCACACAACACGCAGTTCATTATGACGTCATAAGATGGGTGGGTACTCTGGAAAGGACCATTAAGCGATAAGATGAAAATAATTATCTGCCAAATAATTTAAAATATATATATACCAGCAAAATACAAACTCAAGTTATTTTGATTGAATATTGACGTTATAACATAGCTATGCATCTGTGCAGTCTGAAAACTATTCCTGGCACCTCGAATACACTTGTCAGTGCCTAACCAGAGCTTGGATAATTAGATTTCCACGTGGAAAATCAGATCTGGATCCATTCAAGTCCAAAAGGAAATCGGTACAAATTGGTTTTCCGGCCGTTTTCGAACTGGATAATCTAGTTATATGATGCCGATTGTGTCTAGGATTTATTGTGGCCATTTACATGGTGATTAAGAATTGATTAATCTAATTTCTTCTTTGCCTATCCGGCTTTTGTCGGCATCGGGAAGACTCTTTCTGGAAATAGTATTCAGGAAATGTTTTTTCTTGAAAGTTATAAACAATATCATTCAATTGTATTTGTTTATCCGTTGCTGTATCCATATCTCAGGTCCATACATGGTGACATAATAATCTGACTGATTCGTCCTCTCTACTACTACTACTACTACTACTACTACTACTACTACTACTACTACTACTACTACTACTACTACTACTACTACTGCTGCTGCTGCTGCTGCTGCTGCTGCTACTACTACTACTACTGCTACTACTACTACTACTACTACGACGACGACGACGACGACGACAACGACGACGACGACGACTACTACTACTACGAATACGACGACTGCTACTACGACTACGACTACGACTACGACGGCTACTACTGTAGTTCGGATCGGCCGGACAGGTACCGGCCGTACCAGCCAAGCTGGGTAGGCGCCGCCCGTCCTGGATTCGTTCCCTGAACACGCCCCCCACCCCCTGGGTAGAGCCATAAGCGTATATGAGCCTATGTTCGTTAAAACGTATAGTGCGCATGCGCACGCTTAGATGCTATTTTTGACAAAGGAACAGGACGATGAATGAGAAGTAAAAGATGAATATTATGAATGCGTGAATCAGAATTATGGCCAGTTGATGCTCGACGTGTGTGATTGAAGCCCAGCATTTTCATTGTATTGCCCGTGCGTTCTACTACTACTACTACTACTACTACTACTACTACTACTACTACTACTACTACTACTGCTGCTGCTGCTGCTGCTGCTGCTACTACTACTGCCACTACTACTACTACTACTACTACTACTACTACTTCTACTACTACTACTACTACTACGACGACGACTACTACGACCACTACAACTATGATGACGACGGCGTCGGCGGCGACGAGGACGACCGCGGCGACTACTACGATTACGGCTACTACTACTACTACTTTTCTTCTTTTTTTTTGAAAATCCGACGCTGACACAGTCGGATATACTTCCCGGAGGAACTCCTTTAAAAAGGCTAGCAAACCCCCATAAAAAATCGGTTGAAATAGCAGGCTTTATTAAGAGAATAACAATACAAACCTAACATGTCAAAACAGTGCAAGCTAAACTACTCTATTATCATATACCACAACCGTGGCATAACCACATAGAAAACATAATTAATAAAGAGCTGATAACATAACATAATTCAACAAAGACATTGCTATTTGCACACCGTGTAGTAGTAGGCCCAAATGGCGAGCATAACTAACCAACAAGTGGTAAAGCCGCTCATCAATAATTAGCAGTAAGCTACTGCTAATCATTGATGCCATTGCGCCGATTCATGACGGGCAGGCTAAGTAGATCATATGCAGTTTAACGTAGCACACCGTATAGTAGTAGGGCCAAATGGCGAGTGCAGCTCGCCAACAAGTGGAGAGGTGACTCGTCAATAAGTAACAAAAGGTCACTCAATGACGCCAGTTAGCCGATTACTAAATACCCAACGGACGTAGTAGCCTTTATATAATATAATGCACAAAGCAAACGTATACAAACTATAACTACTTAGATGGCGCTCTGGGTTCACATTCTAAATTTACTTCATTGTACGTTTTTGCAAATTACTATGTTAACTTGAAAATCGGATCACCTCCAGAATATTGACATAATGCTCATTTGATATTTAAATATTCTGATCCCAAGGTTAGGATATTCGTCAAGATTAGAGTCTCCTAAGGCATTACAATTTTAAAATAAAGGCAATTAAATTAAATTAAAATAGCATTTAACAATATACAGCAAGCAGCGAGTGTGCTAGCTTATACAAGTTCCACTTCTGATATTTTTAGATATCCGTATTCAATTGGTACTAGGCCAGTTTTGCACCATACGTCTTTAAATCTACTTTCTCTCCCATGTTCTACTAGCCTGTACAATTCACAATGAATGCAGTTTATCAACAATGATCGAAATATAGCTTGTATGGCTCTCTGATGTTTTTTGCCGGTTTTATCTCTGGCCTCTGAACACCGATGCTTCCAGATGGCCCACACTCCTACAGATAACAGGGTTATTAACAATTCTTTCTCCTTGCTATTAATGATTCGTCCGATAGTTGAGCAATCTTTGAACAAAATTGTTTCAGCCACTAAATTCACATATTTGGTCCAAATTTAGCAAGGAGCATATTGATATATACCCAAAAGCCTGTCGTTATGCGACACTGAGTAAATATATGGTCTATCGTTTCCTCCTCAGTATTACATAATAAGCACCGGTCTGTAATTGATATTTTACACATATATGTAAGATGACCGACCAATAGCCTTCGATGGAGTAATCGCCATGCCAGGTCCCGTGCATTTCCTGGTAGACAAGGTAGATGTATTGCTTTGCAGGCATTTTTCCAGTTCTTTGGCGTGCATCCTAAATTGTTCCAATGCCTAACCACAATAGGAATCTGTCTCCGACTTTGCATTAGAATTCTATACCAGTCTCTAGATGCCATGCTGTATTTTATATGTTCTGACATAAATACTAATATTGGTTGCAACATATCAATGTTGCCACGTGCTTTCGGCAATATGAATCATACAGCAGGTATTGCATTCTTTATTCTAACAAATAAGCGCTGGGCATCAATAAGTCTCATTGATGTTATTCTTGCTACATCTTGCATCGCAATCCATTTACGAGATTTCGGATTTACCATGTCACGTAAATATTGAATACCATTTTTGGCCATAGAGGGCAAATATAATACATCATCATTATCACGAATCAACTCGTTGCCCCAATGACGTTGCTCTAACGCATCTTCCCAACAATTGGGTTGTGGCATTGATCGTGTAAATATTGTTAATGCTTCGAGCTGTTCTTTATATACATTTTGAATCTTTTGATGATTAGGTGGCAATTTGTTGCACATAAATAAACATTCTACTGGAAATGGGTCAACGGACCATTGGAGAAGTGCCCTTGAAACACTTGACCAAGAGGAGTTTGAAGTAAGTAACTTATTCAAGAATTTCAATTTTAAAGAGGCACACTTTGCTGAAACATTAACCAAATCCAGGCCTCCGGCATGCTTTTCATTGGTGAGGATTGACTGTGATACTAAATGGGCTTTGTCGTCCCATAAGACGGACAAAAGTAACGTGTTGATCTTTGACTCTACTGATGTGGGCATATGAAATACAGAAGCGGTATACCACAGTCCAGATAAAAGTAAATTATTAAGGATAAATGTCCTGCCAAAGACAGTTAGGCGACGTCGTTTCCAATTTAGTAATGCACACTTTAGCTTGGATATCCTTTCTTCCCAGTTTAGTAATACATTTTGTTCTCTACTAAAGTAAATACCCAACAGTTTTATGACATCATTTGAGCAGTTAATATCCATCACATTATCAGTTCTGCCCTTCCAACCGCCCAAAAACAATCCCTTAGATTTATCTTTATTGACTTTAAGTCCTGATGCCTTTTGAAAATCTGTTAATACTCCATTTAAAATTCTAAAATCCGTATATTTACCCGCAAACACAGTCATATCATCTGCATATTGAAAAACCTTTTGTGGCCTTTCTACACCACGTATACATATTCCTTGAAAGTCATTGCGATGCCTCAATGTGGCCCCCAACGATTCCATAGCTATGACGAATAGAAGTGGGGACAGTAAGCAACCCTGTCTGACACCTCGTTCCAACACTACAGGTTTGGATAGCTGATTGTTAACTAAATAGCGACTTGTTATATCAGTATATAAAATATTGACCCATTTAATAAATCCTGAACCAAAGCCAATATGGTCTAAAGACTTAAACAAGAAATCCCATTCTAGTCTGTCAAACGCCTTCTCGTTATCAAGTGCTATTATTGCTGCTGGGATACACTCCTTTTCCTCTAATTGAATAAGGTCCCGTATAAGCAAAGTGTTGTTTAATATTGATCTTCCTGGCACAGAGCAGGTTTGATCATCATGAATGACTTCGGCTAGGACTGCGCTAAGTTTTAATGTTAGTTCCCGAGTAATAATCTTATAATCTACACAGAGTAAAGAGATTGGTCTATAATTCTGTAATTTATTTCTGTCACCCCTCTTGTATATAAGCCGAACATATCCGTGGGCCATCGATGTAGGGAGATGCCCTTGCTTAAAAATGCTGGTTGCTATTTCTTCTAATACTGGTCCAAATATGTGCCAGAATGTTTGATAAAATTCAACTGGAAGTCCGTCACATCCAGGAGACCTTTCTAACTTCATACCTTTGAGGGACTTTGTCAAATCATCAATTGTTATTGATTGGTCACAGCTTTCGCGACATGAATCTGGAAGTCTTTTCGTTATATTAGCTAAAACATCTCTAGTTGCAGTTTCCTCGCTTCCCTCAGATTTATACAATGATTTGTAAAATTCGGATACTGTTTCAATCAGTGCTGCATTTGAGCACACTAATACTCAATCATTAGTCTTCAATGAGCGCATTAATTTCTCTATACCTCTTGCTTTTTCCAAGTTACAAAAGTAACGGGTAGGCTTTTCGCCATCGGTGTGCATTTGTGCTCTTGACCTTATTTTGGCGCCATCAAACTGATATTGCTCTATTTCATTTAGTCTACCTTTTAATTTAACTAATAGTTCGTAATAATTATTTTCCCCATCATTAATTTTCTTATTAATTTTACACAACGACCTCTGAAGCGCTTTTTTACGCTTTCGTATTTCACGTGCTTTCCTAATGGAATACTGCCTTGAAATATATTTCAGGTCTGATTTAGCATCTTCCCACCAGTCTGTTATACATTCATACGAACCTCTTCTTTGCCTCCAACAACTGTCCAGACATTTGCGGTAGCAACTATCTCGTAGCAATGCTACATTAAGTTTCCAAAATCCATCTCCTCGTTTGACCCAGTCAGCCTTGTCTAATGTGATGGAAAACATATTGTGATCAGAGAAAGTTACTGGTTTTATGTTAGTTTTACACATGTAAGTTTTCAATGAACGTTCGACACAGATCCTGTCTAGCCTTGAAGCTAACCTTCCATCGGTTGAAAACCAAGTAAATTCCTGGCCTTCTGGATTTTCAATCCGATAAGTGTCTAACAAGCTTTTATTTTCACAAATGTGTTTCAAAATAGTAGGCGATGTGTCATTAAAATTAGACCTAGAGTTTCTGTCTTTAGCCTCGTCTAATATGCAATTAAAGTCACCGCCCATAATTAGGTTTTCAGGCGGTCTGTCTTGAATTATTGTGGAAATATCATTTAGAGATTCACGGCGCAATTGATGAAAGGTAGGTGCATAAAGGCACATCAAATTTAAACTTGTGTTTAGTACATCAATTGATACACAAATCCATCGTCCATTTGGATCTGATGACGACGATATAACGTCAACATAGTTGAGACAGCGGGGCAGGATAAGAATGGCCACTCCCGCACTATTATCTTGTGATAAAGAAAAAAAATCTGCCCTTTTGAAATATCTTTGAGAGATTCATACACTTCAGCTTTTTGAATTTTGGTCTCTTGTAGAAAAGCAATATCAACTCTCTCATTTGCTAATTCTTCAAGCAAGTGGCGCTGCTTGAATTCGGTATTTAATCCTCTGCAATTGATGGTGCAGATAATCATAATTTGTAAAATGATGTTTACAACCGCCATCATTAGATTAACTAGATTTGGGTTTTTTAGCTCGTTTCTTAGACCATTTACCTAATTTTCCTGCGAATTCAATATTTCCGAGTTCTACCACAGACAAATATTCATATTTGGAAAAATCAGAATCATGGCACAGTAGACGATATTTCACGCCTCTCGCCGTTACATATGGCACTAACACTTCACCCCCTTCTGATCGGTACATTACCATTTCATCTTTCATCTGTGAACTCTGTGTTTGAATGGACACATCTGATTCTGCAACTGACATTGTATCATCATCCATATCATGTACATCAATCTCAGATTCTGAGCTATTGTCTTCTTTATGACGCTTATTGCTACTTAAGTAACATTTGACAGGAGCACCATTTACTATATCTTCAAGCTGACTTAAATCAAGTCGGCTTAGCGGAAACTCGACTGAACGTTCTGTCTTCTGAGTCCTAAACTTATCCTGTCCTAATTCTAATTCATCTTCTAAGGAATTGTAAACTGGCTCTTCTGTAAGATCATCATTTTCCTGCGTGTCTTTTACAGCAACGTTTGGCTCCACTGCATTTTGAGTATTTTCTTGACTTAAGGTTATACCCTCCTCTAATACATGCATTTCATCAACTGTAGTTACTTTAACAGGATTTGATGATTTGTTTGTGTCATTTACAGTGGCATGAACCAAAACAACAGCTTCCGTAGCGGTTGCTTCGGAAGCATTTGACTCAGTTGCATCCTTTAATGGGCGATTATCTCCTGATACTGAGGTCTTGTTTTGATTTTTTGGACAGCGCCATTTAAAATGGTCAACTGAACCACAGAGCAAACATTTGTTTCGATTGGGACAATCTGTTGCCAAATGGTCAGTACTTAGGCAGATCCGGCATTCTTTAAGTTTCCCTCTATACCATAAGGGCAGGACAGAGCTGCCATCAAGCGTCAATCTGCTTGGTAAAGGGCTATCCACTTTATCAAACCAAATACGTCTTACACCGTGTTCTAGCGTCCTGTCAAAGGGATACGTTTCCCGTTCAATCTTTTGCACTTTGCCATACTTCTTGAGTTCACTGATGATTCTGTCATCTGGAGTTTCAAGTGGAACTTTCATTTTCACTAGCAACCTATCTGACTCGAAATCCTCTACTTTACAAACTTCACCTTTTACAATAAGAACATCTTCCAGAAGCTTTTCCTTGACCCCCGTCATTTGACACTGTTACATTCCATACAGTTTTAGTAACATTGATAAGCCCCTGTAAAGTAGCAGATGCCGCGCCACCGACGTCTTTTAACTTATGATACACGTCGATAGCCGGGACACCCCACCCCTTAGTTGTTATTTTAAGGCTTAGGGTACGCTTATAGGTTGCCATGGTGATTTAGCAAAGGAGGAACCCCATACTACTACAATATATAATAAATATATACTTATATAACACCAGGACGTCAGGGAAAGAGCTAAACACTAAATAAATAGTGTCCCCTTTTGAAACCCTGACGTCTACCAACAAATATATGAATAAAGAGTACAGTCGTATATTTGTTAGTTTGAACCACTTTCTAAGTGGTTCACTAACACCTAGCCGATTAAAGTATACTAACAAATATATGAATAGATAGTACAGTCATATATGTGTTAGGCTGTTCGAGTTAACCGGGGACAGCCAACTGACTATAAGGATGTATATAGTTAAAGTACTGGGCGTGTGCTTACAAATGAGAAAGGAATTAAATCCACTCACTCAAGCTATCTTGCCAAATAGAATGCGCTAGCCTACGAACTATAGAAATAGCAGACTGGCGCGGGGAGAAATGCATTGCATTGACCACAGTAAGAGGAGCCCTATTAAATGGCGGAAACCGCCAGCTAAGAGGAATGCATTTAGAAAATGGAGACAAAAAATGCGCTCCAACCAAGACAAGAATTTACAAATTTAACATAAAGTTTGAAAGGAAATACTAATACGAAATATATGTATAAAATTTATCTACAAAATCTCGCTAGAAACTAGCAAATTCGGGCAGCAATTGCAGAGCTCAATAAACGCGTGCGTTCACTTCGAGTACGACTACTACTACTATACTACTACTACTACTACTACTACTACTACTACTACTACTACTACTACTACTACTACTACTACTACTACTACTACTATGATTACTACTCCTGTTACTACAACTACTACTACTACTACTACTACTACTACTACTACTACTACTACTACTACTACTACTACTACGACTATGATTACTACTCCTACTACTACTACTACTACTACTACTACTACTACTACTACTACTACTACTACTACTGCTGCTGCTGCTACAACTACTACTACTACTACTACTACTACTACTACTACTACTACTACTACTACTACTACGATGACTACGACGACGACTACTACTACGACTACTGCGACTACGACGACTACTACGAGTACGAATACGACGACTGCTACTACGACTACGACGACTACTACGACTACTGGTGTCGTTCGGATTGGCCGGACAGGTACCGGCCGTACCAGCCAAGCTGGGTACGCGCCGCCCGTCCTGAATTCGTTCCCTGAACACGCCCCCCTGGGTAGAGCCATAAGCGTATATGAGGCCATGGGGGAGATCGCGTTATAAAAACGACTAAGTTCGTTAAAGCGCATAGTGCGCATGCACACGCTTTGATGCTTTTTTGGCAATGCGCGTAGTTTACAACCAAGATGGGATGACGCTTTTAGTGTACCGAGACGGTACAATGTAATCCTTTTTAATTACGTGTTCCCACGGAATCTGGCATTAATCAAGACCACCACGTGGACGCAGATCTAGATTGTTCTAGAACATTCGACTGCGTTATTATTAGCTACGCGCTGATTGGCTGTTGCTCGACCGATGATTGGTTGGAGCCTGCGCCTGTGACGTCAACGGTAGTATAAAAGGAGACGAGCTCCAGAGTTCGAGAGCATCCTCGGCCAGGCGGCCGAATAGGTTGGACCTGTGTCAACTACTATCATCTCGACAGGCTTAGGCAGATCACTTCGCTTTCAGTGGGAGCATTTTGGAACTTTTTAGATATTGTTCTCGAATATATCAAGAGCTAAGTCCGAACACGAACTTGCGGTGAGGCCATTCCGGCTGACAATGTGATTCTACAGCTGTAGAGGCAGCGATGTTCTTTGGTGGATGTCTCGCCGGATCTGCCGGTCATGCCAAAAAGTGGTTATTTAATAGTCCCCGCACTGATGTCGTGCAGATTCATGTACACTTTTCTACCGCAGCAAGTACACTTTGCCTCGTACGTCTTCAGAGCTGGCTGACGTACCCCGCACCATTAAGATTAGTTTCGTATCTTCATCCGCATCTAACAACCTCCGGTTGTGATCGGGTTGTTGTCAACTTCCATCCGTACCGTCGGTGTTCGGGAACTTTCGCCACAGCAGCAATGCTATTGTATCTCTTGCTGACTACTCGTTAGACATTCTATATTGCGATTATAGTCCTGAGGTTGATCTGCTTTCGTCATGAGCTGCTTGTGGGAATCCTGTTTTTCGGGAACTTTTCAGCTTCCTGAGAATGCATCAACTCACGTCAACCTAAGAGTGACGTATCAATTTCAGTAACACGATGGCCCAGACTTAAGAATGGCTACCGATTATTCAAGTAACTATACTTAACATTTTAATTATTCCGTTAATTATATTTGTGCTAATTATATCGTACCCGTATAAACGGTCCCGATGACTGAAAGGCACCGTACCGGTCTTATGACCGCTAGTTATAATTTCTGTATTTGTTTATAGTTATTCTTATTTTCTGTAAGGTGTTTTTGCTAACCGCACCGTAGTAGGTTTCTTAACCTGTACTATAGAGATATTATTCCGATCATTTCACACTGTATTGATTGTTCTGGTTAGTTTGTGTATATGGTCAGTGGCCATCAGTTCATATGTTTTGTTTATTTGTAGAAAATATAGGACTGCAGTGCACGTAGGGAACACTATACAGCAACATTTAAATATGCAGCATTTTCTCCCGCCACCAACACTTTGTCACTGAGGTCGCTGTCCGTGCTATAACTCTGTTTAGCCTGGCATGCCACCGACTCAAAACCTTTTCTATTCAGCTCGATAGGATAAGTTTGATATGATTAGAGACAATTTCTTCATTAGAAAACCCGTAGTATACGCCTCTTTCCCGATAGTTGCGATAATTTAGCCCCGCACACCGGCAAGGTTGTGTAAGATTCGCCAAAAATGAGTGAAGGGCCTCATATTTCTAAGTTATTGTCTCTCTTCAGGTTCCACTAAGCCTTATGGTTTCTTAATTGTTTGGATGTCCCTATCCGCACCATGGACTGAACCGACCCTGGGAAACTATGGGGGCTTCCGAGCGGTGATGGCCAGGGTGTTGTGTCACACACATTCCCTCGGTATCCTCGGATACTTAGTAAGTAGCACCGTTGCCAAAGTAGGAAAGCACTGCACAAACATGTCTTAATTATTATTTTCTTTAATCTGCTGAACAATCCTCCCGCACCGCAGTGCAAAGCTGGGCAACTTGTGTTTAAACCTAACGACAGGTTAAAAAGTTAGTACCATAGGACCTGGTGACGGGCGAAATACGCATTCCCACCGAATTCCATAAGAATGTCTGGGCATGATATTAAGATCTGCCACGCCCTCGTGGGAAGGACATTTACGGTGGGTATTCATCTCTCTTACCCCCACCATAACGATAGTTCAGTTGCCTAAAAATGTTTTTGTGAAAAGTAACCAGTGTCTTGTGACGTTTTATGTGTTTACGGAGCGAGCTGTCTGGATTCTTATCCAGTTCGGAGATCTTACTAAGTAACATGTATGTGCGCTGTCTTCAGTATTGATGTCTATGAGCATCCGTTCTCAATGACAGCCGTATCTAAAAGCTAGGTAGACACCAGCCATTTGCGGCCTAAAATAATTCTTGTCACTAAAAACTAAATGTTAGGGTAATCATAGAAGAAGGCCCGGATACATAATAGCGGCAACTACTAATTCAGCATACCAAGAATTACATAAGACGGTGACGTGGGAATCCTTCGGGAATCGTTCGTCCCGTCTTCACGTAAAACAGCACGCAACCTTATGGTCATAATCTCACTAGGTATGGTCTTTTCCTTACAGCATTTTTGGTTAAATAATAGAGTGGGCCCCTTTCGACAACTACTCTTCTCCCGCTTTAAGCAGTGGCGACATTTTCCCGTGACGGAGGCCCGTGCGAGGCACTTGCCTCTCACAAGGATTCAGCGACAACGGTCCACGCGAGGATAATACTCCTCACCCAAACTAGCACTAGGAGTAGTGCCCGCATGAGGCATACGATTTTCCATTACTACAAAGACAATTTTCTTTCCTTTCAGCTTAGAGGTATAATAGGTTATAGTAAGTTAAATAGTTAAGTCTCGTGTACGGGAGCCTCCCTTGCGGGGATACCTCTGTGGACCTACAAGTCTGTGTGGTACCTCCAGAAGCTCCACGTTTAAAAGTTCACCAGGCTGTCTCTATGTCTTGTATTTTCGTATGCTCATTATTTTGATCTAGCATACTTGGCAGTCTGTTTAGGTAGAATTATTGTATAGACTTAGTTTAATTAGATCACCAATCAAATCTTGTAAGTCCATAGATCCAGAAATTGCTATGGACAGGCATACTGGTGACACAAACTCTTGGGATGAGACTGTTGTGTTTAATGTTTGCGACAATGGATGCACGGCCCCACCGGAACGATTGAGTTCCACTGGCCTTACAAGCCAGTCTTTGCTCCCCGTAGGGCAGTATCGTACAGGATCCGTCACCCCGAGACCGGAAGCTAACCAGTGTCATCATTCATCGTGCACTTGCTGCGCGGTGAGTCGACATCAGACACTGGAACGGCTAGACACTACCTCACGAGCTACACTACTACTACTACTACTACTACTACTACTACTACTACTACTACTACTACTACTACTACTACTACGACTACTACTACTACGACTACTACTACTACTACTACTACTACTACTACTACGACAACTATTACTACTACGACTACTACTACTACTACTACTTTTTTTTTTTTTTATTGATAACACGATCAATGGATCGTGCGGAAAACCTTTCATATCCAAAAATATACAAAAGACTGACGTACAAATCATACAACATACAAGCATAGAAACAGTAAATAACCGGCAAGTGAAAAGGAAAAACCTTTCAAAAATTCATCTGTCTTTCAGTATAATAAAATACTTCAAAATCCCTGCTCAATAAATATACATATTTAACTCTTTGAACTTCAAGGGACAAACACGAAAGAAATCATTTTTATTTTAATAAATATAAGTATTCTGTTGAATATTTTGAAACACAACTAACTGGGAGTCGTTCCTGTATATGGCAGCAACGGGTTCCAGTCCAAACAATTTCAAAACATCCAACAGCTTACACGTACGATTGTCCGGAACGTGATATTCGTGGAAGTCTGGGTTCAAAGGATTAAATGTTAATTAACATTAAAAATCTAATTACATATTTATCAGTCTTTTCGTCCTAATGATATTTTTGAAATATCTGTTCTGTCACAGTAAGTATATACTAATAACATAAATGCCATACGTTTATTATTTTGATCAAATTAAACATCTAGTATGCTCTATTCTGAATAGGCCCGGGTAATCTTTTATATAGCCAACAAAGCGCGAGCATTTAAACGCAAACACTTTGTCAGCAGCGCGGCGCGCAATAGTAATATCTCCGCGGCATTTAAATATTTCTTTTTACCTTTTGAGAGAGATTCTAAAATTATCCGGGATTGTACATTGTTAAGCAATGACAAAACTCGCTGCTATTTTATAACGATCTTAGCTACAATGATAAGGCGGTTCCAAAATATAATACTGGATCGTTTGTAATTCATAAACATAGGATAATTTTAGGCCAGAATTTTACAGTGCATTTTGCTCTGTCCAAAACAAATAACAGACGACTGATAATTTTAAAACCGAATGTCTGGAAGCGGCAGTTACATCAGGCTGCAACAGCCTCCATTCAAACGATTTCCTACCAAATGGTAAATTTACATTAAACATTTATTCTTAAAAATATACTTCCATAATCAACATTAAATTAAACACAAATTGACAAGGATGTAATATGAGTGTTAAAATATGCACGTATTCGGCACATTAAATGAAAGGTTAAATAATCATGGCGGTGTTTTGATGGACAGATTGTCATTTTCAAATGATATTAATCTACCTCTGCACAATATTCGTTTTTCGATTTTGTTTTTTAATATACTTATTGAATTCGCCTCTAACACAATGTGACAATAACGCATAAAATATCCCATTTAAACATTTTAAATGATCGTGTGTGAGAGTAGCATTTGCATCATGCACTACGGAGCAGCGATGTTTCCAAATGCTCCAAATTCCAATGCTTATGCAGACTAACACAATAACTTTATTATTTATTTGTAGTGACTCATTTGCAAGGTCATGAAATAAAATATTGTGTGGTGTTATGTCCGATGTAGGAACACCGAGATCTGATACAATCCTATTTACATATACCCAGAACTGAACTACAACATGGCATTCAACGAATATATGTACCAATGTTTCCTCAGAGCTTACACAGAAAACGCACTTATTATCATCTTCAGCACACAGTTTTGCTTTTGTCATGAGACGTTTAACCCAAAGTTTTCTGTGTATTAGTCTCCAAACTATATCTCTTGCCTGATTGGGAATATTCGGTAAATGTGTGTTTTTCCATATTATCTCCCAGTTCGGAATATTATAACCATGCTGCTCCCATGCATAAATAGCTCTTGGAGGTATAGCATGTAGTTTCCTAAGGAGCTTATACCAGCTGCTTACTGCCATTATGCAGGAAAATTCCTTATCATTACTGATGAATTTTAGTTCAGCTTCTTCATCAGTAAGATCGGCACTGTATAGAGAGAACCGAGCTTTCGGTATAGCTTCTTGTATGCGAGCTAACGGACGCGTAGCATCTATTGGTCGAAGAGCAGTAACGTAGCAAATCTCCGCCAATGATTTCCATTCCCTCCTAATAGGGTCAACAATGTCACATACATATTTAATGCCTTTCCCTGCTTTTGATGGATAGTACATAGCTTTGCCTTGATGAGTGATGTGATTATTGCCCCATAGCTCCAATTGTAAAACATTTTCCCAGTATAGTGGTACATCGTCAACTTTAATAAACGCATCAAAACCAGTTTTAAGCTCGAGAAAATGTGGAGGAACTCGCGTGTAATTCGGGGGAGGATTTTTGGCACAAAAAAAGCTTTTGGTTGAGAAAGGCTTTATGAAGCTTTCTATTAACGACCTTGATACATTTGCCCACTGAATATCAGAATGAAGTAATGCATTTAAAAATTTGAAACGCAATGACATGCTCTTCATTCTAACATCTACAAGATTAAGCCCGCCATGAATTAAATCATTCATGCAAACATCCTGTGATACAAGACATGCCTTACCTTCCCATAAAAATTCTCGGACCATTCTATTTATTTCGCATTCGACATAGTTGGGCATATATATAACAGAGGCTGTATACCATAACTTTGAAAGTATTAAGGTATTTATAACCAAGGTTCTGCCGAAAATAGTTAAATGCCGATGCTTCCACGCATTACAGGTTTTCTTCATTTTAGCTATTCTCTCTTCCCAGTTAAGGTTCACTTCACCCTCTCTACTGAAGTGAATACCTAGAATTTTAATTGATTCATTTGTCCATCGGATGTCCAGTGGCTTATCACACCTACTCTTCCACTGACCCAGAAATAATCCAACTTATTTAGCTTTGTTTATCTTCAGGCCAGAGGCCATGTGAAAATCCAATAAAATCGTGTCAAGCCTTTTAAAATCAGCATTGGTGCCCGCAAAGACAGTTGTGTCATCGGAATATTGAGACACCTTTATGGGCCGATTTACACCATGAATATCTATACCATGAAAAAGTGGGTCCTCCCTGAGGGTTGCTCCTAATGCCTCCATTGCTATGACGAATAACACGGGAGACAATGAACAACCTTGACGCACACCACGCTCTAAAATAATGGGCTGACTTTTAAAATTGTTTACGAGGTATTTGCTGCTAATATTGCCATAGATAATTCGGATCCATTTTATGAAATTTGGTCCCAAACCAATGTGACTGAGTGATTTAAACATAAACGCCTTTTCGATGTCTAAACCTATAATGGCTCCTGGGGCATTACCTTTCTCAACCAAATGTATAATGTCTCTAATTAAAAATGTATTGGTCAAGATAGAGCGGCCTGGAATAGAGCAAGTTCGATCGGTATGGATAACTTCATCCAGAACACTAGCAAGTTTTTTAGCAAGCGCTTTCGAAATAATCTTATAATCGACGCAGAGGAGCGAGATGGGTCTAAAATTTTCTAGGCTCTGTCGATTCCCTTTCTTGAATATAAGTTGAACATATGCTTGCGACATGGTAGAAGGGAGTCTACCATGTGAGAAAATTTCATTTATTACTTGAATAAACTCTGGCCCAATGAGATGCCAAAATGTCTGGTAGAATTCCACACTAAGTCCATCACCTCCTGGATCTTTGCCACCCTTCATATGTTTTAGAGAAGTGGTCAGATCAGCTAGTGTTAATGGGAGCTCACAGAATTCCGTGCTGGATTTTGAGAATGCATTTTTGACATTGGCTAGCATCTCAGATGATTTTATATCATTACTATTATCAGATTTATATAACATCTGATAAAATGTTTCTACCGTTTCCATAATTTCCTTTTGCGTAGAGCAATTTTGGTTGTTGTTGTTGTTGCCGTTGTTGCCGCCGTCGTTGTTATTTAAACTCCTAATTAATTTCTCAACTCCTCTAGATTTTTCGAGCCCATAAAAGTATTTCGTTGGTTTCTCTCCTTCGATATACATTTGTGTTCTGCTCCTTGTTATTGCACCTTCAGCCCTATATATATATATCTATTTGCGTAAGCTTTGATTTTATATCGCTTAGCCGTTCACTATGCTGACTATCACCATTCACAACCTTCCTACTTAGGAGAAACAGAGAACGCTCAAGTGCTTTCTTCTCCTTGCGCATCATTTGCGCTTTCCCAATGGCATATTGTTTTGAAATATGGGCAAATCCAACTTTTACATCTTCCCACCATGTTATTAAATTGTTATGGGAATTTTTGTTTCGAAGCTTATGTTGCCAAAAACTTTTAACACAAGTTTGATATTTAGGTTCATTTAGCAGCGAATTATTACTTTTCCAAAATCCAGGGCCGCGTTTAACCCAGTCGGCATTATCCAGCGTGATGTAAAACATGTCATGGTCAGAGAACGTAATGGGATACATACCAGCAGTTACCAGATTTCCTTTCAATGTTCTTTGAATATAAATTCGATCTATTCTAGAGGTGAGTTGGCCGTTATTTGAATGCCATGTGAAATCACAACCCTCTGGATTTAATATTCGATAACTATCCAGTAAATGTTCTGCATCACATATAGCTTTAAGTCTGCGATGCAATGTGTCACCATAGCTAGAAAGTGAACTTCTGTCTCGCGTCCCATCCATAACACAGTTAAAATCACCACCCAGGATAATATTGTCAGCATTATCATTAAGAATGGGTGATATACTGGACAAGAATGTACATCTTTCAGAATGCAACGCCGGTGCATAGACTGAAACTAAAGTGTAATTTGACCCTTCTATGTCGATTACTACTTTAACCCACCGCCCATTGTTATCAGATGAAGAAGAAATGATATGTATCCAGCTGAGGCATTTTGGGAGAAACAAAATTGCAACACCTGCACTCGGTTCATTGGCAACAGAGTAATAGAGTTCTCCATTCGTCAAACACCTGAACCTTTCAATAACCTCTATATCTTGTAATTTTGTCTCCTGCAGCATAATAATGTCAACTTTTCTTGCCTTTAATTCATCTAATAGTACATGTTGTTTTATTTCGTCATTTAAACCTCTGCAATTTAATGTGCAAATTAACATGAAAAATATTTTAAAACATAAATTTAAAACTGACATATTTTAATTTGATTTGTTTTTCTTACTCAAGTTCTTTTTCGCCCATTTACCAATCTTTTCATTGAATTCTGAGGTGTTTAATTCAATTACTGTCAGATGCTGATATTTTGATACATCAGAATCATTGCGTAACTGACGATAGCGCACACCCTTCTTTGTTATGTAAGGGATCAATACCTGCCCTGTTTCTGAGCGGTACATAACCATTTCCGTATTTTGAGAACTCTGTGTTCTGACAGATATATCCGAATCAGCAACAGATACGCTATCATCATAATCATATGACATATCATGAACATGGTCTTCTTCAACATCAGAATCTGAACTTGAGTCATCTTTTTGTCGCTTAAGACTACTTTCTGTCTTGCGAGGAATGCTGGAACTGGTGCTTGTTAATTCTTTGCTGGCTCCAGCAGCAATATCTGTTTTACCTTCCACACCTTTCAAGGTACCAGTCAGAGAGGCCTGATCTAGTATTGAATTATCAGCGCTTTCAGTGGACTGTGATCTGAATCGTGTTTGCCCTAGTTGTAGACTTTCTGTCTCGGATGTTAAACTACCATCCTTAGCCATTGGTACAGGAGTTTGTGTCACGTTCTCGCTCAATACCTCAATAGAATCTCCCATGTCTACTACCACAGGATTAGCTGGTTTATGAACATCAGCTGCAGTAGCCGTTTTGTAAACGGCAGCTACAGCAGCCGGTTCAGGCTCATGGTGATTTTTTGGTTCTGAAGCACTTCGAGTTTGATTCTTTGTTGCTTCCTTACATCGCCATTTATAGTGGTCAGTTGACCCACAAATTAAGCAGTTGTCCTTATGCGGACATGCGCTAGCTAGGTGGTCGGTACTGGTACAAATGCGACATGTCTTGATCTGGTCCCTGTACCATAACGGCAGAAAAAACGTATTGTCAATTGA
>CM067359.1:168592258-168625347 GCA_034401795.1 Chaetoderma sp. LZ-2023a
TAGGAGTAGGCCCAAATGGTCATAAGGGCTCCCGCCGGTCCCACAGGGACTAACGATATGGGCGTATGTGTACTATGAATGGTATGCTCTTTCAGGCAATGCTAACCTCTGAATAGGACATGTCAAGGCAAAACATCCACCATTGGTTTAGACGAGGCATCCTTTCATTGAGTCAGTCACATAGTTGAGTGGGCAGCCATGGCACGATCACATTTGAGCAGAGGTGGGAGTAAGATGGAAAGTAGCAATACTTTCTCAATAATTCAAGTTATCCTCCGGTAGCAACTTTCCGTAGCGGTTCCTGCTAGTGACTTTTGACCCTAGAAATAAATATGGACTTCAACGATTATGAATAAACATTATGGACCATGGTCGGTGATGTGTCCAACATAGCAGCTAGATATACCACGGTCATGCTATGTACGGTCATAGCGTGGCAATGAGATGCTATGGACCTTTGTGACATGAATATACTACGCTTTCAGACAAAGTAGTTTCAAAATATTCAAACACATATTTCTTATATTACATATAATCCCTGAACTGTAAATGCCAAAGCGTCAATTGAAACAAGTGTGGGGCAGTAAGGAGCAAGTGACGGATTGATTAATTGCCAGAGTTATACTTGTCATGTCACCCGCAATTAGAACATGCCTAACTCATGGTTCATGCAATAATTTGACTGATTCCTCCATGCACTTTTTAAGGACCATGTCTCATGTTCAAGGACTTTCAAACTGAGCTATCTATAGGTGATGCAGGATATTTTGTAAATTAGATGTTCTGAAACGCATTCTCCTGCTGAGCGGATTGATAATCAGTAGCCTTATATTGTATGCCAACTTTACCGATAATTGAGAAAACTTTGCAAGACCGATACACTAAAATGACCTGTGATTTCCATAAGTTAGGCATACGTCATCATATACTAGCAATGAATGGATCTGCATGGGTGGGGCAGTGCACATGGGAAACAACCCCTTTCCAATGGGAACAATAGGAGAAAGCAGAAAACAAAAGGATAACAACAGCTTGAATAAGATATTAAAATGCATTTACTGTTCAGTAAACACGCAGAAAATGGTGCATACACGAATCACATACAATGACTATAATAATAATAATAATAATAATAATAATAATAATAATAATAATAATAATAATAATAATAATAATAATAATAATACTAATACAATAATAAAGCTCATCTGATTGATATAACAATTCCTGCGCAAAATTACATGGTACAAGACATACAATATCAATGTTTGCACACTATGCATAAGTAAGGCTTATTCTGAAATCAGAATGTTTAAACATATAGATATATTTATATACTGAACCAAAAAAAGTTTAGCAGCACTGAGAATATTACTGTATAAATGTTATTTAACAAAAACAATAAATTGATTCAAATATATTATTTAGCTGATGTGTCATTTTCCAATTTGAACAACAGTCTATTGTTACTGTAATGCTAGCATCGCGCCTTTAACACGGCATCATTCAACGGAAGGGTCCAATTTAAATGATGACACTGAGCTGTCATTACCGGTTGTGACCTCCGCGCACATTAACTACCGCCGTACATCGCTTGCTCATGCTTCGAATTAAGCACCTGATGTCACGAAGAGGAATCGCATCCCATTCCTTGTCATTGAACTGGTAAACGCTTTCATGGTGAAGCCGGCCAAAACCAGCCTCTGTACATAGTGGTCTTGAGGTATGTCAATTTTCAGGCCAAGAGAACTATTTTTGAAAAGTGTACCACTGGCGTTACTGGCTTGTGAACCGAGTTAGTCATTCAGCTGAACGATTTCTAAATACTCTTATCATACCAAACGACTGCCGACCGACCGAGAGAACACTATTTTTTTAAAAGCTTACCACTCAAATGACTTGCGCCGTCATCGGGCCAGTCATTCCAATGGTAAAATTTCAAAAATTGCCTTCTTGGCCAACAAATGCACATTTCCCAAACTCACTGCAAATGTATGTTTTTAGTCAGTTTGACCACTAACCTTTTCACCGATATCTCAATCTTAGGGCAAGCAAACAGGAAATCTTTTAAATATTTAAAAAGTAATATGACCGGAAGCCGCTGCTGCCTTAGGTGATATTAATTTCACAATATTGAGCAAAATATGTTACGCATCGCGAAAAATGTACGTGGACTTTGAAAGGGTATGGTGAAATGCTGGCAGCCAACACCAGCCTCTGTACATAGAGACCTTAAGGAATGCCAATTTACAGACAAAGAGAAGACTATTTTTGAAAACTCTACCACTGACAGGACTGGCTTGGTAACCGAGACAGTCATTCCAGTGGTAAAATTTCAAAAATAGTCTCCGCAGCCAACAAATGCTCATTTTCCAACCTTATTATACCAACCGACCGACGACCGACAGAACACTATTTTTTTAAGTTTACCACTCAAATTGCTTGCGCCATCACGGAGCCAGTCATTTCAGTGGTACAATTTCAGAAATAGCCTTTTTGGCCAACAAATACACATTTCCCAAACTTACTGTAAATGTTGGTTTTTAGTCAGTTTGACCATTAACTCTTTCATCGATAAATCCAATGTATCTCAATCGTAGGGCAAGAAATGGGGAAATCCTTTGAATATTAAACATTAATATGACTGGAAGCAACTGCTGCCTTAGGCAGCAACTGCTTTCAGTCATATTAATTTCACAATACATGTATTGAACAAAATATGTTACCCATCACAAAGAATGTACTTGGACGTGTAGTAGAAAGGGTATGGTGAAGCCGGAAGTGGCCAAATCCGGCCTTAGTATAGCTCTTGAAGAATGTCAATATACAGGCCAAGAGAAGACTATTTTGAAAATTGTACCAGTAGAATGACTAGTTTGTCATTCCAGTGGTAAACCTTCAAAAAGGTATTTCTTCAATTTGCAGGACAAGAAGAATATTTTTGAAAATTGTACCAATGGCATGACTGGCTTGGTAACTGAGCCATTCATTCAAGTGGTAAAATTTCAAAAATTGTCTTCTTGGCCAACACATGCAGATTACTCACTCACTGTAAATGCTGGTGTTTGGTTAGTTTGACCATTAACCCGTTCATAGATAAATTTAATGTATCTCAATCTCAGCACAAACAAACATGAAATATTTTGGATATTTTAAAATTAATATAATTGGAAGCCATTGCTGCCTTAGGCAGCAACTGCTTTGAGTTATATTCATTTCAAAATACTGGAATGTACTAGGACTTGCCATTGAAAGGGTTAACCCTTTCACGGTGAAGCCGACCAAAACCAGCCTTTGTAGTGGACTTGAGGAATGTCAATTTGCAGGCCAAGAGAAGACTATTTTTGAAAATTGTACCACTGGCATGACTGGCTTGGTAACAGAGTTTGTCATTTCCTGGCAAATTTTCTAAATAAGTCTTCATTTGGGCATGGCTTGTAAAGTCATAACTAAGGGATAATCTAATGCCGACAGACAGACCAACCGAAAGATAAATATATAGACGTATGCTACATACTTACTACTTTATCAGATATCTTGACCTTGCATACGTGAATAGATGACTATAGTGTTGCTGTCACTCACTGGGCTACTTGACTCGTCGACTATACTGTGTGTCTGGCTTTAGCTATATCTCGTGGACAAAACAACGATACAATACCCTTGGACTGATATAGCAGAAAATGTCTCGATCGATTTTTCTAGTAAATTCACAGCAACACAGGTATATTATTAGTATTATTATCGTAAATTCCTCCTGTATAAAGGAGCACCACCGGATTGGAGTAAAGTGAGTTCTGTAGTCTAAATATGAACGTATATACACCTATGTAGACTGAACTTGTCGAAATTGCATGTACGTTACTGGTAATTGTGATGTACATCAACTCAAACTGCGTGCCCATGGACGCTTCTACTCTCGTTTTTAGACGTTGGTTGGTGTTCGGAATCAATTATTTCTCGTCTTCTGTGGTGTACTATGTACAGGTAACGCCGCATGATGTTTTCAGCTACTGCGAGGCAGCATTTGATCAGGCCATGCGAGGGTTCAATAAGCAGCATTGCCATCTGTTCACGTGTTGCGACTAGTTGTTTTGTCTGCTTTTGGCAACTACTGCAGATTGTTGACTGCAGTAGTGAGAGATGTTTCATCCTGACATCATGTAAGGTCACGCAGTCCACTAGAAAGTATATCTCGGCATCTTCATGACAGAGTTGGTATTCTGGATCCACCTCATACCGGTTGAAGACTGCTCTATTAGCCTGGCGTATGCATATACCAGTAAGCAGGCGCATCTGCCCCGCCAAGGCCCTTATGTCTGTGTGGCTTGCGGAGACTGATATGATTGCTGGGTGGATAGAGCCAGGTCTGGTGTTCTCAACATTCATGTACCTGAGGGATGGGTAGAGTTTCGCCCTGCATAGCAGCTTCTCATGCCATTAGTGAGACACAGCATGTTTGGTGGTCTTCTTCCAGAAGTGTTTACCGGATGGGGAATCAAGTAGCACATGCATAGATGGTAAGTTATATTGTGCTATGGTCTTTCTAGCTTCCCTGAACCAGCTCTTTTTCTCAAACCCCGTCATCGTCAGAGTCAGTGTTTGGAGGTGTATTCTCGCTCCTATAGGTAAGACACCTAGAAGTAGGTATGGTGCTGGTTGCGCAACTCTGTCAGGAAGTGAGAGAATGTGCTTCAAGGCTTTCCTGTAGAAGACTTCCATCAGCTCGATGTCACTTTGTGTCAAAAGTAATGACTTCATTCCATAGATTAGGATTGGAATTACGTATATTTCCATCAGGTGTGCGGAGGTTACTGGGTTTAGTCCGTTAACCCCATGGAGACCTGCTCGTAGTAATGAGTACATGGCTCGTCTTGCTTTCTTAATGTTAGATTGAATGGTTAATCTACCGCGTATAAGTGAGTTGTCTCAAATGTATGCCAAGGTGAGTCGCTGAATCAGCTAGGGGAATTACGCGATCATGGATCTTGAATTCATGTGATATACTTTTGTCATTGGATAGGACTGCACTCTTTGCTCGTTTGAGTTGGTAGCGATGGTCTGGGCTATATTCTGCAGCGATGTCTAACAGCCCTTGGCGATTTTCTTCAGCGTTCGCTACCATGGCAACGTCATCTGCATACGTTGGGCAGGCATACGATTGCGTTCCGATGGTGGCACCTAGTCTGGACTCTGTATCCTGGGTTAGGAGACCATTGCTAAAGATCTTGTAGAGATCCGTTGACAGCACTCCTCCTTGCCATACACCTTGCTCCATCTGGAATGGCTGAAATAGCTGATTATTCCACTTGACTTGAGTTTGCACATTGCGCTGTATGTCAGTGGTGATGAGCCAGAGGGAACTGTCCATCCCAATTAGAAACAATTTCCTGAAGAAGCTCTTGTGGCATACTGTGTCAACTGTGCCTTTCGGATCGAGCAGAGCGACATAGGAGTGTAGTCCTTTGGATTTGGATTCCAGAACAGCTTCTTGTAGCACTAAAGCGCTATAGATTGGGGAGACCGTCTCAGTGAAGCCGAACTACTGCGTACACATCTGCCAGGTCAGCAAGACCAGTCGAGTGAGCAAATATGGGTTCCATAGCACGCTATAGGTGACAATAAACGAGACATATAACCATGCCGATTGTCTGACTGCTGCTCTCCGGTGGTGAGATCGTAATCTCATCCTCTCTAGAATACAGTACCGTGTAGAATGGGTCCTCTTCGAGGTGCCCCAGGGGGAGCACAACATGAATACACGCCGATGTGCTACATCAACCTCCGGGCAGTGCACACAGCAGCTCACTGGTAGAAGTCAGCCGAGACATGATAGAGTATCTCCCAGGTGCCAACAACAACCTATGGAAAGCTATCAGTCCTAGCCTGTTCACACCTGTAAACCACCTGTTTCACAGCCACTCCATTAACATATATGCCAGCACGGATGGGATATCGGACGCCCATTTAGAGTGTACACTCTTTTTACTCATTGACCTGACGACAACATGATATCACACCAGGAATATGTGACCTTTACCGAGATGATGAAGAGCCAGCTACTGGGTTGCCCCTTCATGCCCCATGCACAGATAAAGGCCTTAAACGAACAGATGCTCGCACTGCACCAAGAAGGAGAGCAACTACTGTGGGAGAGCTGGTATCAACAGAATGCGAACATTGCAAGGGGGCAAAGGATCAGTGAAGGTTCCCGATACTGGTAGGCCCTCCTGGAGGAGAGTAAGCAGGACGATGAGCCAGATGTAGCAGAGACCGCGGACGATGCAGCAGAGACTGGGGACGAGGATGAGCCAGTGAGTCAATGGGACGATGTCTTCACATCGGACGATGAGCCAGATGTCATCACATACGACGTTGAGCCAGGTATCTTCACAGACGAGGATGAGCCAGATGTCATACAGTGGGAAGAGGAGATCAGGCAGAAGTGCAAGACCTAGAAAGCCATCCAGCGGAAGACCTACAATCTTGGTCATAAGGTGAAGTTTCAGATGCCACATCTCAGAAAGCTACTGGCACCCGACATCGTGCTGGATGACCTCTGTCTAAGAGACGTCTGTCTCGACACCAGCAGGCTGGTATGGGTCGCCAGGCTCTCCAAAATGTACCCTTCTAGGACTCATGAGCCGATTCGGCAGGTAATGTAGGTTTAATCTCCAGGTATACTATGGAAAAATCAGAGTGGTGGAAGCAACCAGAAATATACCCCTCCCTGACGGCTGACGAGGGCGGTACCATCCACGGCTGACGAATCCAGCAGATAGATACCATCAGACAAAATCGCGTCCATGAGGCAGAAAAGTACAGCAGCACACGCAGGCGATATAAGACAGCCTACAACGCCCTCGCGCGTACAACCACTGATTCGGGTGTGATTGAAGCCAGTGCTGGGGTGGCAGCTGTGACCACTCTCGCTACAGGGGTGGCCATCGTCGCCATCCCGCTGGGTGGCGTGACACTAGCGGCCCCTTATTGGCCATGGGCTTAGGGGTGGGGCAGCGGCAGATCACAAGGAGGCTGGAGAAGCATGCTAAGTACGTGACACTGGCCCAGAGTATGCTCCGGACTATCGACGAGACTGTCAGCAAAGCTCTCGAGGATGGCCAGGTCACCAATGAATAGTACTACCATATATTGAAGGTCCAAGCCCTGTACCGCACGGAGACACCTAAAGTGCGATAGCAATACCTCAAAGGCTCCAGCTGATATGGAGGAGTTAAAAACAAGATGATACCGCGAGGTCGCCTCTCTGGTCTCTGGAGTCGAGACGACTACAAATAGTGTGCTGCGGTAGCTTTAAGAACACCAGTATAGATGGCCTTCACACTGAACCTCACGACAGTCATCCGGAGACAACCGCCCCTCCTGGGTACACCCTTGACTGGCCTGAGAGGTATACTGGAAGATATACCAGAGCTAACACCATTCTCCATCACGGTGGATGGACGGTCCCGAACCGGCTTCTCCGTCAACCCACGACCGCTGACTAACCGCCCCATCACCATCAAGGATGCGAAGCAAGCTCATACTTGAATGGATGCTCCAAGCCTCTCATACTGGAATCAGCAGCTGAACCTTGCCGTGTGGTGTGCCTCGGCAATATGTGGTTTAAGTTCCACCCTGCTTCACTCCTATTCTGGTACTCCTGCAGCTGTGCTCATCGCCTGCTGTCTCAGATTCCAAGTGTACTTCATGGTGCGACGAATCCTCCATGAGCTGGGTGCAAGCCGCCCTTATACAAATGCCTTTTACCCCCAGCTCAACGGTCATAGCGTCTCAGCGGCAAGCAGACTACGGTGAGAGTTCAGTGCTCACCCAGACTATCGGTGGCATGGTGGTGACAACAGCGGTCTAGGGGTTATGTACGGTGACCCGAGACGTAACTACTCAGGATTCCCCTATCGAACACCCCCCCCCCACACTGACGAGTAGGCCGTCGGAAGACTGCGACATTCTCGTCCGATCCAGACTCTGACCCTGGAGCGCTGGTGCAAAATATGCACATCACTGGCTTGCGCAGGGCTATCCAGATGTGTGGAGGTACTTTGTCCCACACACCACCTCAGGCCTCACAGCAGCAGGGATCGTTCAGATCAACCAGTCGCTGGAAGCACTGTGCTACTGCCTACTTACGGCACAGACCCAGCTGCGGCATTCCATAGATGGTGTCAGCAGAGCAGAGGTCCAGGCCATATTCATCAGTCTCGTTGAGGATATGATCACGTGGCAGACCCCAGTACTCTCCTTTTGCAAAGTTCCAGCAGGGGTTGCAGAAGGCCCATCGCAAACTTGACTTTGCTTTTCGCCACACCTACGGTTGATTCCGAGCAACTTGATTGTGAACATCGAGGAACTCCAAGTCAGGGGCTATAACAACATGATAGTCGATGGAGTTTCCCCGGTGTCCTTCAACTCCCTCCGGAAGTCATCATAGTACTTCCCGCATAGCGTGAGGTCGGACATGTTTAAGATGTCTCACTAGAGAGATGAATATTCCTGAGTACCAACCCGGCCACCTTGCAGACGCATACTGGAAAGATCTTATTAGCTCTCTCGACAGGGGATGCAGACGTTTAACTGCATTGTATACTCAGTGCATACACAATAACGTCAACGGTACAGATCGTGAAGCATCTGCCTGAGGACCGGGCGAGTCTTCAGAAGGTGGAGAACCTGCTGCGAACCAAGACACAGAAGTTACTGACCAAAGCAAAACCTCTGGCAGTCCATGTCGCCAGTAACGTGGCAGCGAATGTGGCCGTGGTTAAGATGATAGGGGGAAATGAGGTTCTTCCTGCCACCACTGTGGCTGTCCTCGCTGCAGTGGTGAGTGGGTGGCCAGGCACCATCTCAGAAAAACTCACCACATCCCAAAGATCGCCCTCAGTGGTGCCTCCTACACTGTTGCCGCCAAGATCATGGGTGAACGTCTTACACTAATGGAGGCCATGGTTCTAAGGCTAGCAACGAGTGCAATGGCTGAGATCATCATCGCCTACATTTTACCCCTCTGAATAGTGAGATATGGATCACGAGACCCCTGCTGCATATGAGTCATGGCATGCCGGAGGGCGGTGTGTAGCTGTAGTCGAGCATGCGGACTGAGGATCACCGATGACCGGGAATGGTGGACCACCCACAAGGTATGCCCTGCAGAGAGGGACAGTAACTTGAGCACTGCTCTCTATTCCCTTGGCCGACTGCGTGGTCCTCCTATGCCAAACTATTTCACACGGGGTATGACTAGTAGGTTCAAGCCGTCTGTATATGAACATGACTCTGTCACTCACAGACCTAGAGAGCAAAGAGCTAGGCGATCTTGCTCACTTGGGCGAGGCACGCCTTGGTTCAGAGGATATTGTTGCCCCTATCTCCTTCCTAGACTTCGATGAGAAGGGAGACCCACGGGAAATCCGAGGTACCATCTCAGCCTGAAATCTCATCGGGAACACTGATACAGTGGATAATCAGCCATTAACAAGGCCAAGACTGTATACAAGGGGATGGGCATCAAGGAGAGGTCGACGATGTGAGGTATGCTCGGAGTCGATGAGGCTGGAGCCATCAAGGTTATGGATAC
The DNA here is from genome assembly GCA_034401795.1 of Chaetoderma sp. LZ-2023a. Lineage (NCBI taxonomy): Eukaryota > Metazoa > Mollusca > Caudofoveata > Chaetodermatida > Chaetodermatidae > Chaetoderma > Chaetoderma sp. LZ-2023a. The sequence continues at coordinate 168,601,857 of CM067359.1, forward strand.
GTTCTATGCACAGGACCTGGTTAAGGATCCCCTGAAACCACAGAGCTCATTCCGACAGTATGGAGAGAATCTCAAGATAGTCACCCTCGCCTGAGCCATATCACTGTCGATGGGCAAACAGGTGCTACCGCCAGCCTCTGGCTACCAGAGGTGACGAAGTCATGGTTCTTTGGTTTGCCGTTTAAGACCACAGGATAGTCATGGCTTCTTGTGCATGTATCCTACAGATACTGGATGTACTAGACACTGTGGGTACTGACACAGGCCCTCTACGCTATCTTCTCAGCTGCTGCTGGGATTTCTTCCTTGGCGCCTCCATCGCATCCTTCGTATCTACCGGAGGTGCAGGATTCCCCACTCTGCAGTCGAAAGAGCAGGTGCAGGAAGTATTGCCGTTTAGTCTCCCAGATATAGACGAGGCTACTGCCGACCAAGTGCAAACCATCCTCCGCACGCATGTCTGTACCATTCAACAGTAGACCAGCCGATGCTAGCCAGATGGTGCTGATCATTGCCCTGTCAGGACATGGGAAACAACTCTGTCTGCGGGCTCTCCTGGCCGAACATCTACACTCTCAATACATCCTTCTGGTGTCTGACTCCGCCGCTGCGGTGGTTGACAGTAATGATCAATGGTACAGTGGGCCAATCACCAAGATGCAGAACCTGCAAGCACTGATGGAAAAGCTGCTAGCAGCCCGACTGACAGAAGCACTTGTTCTAGTTATCAATGATCATGCAATGGACAAGAAGATAGTCACCTACTTCAGCAGCATCACCAGGCACCTCCGGCACACAAAGATAACTGTCTTCATCCTCGTTCAGAAGTACCCACGAGATCTTACCAGACATCTGCCACAATGCCCGGTTGCTATACTTCAGATCCAAATGTGGACGTGCCCTGCTCGAGACCATATACGACAGCCTAACCCTCAAGGAGACCAAAGGGGGCTTTATCGCAGGTGTACAGAGGGCAGCTGAGCTGTACCGCTTCATCTTCAGCAACCAGGCGACAGGTGAGCTGTCACACTTCAAGTCATCTCAGGAAAATGTGCAGACCCTCACCTACAAGCTGAATCCAGCCAGGAAACTAGCCTGCTCAACGGGTCATCGCTGACAGACTGCAGCAGCTGCTGCAACTTTTTTTCCATTCATCAGAGGGCTGAGAACTTCGTCCGCAGTCTCTGCTACATCGTCAGATGCTGAGGACTTCGTTAGAAGCTTGAGGAACTTCGTCAGAAGCTTGAGGAACTTCGTCAGTTTCGTCAGAAGCCTGCCGCTTAAACTCTACCCACTGAGGGTCAGAGGCTAGGGCTCTCTTCTTCTGGAACTTCTCACGGCAGATCCACTTTTTGCATGCACGACTAGCATCTGACTTGCGACTGGATTTGATGAAGTAGCCCTCGTAGTTATCTGGGAATTTCAGAAATGCTGGCAGATTACTGCAGATCTCCTGCGCCCTATTTCGTTGAAGATGTGCTCAACAGCCTCCTTGCGGCCAACAGTGAGTCCCGCCTGAGTACCTTCTGCATGACCAGTGTCGTGGCTCTCCACTACAGCGACACTGACCTCATCCCTGAAGTAGTTATTTGCTCCAGACTGGAGCCTATCCAGTATATCTCGCTCTTACTGGCTATCGAGGCTTAATACGGCAGCCCACTTCCCGATCATTAGTAGATCTTTGGGTTCGACCCTCGCCCTTTGGAGTGCTAGAATCACAGGACTGTTGGTTTGGGCCACAGGAGGTATGTTAAGTGCCCTGCCCTGGATGCTGTCAAACTTCCGGTAGAGTAACCGAGTCAGGAGTTATTGTGTACCACGAGCTGGCGGTCCTTCCTCTATGGCGGCCAGTATCTCCACATCAGACGGAGGTGTAACCTTGGCTCGCTCGTGGATAGTGTTGATGTCACGAAGCAGTCCTCGGACCCTGTCACAGTGGGACAGTGCACGCTGTGGCTGTCATGCTGACTGTCATGCCGACTTGTCCTGCTGCCTATAGACAATCTGCTGGAGAACTTTACCAAACATAGCAGCCGTGTAACCCCTCTATATACTCAGACATTAAACATGCTGCAGTATGTGCAACATCCAGATGGGGGGGGGGGCAGTGAACCCACCACATCACACTGCACTGCTCCTCAGAAGGACTGCCTGACGGTCATTCGACCCAGTATACACGATGAGAACCCATTGTCCACTGCTGGGAACTACATTGACTTTGCAATTTCGGCACAGATCCACGAGATCAAGAGCATGACACTCGAGTTCAAGCTTCAGAGCACAATATAACATACGGTAGAGCTCCTGCAGGTTCTGAACAGGTGGAAGATCGTGCAGAGCATCAGCACCGTGGACGCCACCTATGTGAACGATGAGTACCGAGTCCTAAGTCCGCTGGCTCGTGGCCCAACCTTCTATGTGAAGGGAAAGGGGTACTACGCTGTGTAGTGCAATGAGGGGTTCATGGAATTCGAACTATGGGCAGGTGTCGAGAAGCCTGTGGCAGTTCCACTCTTAACCCTCCTCGAGAACCCACACATGACTCCGGCTGCCATGCAGGATAGGCTGTTCCTTCGGATGTGCACTGAGCAGCTCGCAGATGCGGCGATGAATGCTCCAAGACTTCATATCTGGCATGACGAGAATGACCAGGAGCTGAAGCAAACGTGTTCCAAACATCGGATCGTGCATGTTGAGCGAGAACACCAGCAGGTCCAAGCCACAGCTAACCAACGGGTAGAGCTGGCATTGCATCATGGTGCATCAGACTGTGTCGCTGCTGTGGTCCTAGTTCAGAAGGGAGGAGCCATTCAGCAGGTGGATAAGCTAGACGACTTCAAGCTTGTGGTTGCTGGAACCAATGTTCGTGGTGAGGTACGTGAGCTGGCTGATTGCCAACTCTACAGACAGAAAACTTAGTCATATGCACTTCTGCGCGTAACCAGTGGAAGCGACGATCAGGGCAACCAGCTAAGCTTCACCATCGGAACCCTCATAGATGGTACTCGCTCATTAGGTTTAACAGTACTTTACTTTGGCTATGCTACGGTATGTGTGTCGAACACATCAGGTATTCAGCTTGAGCGTGCATAGAGCATGACTCCTGCCATCAACACTGCAGGTTCCACCACTACTCTAAACTCTGCTGTCTTCTGACCTGTCGATGCTTCATAGTCGAGCGCTGGCTCAGATATCTTTGCAGCCTCATAGTCCTCATCGAGTCGCTCACCTGCCTCTTTGAGGCTCTGGTTGGCCTGAGCTCGGAGTTGTCGTCGTGGTGCCTCCCCTAGCGCATATGCTCGAGTGGTTTGCTGTACTCAAACTTCTCCTTAGACAGCTTCTCCATCGCCTGGTTATGACGCTCACGCTCGACCTCTGCCAGTCCCCAGTTCGCTAGGGCAAACACGTCCGCATTCAAGATTGCGGAGGCCATGCTATAGACTACAGTTTAAAGCTACTATATAACTGCCCCAGCCACGGATCCCCAGAGCGATGTATGAACCAGAGGCTGATGCAGTCGAGGATATAGATGACAAGGACTATGCGGAGGACTATGCTGAGGAGGATGATTATGATGAAGACGACTATGATGTAGCGGAGACCGCGGGTGAGTATGATGATTTAGAGCCTGAATCCCGCAAGGAGGTACAAAGAGCGAAAGGAATCTATCCCACTTACGTAAACCGGTCCGCTGGCAGCAGTTGGGGCTCTGATCACTCTGTCCACAACGAAGGCTGGCGAGACGGTCCGCAAGATCGCCAACAATGCTCTCCATGAGGTGGAGAAGATTTCTGAAGCCATACCAGCCATCGCCTCAGCAGTAGGTACATTCTTCGGAGTCGCAGGCCCTTGGCTACCATACGTTGCCATACCACTTGCGGCCATCTGGGCCGCCGTACTCTATAAGGATGGCGTCTCTGTACGACCTGGTCGAATCCCTTAACTTCCGAGGGTTGGTCGATAACCTACTGTTCAATGAGGATCCAGCAGACGATAGTGTACGGAGGTGGTTGAGGAGGTCGAATGAATGACGGTCATCTGTTCATCAGTTTAGAGTTCACCCAGGCCATGCGCGACGGGACGGGAGTGGACGTCAGTGATGAAATCCGGGAGTTTATCAACAGTTATTCTTGAGGAACTCTACTATCGGCCTGGTGGATATTACCATGAGCCCCCTCAACTACTCGAGGCTGCGTGTCGCAAGGGCCACCACTTCACAATGGAGACAGTTAGCCAGTGGCTCAGCCACCAGGCAATGTAGCAGATATACAGACCTCGTCCACGGCACATCAGGCATGCCCATTTCGAGGAAACTGTCCTGAAGAGAGTTCACCAGGCATATGTTCTATTCCTTCCACATGACTTGGTTGGTCGTAAGACCTACATGTATGCCCTCACCATCGTCTATGTCGCCAGCAGGTAAAAGGTGGCAGTACAGCTCACAGACAACTCAGCTGGATGGGTGGCCCCAGCATTCCAGAGTCTCTACGAGGCTTCGGAAAATCCCCTCCAGTGGCCGGACTTGTTGCATGTGGATGAGGGTAAGGAGTTCAGAGGGGAGACTGCAGCCCTCATGCGGAAACACGGTGTGGCAGTTAGGCGAGGCGAGGTAGGTCATAACCATGCCCAGGCTATCGTTGAGCAGTGGAATCGGACACTGGCCGAGAGACTGTTCCCACACCAATACACCCAGGAAATGGCTGCGCTGAGTGCAAGTTCTAGAGTATGGGTGAGAGGGCTGCCTGCTGTTGTGAAGATGCCGAGGTTACTAGGCTAATCGGGAAGACGCTGGTAGAGGCTATCAGACACTCTGCTGGTCACAGCTCTAGAGAAGCGAACAAAGGAGTGCCCACCACCTGATGCTCTGGTTCAGTGCATGTATGAGCCTGGTGAACTGGAACGTGGTCGGTGGCGTGCAACATATGCTAACTGGTCGATAGATGTTCACAGGCTTGCCAGCTATGTGGAGGCGGAGGGTCGGCCTACACTGTACTACCTGGCACGCCAGCATGGAGTGCCTAGGCGACCATTTGTCGTAGAAGAGCTTCAGCTAGTCCCTGAAGACACACAGCTACCCTAGTGTGCCAACATGATACTCGATGGGCTCGGTATGGATCCCATCTGGCAGCCCATGGCACTTATCATAGTAAGCAGAGAGTCCGAGTTTTTCCAGCACATACGTCACCATACCCTGGTTGCACATGCCCAGGCCTCGGTTTTTAGCTCTGTCCACCTCGGCATGTAGGGCGCTGTAGAACCTCTGCCAAGAGACCTCATTCTGCCGCTTTGACATTCCCTTAGCTGAGCACTTACTTGCAGCGGCGCTCTCCACGTAGTAGCATTTGGAGCAGAGAGCGATGCCACGAGAGCCTCGAACTCGAGCTTGAACAGTCCCAGAGTCCGTCCACACCATTTGTCCCAAGCTAGCCAGTCCCGCTTATGAGCCTGGCACTCGCATTTCAGGGCGAATGACGTCGTCGAGGTTGGAGCCTGCTATAGTGATATACGTGGAGACAGTGCCCATCTGCAGGTACTCAAAGCTGTCATGAGCTACGTAGCGATCGAGGAAGTCGTAGTAGAACTCCAGCATTCGCAGCTTCCCGAGCTCATGAATGGCTATCCCCACCTAGAGGGCCTTCGAATTGTGATTCTCGGCTTGCGACTCTGGAGCTTGTATAACTCACCGATCTCCTCGAGATCTTCGAACCATGCACTACGAAGGGCCTTGTCTACCACACGCTCATCCTTCGTGAAGCTGGTGTTCCTATGGCATTCTAGGGCCTCATGAGCTTCCCGCAGACACTGTTGCCGAGGAGTTTGAAGAGATCTGCCAAGAGCGCTTTGCTCTTATCTGCATCTCCCGAGCGGCGGGTCTCTGTAACATTCTCCACGAACCACTCGAATGGGCGCTTGGCCTCATAGTCTATGGTGCAGTATACAGCAGTGATTTCCAGGCCATTGGTTATACACCACTTGAGGGTCGGGGCGTACAGCAGCCGCTTCTTGCCAGAGAGGGCACCGACCAGCTTCTGGGTGGTGGGACACTTCCTCCCTGTTCGCTCTAGATATGCCAGCATCTCAGACGAGATTGCCTCTACCGGGATCTCGCAGTTATAGAAGAGAGGAGGCATTTCCTCGAACGTTCCCCACAGAGCCTTGCGGACCTCTATATCCACCTCAGCAAACCCAAACCAGCTGTCTGCTAGGAGAGCCACCTTAAAGCTAGCTACCCCACTGGACCAATGGCGCACATTCTCCATACCACATGGCATCTCTTTGGCCATCGTTGACATATACAGAGCATTTGCATCGTAGCCGAGTAGACGTTGGCAAACATGCTCACTCTGGCGGATTCGAGTCACACCGGCCTCCTGGTATCTGGTGACAATGATGCCGGGACCGCCAACAACAGGCACACTTCAGCATCTCGTAGGCGTCCTTGTCTGGTGAATAGATACTAACATCCGGCATGTGCTGAGCGGTTCCACGTAGGGGGTACTGCAGTCACACACCTGGGAGAGACACCACGTCTTTGAGGATGTCTATTTCTCGTTCTGTGTAGAACTCCCGCATCCAATCTAGGGCTTCGACGAATGGACTGATGTCCAGGTTATGGTAGTATTGCAGCCAGTCGGCGAATGCCTGCATTCCATGCTCGCTAAATGTCTGATTACACTGTTCCCACTCTGGTCGTGTCAATAGGTAGCCACCCTTTAGCTTAGATGTCCATGCTGAGTAGTCAGGAATCCCTGGATAGTTGAGGTTCAGGTCATACCACCCAGAGTTGAACCCCAGTAAAGGCACTTGGTCACATGACTCATTGATCAATTGCTGCTGTTGCTTTCGGAGCTTGTGCAGGTCTGTCAGTATGTACTGTGCCCTAAGCCTCGTCCGGATTAGAGATGCTCGCCGTTGGATCTCCAGCATGATCTCTCTGATCAGTTCTTTGGGGTTATGATTGCAGAGGTGAGTGGGCTCACTCGTGGCCCCCACTAAGGAGCAGCCAACTGACACAGAGATAGGTGTGTGAGTACTCTCGATCGTGAGAGTCTCCATAGGATGTGTCTTGATACCATTTAGGAGTGCATCGAAGTCGTAAACTATGAAGTGTGGGTATGGGACAGTCCGAACCCGTTTAGGGATGCCTGGGCAGCGTTTTATTCAGCACTCCCACTGTACCGTGCATCCAGAGTCTCTCAGCTTCTCCTCTCTCAGGACTGTCTTGCGGTATCTTTGTTCAGCATCCTCGCCTCACTGGTGTTGTGGACACCCATGCCAGTGACAGCCATGGAACTGGTAAACGGTGTTGGTGGTCGGATCATAACCATCTATGGGAGCGCCCACGATCCAACGCTCGTCACCGTGCCCACACACTACATGGTGCATGTGTACGCCTCTGTTTCTCGACTCATACTCGATCCAACGAGTAGCCGCCGAACTGGATGGTTGGGGTGGATAGAAGGCTTTCTCATACGCAGTCCGTGGCGCCTCAAGCTTTTCGCCAGGACACACGACTTTTGTTTCGCCGCCTGTACAGTGATCAGCGTGGTGTTGAAGATTGCATGCCTGTGTAAACCGCTGCTGACAGTAACTGCAGACGAGTGTATGTGCCAGCTTGCAGATGTTCTTGATGTAGAAGGTTGGTGGACCCACACTCTGATAGTCATGGTGTCATGGTAGTGAGCCGCTTGCCTGATCATGTGCCAGGTGCCCTCCAAGGTTGGTTCATAGACGCGAATCACGATCTTGGCGAAGAGCTCTACCTTGTCCAGCTGATCCAGCGAGGTCATGTGGACATCAAGTACTGCCCTGCCATGGAACTGCGTGGCAAGCTCTCTTGCTGGAGCTGTACTTCTATCAGCTCTCACTCCTCGGTGGACTACTAGATATCTCCAGAGACACATGTTGTCCCTATAGGTGTCAAGGGCAGTCGTACTCTTCTTCTGTCGTAGCCGGTCTGGGAGGGGGCCTGTCCCAAGCAGAGGTTGGCAGTCGATGACAGCCCTGACCTCAAAGTTGATTGATCGAACGAAAGCCCGCTTGGTGTTGGGTCGATCGATATTATCTGTGTTGAGGTGGGCTTGCTCTGTTGCCCAGTCCTGAGCTGCTCCTATCGTGTTCAGCCACGGCCTCCCTGGAGCATTCTTGTGGAAGAGTATCACCCTTCCGTCTTCGATGTGACGGATGCGATGGGCATGGGTGTAGCAGAGGTAGAAGGCGTTCTGGACAGTCTGCTGGATCTTTTGCATGATCTGGCCTGTGAGGTCTCCTTCTAGACCTCTGAAGAATGTCCAGCGTACTGATCGGCATCCTCTATCCTCTGTCTTCCTTTCGCCGAGATGCTGGTCGAGAATGTGTTAACCATCTCACCTCATGTTCCGGGCTAAGGGTTCAGACCTCGGCCCCCTTATGCTCCGGCCTTGGCTCATCCCTCAGCATTGCTTAACGATCCTGCATTTGAGAGTTAAGCACTGCAGTAGATGGGCCTCCATTCGCCTCGCTACAGTCTTGGCTCGCAAGCTAGCAGTCACCTCCTCTGCACTTGTGGGGATTCCAAGGATCCTCCTTGGTAAGCACTGGAAACCTTCCTGCATTCCTTGCTCGGGAGAGTCGCTTCTGCCACTCCTTTCTTGGCCTTAGAGTAGACTCCAAGGCCGGATTGCTTTGCAATAGTGCGAAGCTGTGCAACAGTACTCAGGTGCATATCCCCGTGGATACCTGCATAGAGGTACGGGGTCCCCCTGTGATGAAGAGTTAAGCGCTCCAGTGAATGGGCCTCCATCCACCTCCCTACAGCCTTGGCTCGCAAGCTAGCAGTCACATCCTCGTCCAACTGACGAAACGCACGTATCCACTGCGCTTTCTTGTGGGGATTCCACGGATCCTCAGCAAGTGCTCGAAACCTTCCCATATTCAATTCTCAGGAGAGTCGCTCTTGCCACTCCTCGGCACGGATCTGGTCGATCATCTGGAGCGGGTCAGCTTTCTTGGCCTTAGAGTCGACTCTAGGCCGAATTGCTTTGCAATAGCGCGAATCTGTGCAACAACACTCATGGTGTATGTCCCTGTGGATACCTGTCTCTTTCGTTGCATTATGTGTGGCGATCAGTACTTGTGTATGCCTGTCTGGGCGTTCATACCTATTATGTGTGGTGCTGGCGATCAGTACCTGTGGGTGGATGCATGCCTCTAAATGGACGTTCATACCCTATTATGTGCGGCGATCAGTACCTGTGGGTGGACGCCTGTCTGGACGTTCAGATCCTATTATGGGTGGTATATATCCCTGTTGATGTCTGTCTCTTAATGGGTGCTCAGACCCTATTATGTTTGGCGATCAGTACCGTGGGTGGTGTATAACCCTGTGAATGCCTGTCTGGGCGTTAAGACCCTATTATGTGTGGCGATCAGTACATGTAGGTGGTGTATATCCCTGTGAATGCCTGGCTCTAAATGGGCGTCAGAACCTATTATGTGTGGTGCTGGCGATCAGTACTGAGGGTGTATAGCCCTTTTGGTTGCCTGTCTCTAAATGGGCGGTGCACATGCATGCACCCTGGATAGGATAGTACGCGCGCGTGTATAAAGCCCTATGAGAGAGGTATGGCTAAGTCCGTAAGAACGCGTTGCACGCATGAGCATGCGTCAGGTCCAGGTGTCAGCATTGTGAGAGAGTGTATCCTTATATTGTACCGAGAAATCACTTAATTCTCATCGTTCTTGGCACAGATTAGGACCGGAATGAAGCGAGAATTTCAAAACTGTTTACCATTTTATAGCTGATAAGTTATGTGTTCTCATTGCTGTATTGCTGCGCTTATCAGTCCCTTTAGATCTTGACGTCACTTCGAGATAACGCAGTGAGAGCAATTTTACAACTCACGCTCAGAGATAAGATCACTAAGAGGCGAGATTTTAGTGGTGTTGCGGTGGGTCAATCAATAAAGTATTGAATTGCATAGGATTCCCAGGCTGCAGACTGGGGTTCAAATCGGCTCAAAAGACATCGCTAGAACTTACCTGAAATTTCGAAACTAGGTAAGACACTAGAGCTAGGTAATATGACCAGGTTAGATACAGATCCACCACGACACTCCCCAGTGCGGGGTCAAAGCACCACAAACACACACGCACACACACACCCACACCAGCCGGTTGGAATAGCAACAGTGTGGGGGTAGGGGATAGGTGGGGTAGGATAGGCAGGATAGGTACATAGGTAGGACAGCTAGGATAGGTAGAAAAGTGTCCCACAGATAGAAAAACCTCCTCAGGATACCGGCCAGAATAGAGAGAGATAGGCCGGCCACTGGCCGGTATCATGAGGAGGTTCTCCCAGACAGTGGTGTCTGCACGGGAGTTTTATATTTGCCACGCCTTTCCATGGCCACGGATCGCCGAACAGCGGCCAGTTGAGGGAGGTGGTATCATTTTAATTCCGACACTACTGCTGGATTGACTGCGATACAAAATGGGCTTTGTCCTCCCATAAGAAGGACACAAGTAATCTTTGACTCCACTGGTTAGGGCATATGAAGTACAGAAGCGGTATACCACAGCCCAGATAAAATTAAATTATTACAGACAAATGTCCTGCCAAAAGACAGTTAGGCGACGTCGTTTCCACTTTTCTAATTCATACATTAACTTGGATAGCCTTTCTTCCCACTTTATTATTACATCTTTTTCTCTACTAAAGTAAATACCCAAAATCTTTATGATATCATCTGACCAGTTAATATCCATAACGTTGTCAGTTCTGTCCTTCCAAGCTCCCACAAATAATCCCTTAGATGTGTCTCTATTTACTTTAAGCCCTGATGCCTTTTGAAAATCTGCCTATATTCCATTTAAAATTCTAAAATCCGAAGTTGTATCTGCAAACACAGTCGTATCATCTGCATATTGAGAAACCTTTAGTGGCCTTTCTACGCTACATATGCGTATTCCCTGAAAATCATTACCTTGCCTCAATGTGGCCCCTAACGATTTCATATCTTTGACGAATAGAAGCATAGCCAATGGGCAATCCAGTCTAACATCCCATTCCAACACTACAGGTTCAGATATATGATTATTTACTAAATAGCAATTTGTTATATCAGTATATAAAATATTGACCCATTTAATAAATCTGTAATCAAAGCCAATATGGTCTAAAGACTTAAACAATAAATCCCATTCAAGTCTGTCAAACGCCTTCTCGCTATCAGGTGCTATTATTGCTGCTGGGATTCAATCCTGTTGAATAAGTTCCGTATAAGCAATGTGTTGTTTAATATCGTTCTTCCTGGTACAGAGCACGTTTGATCATCATCAATTACTTCGCCTAGGACTGCGCCAAGTTTTAATGTTAGTGCCTGAGTAAAAATCTTATAGTCTACACAGAGTAGAGCGATTGGTCTATAATTCTGTTTTTCCATTTCTGTCACTACTACCACTACTACTACTACTACTACCTCTACTACTACTGCTACTACTACTACTACTACTACTACTACTACTACTACTACATTCTACTACTACCACTACTACTACTACTACTACTACTACTACCACTACTACTACTACTACTACTACTACTACTACTACTACTACTACTACTACTACTACTACTACTACTACTACTACTACATCATATCTCTACAATTTCAGAGTATCTGGAGCTTAGATAGAAATAGGTGGGGCATTGCTAGAGATGAATACCTCTATTGACTGCGTGTTCTTTAACTCTATTAAATCGTTATCAATTGATGCATATTGCGTGTGACATCTGATTATGACGCATGTTGAAGCGACGTCATGTGGCCAATAAAAAAAGTCTTATTGCCAGCTTCGATATACACATTATATCATACATTTTTCATAAAATGTTGATTTGCAGGCCAGGGTAACATTACTTTCGAAAATGTATCGCTATAATGACTGGCTTGCTTCTCTAGCCAGTTATTCTAGTGATATTGTTTCAAAAATTGCATCCTCTTGTCATGTAAATTGGCATTTCCCAAAACCTCTGCAGATGCCATTTTTATCATTTTGTGGGTTCCTAGTGTAACTACACACAGTCGCTAATGCATTCATATTGGCTTAGAATACACTGTACTTAAATATGCTAATAGTTGGCCTAATATTTCAAAATTAATGATGGCACCTCGTTGGATATCCTCTCTTATTAATACAAATACATCTTTATCTCAGACTAGTTCATAATGATATAATATCAAAACTCCTAAAATTGGTAATATTTAAGTTTAACTGATTAGACAAGCCACCAGTTCATGCCGTGTCAGCTCCATACAGGGAAAGAGTTGACAATTGTTCCCTTTCGTTGCATTGGAGAATAAGTGTGTGTGAATGATAAGATTATAGATTTGTTGACAAATAGCTATGTGCCAAAACATATGATTAAGTTTAACTCTTTCATGAGTTGTGTCACAGACTGAAATGTATCTCAATACGGCTTTCTGATTAATCAGTATTTCCTTTCAGCATTTTAGTAACAAGGCACTCATGCATGATTATAATAATTGGTACGTATGATCGCACTAACTGCATTAGAAGAAATGTCACCAGTGCCTGCTAAATACATGGCTGTATTATCATAATAGTGAAACGATTAAATAACATGTTATGTAGGTCAATTGATTTCGTATCACAACTGATAAATCAGCATGCCAAGATGTTCTACATTTAGTAGTACGTGAATTGTTCTGATTCTTACGAGAGCGAGTGCATTATAGATTCTCTAAGCACACCACCCATGCGTAGTGCAGTCTACCCTATACCACCGTCGACCAGTTATATCTGAATAAACAGGCGAGTGCAATACCACATTTCACAAGCAGGTGTTTTTCATGCATTGGCCTGTCTTTAGATTTCAACTCGGATAGGCCGCCATGTCTGCTACTACATATACTATCTACGATCTTCCAGGATGACATTACTATCCTAGCCGCCACGATAGACGACGATGGCTGCCGATAAATCATTTCCAAATCACTGACCTGTCTACAGAAACATAATGAACGCGTAATCGATGTGTCCGCCAAAAACGTTGATGCAACAAAGCAATCAAAACGGAATTTATCTCCCAATCCACACTCGCAATCCAGATTAAGTGAAGTCTACTTATAAATTATGTATAAGAGAAATTTATGACTGGCGAATACAAACTGAGATGACAAAACTACATGCATCCATGTCATTAATTAACTTGTTCACAAACTATTTTCTTGCTGACTTTGGGAGATTAATTACTTGAGTTTGCAAAGTAAACATTCAACACAGCATGGATTCGCTACTATGCATACATTCTCTTCGTAATTGAGCGATCCAGTTGTAGCTATGCACCGCGCATTCTAGCTACGTTCCAGACATGATTTGCGCGTGTTGTGATCGAGTTATATACTATGAAACCTACATTCTCAGAATCCCAATTTCAAGCGAACTATTCAAGGAAATGTTTGAATATTTTGAAGCTAATTTGACTTGGTGCGGTTGCTGCCTATAAAACGTTTATTAATTATTGTTACCAATCAACGAGATACAATTTGTACACTTGACGGATGGATCCATATTCATGACAGTGTATTTCTCTCAAATATGATTGTACCAGCAGCTTAAATGTGACGTAATTACTTATTGCATCACATACTTTAGAGACAGATCATATTCATCCATTGAATTGCCTGAATTGGAGCGTGATCGAAGTCATCAACGCATTAATTGTTATTTAAATTTCGGTTTTGCAGGGAGAATTATACAATATTGTCCAAATTGTAATTTAAGTGCAAGCAATAATTTAGATTACACATTTCAATTTTACCTCCCCAAATAACAATTGATTGCTTTTATTTCCTCGACAAATTCCGTTATTGTATACATATTTAATACTTATAACAAGAGTAGACAGGTAAAAAAAGTAAATGCTGCAGTTAAAGTGATCATTGTAACGTTACAAGATACGCGCAACGGAGCCATATGTATGATTACATTTAGCACTTAGCAAATTACTCAGATATTTGTACAAGGGCGGAAAATCGCACATGTGTTGGAATAGGCAGATACATATAATATGGAACCCAAAACGAAGAAAAAGCCAAAACAATCTAAGACAAGACTATTGCTCTTCTTCTTTGAAGTGCGACGCTTGATGGACATGAATGGTTACATTGAGTCAAACCTGCCTAAATCTGGCTCCTGCATTTGTGCCCACAAGATAGTGTGCTTAGGTCATCCATCTTGAGGATCTGTCATCTCCTGGCTTCAAACATCTTTCACTATTTTAGTGAAGTTAAATACTAACATTTGCATGGCGAATCCGGCCAAAACACGCCGTTGCAGTTATCTTGAGGAATGCCAATTAGCAGAAGCATAGTTTTGACGATTTACCACTGTAATGACTGGCTCAATAAACGAGCCAGTCATTGCATGATGTGTGATTACCGTATTATGTGGCTGTAGTAGTAAATACATCCTATAGCTGCAATCAGTCCTTCTTCGCTTTTGCTTAATGTGTATTGTCCTGAGCCACAATCCGTTGCTTCCTCAGGTCCATTCTTGACTTACGTGTAACGAGTCCTGATTTTTCGAGGTCATCTCGTAGCATGATTACCAATGGCGTCATCTCCTGACTTTGTATTTGCCGGCTCCGAGTAGGGCACATTCCAAGGCTGTCTGCACTGGTGTATCTTCTGTCATCCTCAGCACATGGCGAAGCGTGGACCATGTTTGAGGGACGGCTGTTACAGACAGCGGCGACGTATTACACATCTTGTAGAGTGCATCACTGGAAATTATGTTGTCTGGCCATCGGTGTCCAGTGATGCTGCATATGTGTTTCCTGTGATAGCTATCTAGTTTGTCCAGAGCTGCCTTTGGTGCTGACCAGTTTTTACAGTTATACATCATCAAGGATATGCAGGTTGGATTGTATAAACGTATTCTTTTTAGCAAGGGTATCTTTGATCTATGAATCCATAGCTTCCAGAAAGAAATCAAACTTAAGACACCACTAATCGATCGTTTTCGTTGAAGTGCATTCTGTCAGTTGGCACTAATGGTTGCATTAAGTCAAACCTGCCTGGAGCAGGCCTCTGCTTTTGTAACCAAAAGATAGAGTGCTTAGGTCATTCATCTTGAGGATATTTTATCTCTATGGCTTTAAATGTATTTTTCTATGTTAGTGCACTTATATATTAACGGCTTCATGTCGAATCCGGCCAAAACACATCGTTGCAGTTATCTTTAGGAATGGCCATTTGCAGAAGCTACCTTTGAGGATTTCCCACTGTAATGACTGGCGCGAATGCTGCACCAATTCAAATCAGGAGATGTGTGCATAACTCTTAGAAAAAATAGCAATCAGTCTGTACACTATCCCACTCTCGTTTTTGTCATATGTCCATATTTTCAAATCGGGACCCGAGATATAGAATCCATGTTTACAGTACAGTCAGATCCTTGTATTAAGATTTGAATCAAATCGGACCAGCAGTTACCAAGATATTCACGATTCTGAAATTTAATCTGATAGTGATCTGTGTTTTAGATCCGGAACAGATCTCTAACGCTTGAGCATTTTGTTATTATTGCTGTTGCTGTGGTCGCCGTCGTCGCTGCAGTCGCCATCGTCGTTGTCACGGTCGTCGTCGTCGTCGTCGTCACCATCGTTCGCCTCCTCCTCCTTCTCCTCCTCTTCCTCATTCTGCTCCTTCATCTCGTTCCCTTCTCCTTCTTCTTCTTCTTCTTTATCTTCTTCTTCTTCTTCTTCTTGATATGAACATTTTGCTTCATTTTATAAATCTTCAGTCAGTTCCCATCCAATCTTGCTGAGACTTCAGATAATTATTCTAGAGATAACTGCCGACATCAGTGCGACACCAATGCGGAGGCCTATTTAAGTAGAATATTCGAAGCGTGTTTTCTATGGGTACTCAAACCCGAACCACCCTTAAAATTTAAAACTCCCTCCATTTTTGATGAATGGATTTTGATAAAACGTGAAAGATATGTTTAATGGTTATCGCTTAATATCCATACAGAGCTGAAGTCTCAATTTCACTGCACTGCTTGGTCTTAATGCGGCGTGTGCCTTTAATTTTAAAATCGCCACATCTCAGTTATTTATTATTGCTTCTCGATAAAGCTTGAGAGGGATGTTCTATTGGTAAGTCTCATCAACTGCCTTGCTGTGTTTTAGTATGGCGCTACACCATTAAATTTGAAATCATTATTGCTGCATTACTTATTAACAGATCTCGATGAATCTTGAGAATATTAATCTCTGGGTAAGCCTCAACATAACCATGTGCTTTGAGAAGAGTGGATCAACCGTAGATTTTTGCTAGACAGCAGGGTTAATATGAGTATGGAGTGCTGGGTGCTTTTAGACTTGTTTTTTATTTTTGTTGTTCTTTTTGTTGTTGTTGTTGTTGTTGTTGTTGCTGCTGCTGTTGCTGTTGTTGGTGTTGTTGTTACGAGATGTATAGTACCTCTGGTTCCCCTGGAGTGATCCTCTCAAAACGTGCATGGGAGCATACCCGTGGCATCACAAAGAGGCATGCCAATTTTGGGTGCTACATCTAAAATGTAACAGCAAGAGCTTTCAGCAACGTCTTTTTCAAGATAGACATTTTGTCAATAAAGCTGGTTCTACTGGAGCGATCTCCAAAATATGGGCGGAACCTTGTGCAGGGAGTACTGAAGACATATGCTGGGCTCCAAAGTTAAAAGGCAACAATAACAGCTTTCTGCAACACTGTTTTTATAGACACATTTAACCTCACCACTGTCCGATTTAAAAAATATATCAACTATATGGGTATTGGAAACATTTGTCCTTGTTAAATTGCTACTCTTCTGTTATTGCCTAATGGAGCTTGATATATGACTGGGGGCGTATTACAATTGTAAGTATTTTTATATTAATGACTCGATTTTTTTTATTGCCAGCATGATGCGTTTCGATGTGCGCATGCCCTTGCATTTTCAAATCTCTGTACAAGTTGTGAAATGTGATCATGATCATCGTCTGGAAATTTCCGTACATTGAAACACATTTTGTTGAGTACAAGTAGGAGAGGAGCCTATAATACTGGTCAGTACTTTTCAGATACAGTTCCGGTCACACTCGGTCAGCTGGGCCGATGGGCAGCCATAGACACGCACGCACGCACACACACGCACGCACGCACGCACGCACGCACGCACGCACGCACGCACGCACGCACGCACGCACGCACACACGCACGCACCCACGCACACACGAACACTCCCCCCAAACAACCACACCCTCCCCCACCCACAGGGTTAGGGTTCATGCGTATGCATGCACTCACACATGCACACACTCATGCATAGACGCACACACACCCAGGCAGGCACACACGTATGCACTCACACACTCAGGCCCGCTCATGCACAGACAGGCATATAGTTACACATGCATACATGCGAGCATGGACACACAGACAACCGAATGCAATATCCTCTCCATGTACAGGGAGATGGTAATGATAAATTATATCCGTTTGCAAGGTTCTCATTTGTTAATAATCCTAATAAATGATCCACATTTTAATTGAGATTTGGTGCATCTGCGTTAGTGTATGATCATTTCTTGTCAAGAAACTTGATTAGTTACCATTTTCGCTTGAGGTTTCTCTAGTTCATTGTCCAACCATAGTGTCTGTACTGGATGGATATGCGCATGCAGAAACATAGTGTCAGGTGTCCAATTGGTCATTCACCACCACGATTCTGACTATTTCATGAAAAATTCTTGTTCACAGACATGACTCTATGACTGCCCAATAGGAAGCTTTAAGACAGAGTATAGAGCTACCACTATGGCGTGCGTTTCTTCGTTAGACCGCAATAATGATCGAGTGTCTCGTCTCGATGTCTCAATAGGATTGTAAACCTCAGAGTTCTTATTCATTTATACATCTTGCCTACTTCACAAGGAGAATGAATTAAAATAAATGTATGGCAAATTCATATCACTATTGGGAATAAATGCTGAGAGAGCAAGTGTGATTTCTATTTCTGATATAATAATTAAATTCCATAGATATTTATCTGGATACCTACATTTTATTTGAACATGCACTTTCTCCAGAGTTTGCTGCTGATCACGCTGTCCAACAGTGATAACGCTTAGCTATAAAGAGGACAAGTTTGGATAATACGCTCTCGGAGTCGGTTCTTCAGCGTCACGTTCACACGGTGCTGTCTCCACAAGTCCCATCTTTTCACGCTAACATGTTTAATATACATATTGCTAAGAAATAA
Source organism: Chaetoderma sp. LZ-2023a (assembly GCA_034401795.1). Taxonomy (NCBI): domain Eukaryota; kingdom Metazoa; phylum Mollusca; class Caudofoveata; order Chaetodermatida; family Chaetodermatidae; genus Chaetoderma; species Chaetoderma sp. LZ-2023a. The sequence continues at coordinate 168,620,151 of CM067359.1, forward strand.
AAGAAAGTATTCCAAAAGAAGAGATTGTATACAATAATCTCCAAGCAATGATTCCATTATTGAAACGAGCGATCAAGGATTGCACCAGGTGTGTGTTGTTTTCTTATATATACAATACATTATAGATGAAGTTTGTTCTACGGAGACAATGTGAATTGTATATTGAGAAGTCATCCGGCCCAAACTGTTATGTTTATTTTGGTTACAATATGTACCTGACCTAATCGATCCATGTTATGGAACATGAACAGTTAGTTATTACACACAGGGACTAACTTAACACAAGTCACTTGTTAGAGGACATCCATTTTGAAATAATTGTTGAATCCGTCCTGCCGATCAAGTTTAAGGCGCCAACATCAAGTGCGTCACATGTGTGCTGAAGTCACCACCATAAACTGACAGAAATACTCATTCGTAATGCTGAAATACTCGGTCGAGTTAACACATTGTATTATTTGATGGATTTACTATTTAAATAGTATGTAGAACAACTTGGAAGCAATTTGACTGGACGCTGTTTCTGCCATATGTAGTAACGGCACCCACTCTAATTAGTTTCAAAATATTCAACAGATTACCTGTATCATAACTGATAAATATATAAATGATATTTGGCTTCCTGGAATCCAGTGTTCGATTTATCCCACCAGGGGCACAGCTTGTGCTGAGCTTGGCTAGAAATGGGCTGGGTATAGCTAAATTGGCTATATCCACTGAATGCGTTTCTGTAAAGCAGTTTCTTTTACAACCAACTCTCTTAACTCATTGAATCCAGAATTCTTAAGATTTAAATTTCAATGTAATTATACAGGTAAGATGTTTACTAATTTAGAACGAATCCGACAGGAACATGTTGCTGTCAAAGGCAGCACTATCGATCAATCAATTTAGTTTCAAATTAATAAATACGTTGCATTTTTAAATTCTGCCTTAAATAACCATCATATAGTGCTTCCAAAAAGACAGGTGATTGTTTTAGTGTGCGACAATACCACGCATCTCTGGGCATGCGGGCAGAGCAGGAGCAGGATAAAAACAACGTTTTGACGTACACAAATCTTTGACAGGAATGCACAAGTCGAGTGAGCTTTTACATCTTTTGACCTATTTAAGTTGACAACAAAGATGATTTCAACGGCCGAGAAATATGAGAAAGACGTCCTATTCCATTATCTATTTTTAAAAATAAGTTGCTGTTGCCAAAACAATGTAGGCCTACGGAGCATCCTAGCCACCACATCAACAAAAATATGCATATGTCCTTCTCGTATCCACTCCTAGTGATATTTAATATTTCATGACTGTATTTAGCATGAAAAATGATGAGGTGTCTGGTGTTAAGTAATCCAGCATTAAACAACACAAGTGAGTTTTCTGACCAAGTAATTTGGTCCTGAAGTCCCAGGTTAATAATCTCAAAACAATCATATATGCGTATGGTAAATCTGCGATTTCTGATTGACATGATTACGTGACAGTGTGTGACATCATGTACATGGCTTGATTTATTGCTTGAAGAATAACTCCACATAAGTTGCCCCGTTTATGGCAAATGTGGCCACACGGGACCTTTGCATGGGTCTTAGGAATTGTCAATTTGCAGGCCAAGAGAAGGGTATTTTTGCCACTGAAATGTCGATAACCGAGCCAGTAATTTATGTGGTAAATTAAAAAAGTATTTGAATATGTTCGACCAAATTTAGCCTTTAAATAATTCAAGCAAATTAATTGATAATACCTCTCAACTAGCAAACATGTGGCTTTCAACTCACTGTCACACATAGCTATCAGTAACTCTCACGCCACATGCCATTTCCCCTAAATATGCTTGTGCCGAATTAGAGTACACAAAACAGTGTGAATCCGACTTAAAAAAACGTCACCATTTTAAAAGCTATTTGTCCGATTCTCGACTTGACCGGAATACCTTGGTAAAATGGCATATCCACGTTTTCAAATTCAAGATAATGGTTTCAAACCCGCGGGATGTGGACGTGGGGTTGGTGGGGGTGGGGGAGTGGACACCTCATCAGTACCACCAATTCTGGAAAGCGATACGGCCTCGCTGAGCCATCGACAAATCTCACAACTTTAGATTGTAATGGTTAAATGGTATGATAGTGTAGCATTGCAATTAGCAAAAAAGTAGGTGAGCGTGGCGTAGTGCGGACCACCCTATCAGGTACAGACCGGGCCAGTATATCTGGGTACGAAACGGCCCCATCCGGGGGACGCTCCTCGCTCTCCACTGGGTATTATATAGATGTATATATGTAGCCATGAATGGAGGAGTAAAATGATGGAGTCCGTGAGATGGCCTTATTTCACTAGCTACCATGCCCACATAAACTCCGATTGGCTGGGCACTCTGGTACAGCCTCTCCGTACAGTATAAAAGGCACTCTCCAAGTCAGAGTCAGTTAGACCCTATACTCCAACCAAAAAAAGACTCAGTTAGAGCCGTGCAAAGTCGTACAAGCTACCTCGTTGCGGTGCACGGGACATGTCGGACACACTACCTCGTCGTCTCTCCGGAGAGCATGGCCGGTCTATAGCTCTACTAGTGACACAACTGCTGCCCAGTTGGGGGTGCTCAAAGGTGAGTGGTTTTCTGCAGATGTCTGTCGTCTTGGGCACATGGTGCCCAGCCGTATAGTCACTGTACCAGCGGTCAACAACTCCTGGATCAATTACAGTGGCGAGCTAATAGTGTGACGTGTAGTCCAGGCAAATTCAGATGCGCTACCTCGTCGTCTCTTAGAAGAACATTCCAGTTCTTCAGCTCTGCTATACACAACTGCTGGTCAGCTCCTGGTGAGCGGTGTTTTGAAGTCTGTTGTCCTTGTTGCCTGGCCGTATATCTTCTGCTTCCAGTGTGTGCATCACCTGTGGCTTGAATGCAGGAGTGAGCTAACAGCGTGACGCACTGGGCACGCTCGTCCAGGTTATCCAGACGAAATTGGCCTGCCATGCTATGAGCAGTGTAGATGGACCAGACTGCCCGCCAAGCTTTCTGCGCCTATTGACAGACGTCACCACAAGCGGCAGTCACCTAGGGCTGCGTCCTACCATCTGTCACCATTAGGTGCCGCTATTGGCCAGAAAACAAAACAGCTAAGAATGGGAAAAATGACGCAAAGCAGCTACTCAAACCAACAGCGCTTTTCAGGGCTATAGAATCTGTTAACGGTCATTTTCAGAGCCATTGAGATACCTAGTAACATATGTCACCATCGGTCACCACCAAGGTTGTCGCCAGTCGAGTCAATACCAACAACAGCAACGCGCGTCACAACAATGCTAGTACTTTGTACGGCATCCATCTCTTTTAGGGATAAAACGGCCCTTCTCAGAGCCACATACAGCCTTCATTTATGCCCGCAGGGCAGCATGCACTTGGCCTGAATGGGACCTGTTTAACAGGCACCCGCACTATACACCATCCAAATCAATCAACACAGACTCAGTTAGAGAGGCGGTAGCTCAGGCGGTCACGAGCAGAGCTGTGAAACAAGCAACCCTGGGATCGCGTCTCCGTTCGGCCAACTGACGGTCGCTGGAAACATAGGCAATCCCCTTCACTCCTCGTCGCCTCTCTCCACCCAGGGGTATAAATTGGTACCAGTATAAAAACTGGGAAAATTACCAATAATAGACTGAAATAAAACCAGCCTAGAATGGTGTGAATGTGACCTGGAATAAGGGACTCGATAGATGCCAGCCAAACCAATAACTTCTAGACTCGGTTAGAAGGGAGGCGGTTTCGGTCTGATTGGGAACACGTTTCTTATCTGCCTACCGCGTAGAGCTCACGTTCTACAATATACACCAACGCAGCGTATTACAGTCACGAATCTCTCTCAAGACACTCGCGCTCCACACCACACAATGTTTTTGGACGCTCCTGGTAGATCAACAGGGGCAAAAATATAAATTAAAAGGTTTCTTATTCTACCACCATCACAGCGGTACCTTCATTGCGGTGTAAGACTTGTGACCCTTACCAACAAAATTAGTATGCAGAGACAAGTGGTGTTTTAAATGTCTCGTATATGTGCCGTACCACGCAGGAAACGGTGGTAATGAATACTGGACGCATCCAGCGCCACTGAATTTATGTTTTGACCGTAGTCCAGACAAGGATATTGCTTTACGCGCCGCAAGCGCTTTAGCGTCGCGGATCGTCGTGTGCCAAGATAATAACCTTGCATTATGTATCTACTACTGCTCATGCAATGGAGACGTCCGTTGCTCTTATAAGCACAAACAGCATAGCAGTATTACGGTGAACTATTCATTATGGGCTATGTATTAGAATCTGTTGGCCACCAGTATTGGCCTTATTCTTCACTGTTTTTTAGTATGAAACGTATCAGCTAGTATCCTGCAGCAATTCTCCAGGCAGCAGCTACACTGCGCATCAACTCACACCGCACTGATGCGGTGCAACAACAACATGTGGCGTTTATTCTGCGCTGATGACTAATAGGAGTACCACATGGATACATATCTTAGTTTCGTTATACCGTTATTTATGAATAAGTATCACATCTAAGTGGTACCGTAAGGTCGGATGCGACCTCCGTTATAAGTTACCATTGTATACAAGTATTGCAGTGTGAACGTTGCCAGCAATTAAATGGCATAGTAGATCTGATCGACCTTTATATTCTAATAAATGTAAAATTGTAATCAGGCATTCTGCCCATATTTTTAGTATTAGAGAAACTACCAAAATAACCGCAGTTCATCTAGGTTACGCTATACCGCAGCAACAAATCCAACGCACCGTTCTCCCCACGGCAACACTTTTTCAATACGGTCGCTCTTCATGCTCTCACTAGCGAACATGGCGTGCGGCCACTACACCTAGAACTATGATAGCTCGATAGGATAGGATAGCACACGCACACGCACATGCACACGCACACCACACACACGCGCGCACGCGTGAACTACGTATTCTGCCATCAGATTTTGAAAACGGGTTTATTATTGATTTATCAAAAATGATTATGTCTGTTACCATCACACACACGCGCGCATGCGTTATGCCTCCTTGTGTAACTCCATTACATATGTATCAACTGATGCATATTGAATGTGACACCTGATTATGACGTGTGTTGAAGTGACGTCATGTGGACAATACAAGTAAGCTAGATTGACATCTCCAACATACACATTTCTATGA
>CM067359.1:168625847-168630847 GCA_034401795.1 Chaetoderma sp. LZ-2023a
TCATTTTGAAACACATTACCCATTGAAACTACATTTCAAGGAATTCATTGTGTTTTGGGTCAACGTGAGGGTAAAGCTCGAAGTGGTGAGCGCATGGGGATTTGCGATGGCATGCTATCGACTGCGCATTTAGTTCCTAATGTAAACATTGTCTTGTAACCCGCAATCAAATGGGTAATTAGCATACCAAATGTGGTTGAATTCCGCCAACCGCTGACTTTCTGCACCCCACCCCCTCCACCCAGCCCCACCATGTGATTTGAGTCTAATGTAAACGTTATCTCAATATTATGGGTAACTCACATAACAAATTTAATTGAATTCCACCAATAGGTTTCAGATGCGATAGCCAGGTGGATGGACAGACAGACTGACTGATGGCTGCAATATATACCATCGTATTTTTAAAAAGACACGTGAGGACGAGCTACAGTTGCGACTTTGGCATCTTTGTCAGGAATTAAAAAAAATTGACAGACATAGACAGGCAGACTTATACTAATCGCGAGTCCAGATTGTTTCACATTTAAAAATGTTTCTGGATGATTTTCGTATTACACATCAGGTTGTGGAATCCTAATGTATGGTCACACCATTTCATGTGTTAAAATTGTAGCCAAATCAGACCAGTAGTTTCCGATCGAGATATCAACAGATTCAAAATTTGATCCTATCCGAATCCAGGTTCTTTTATACGGGTCATGGACAATACTGGAAATCCCCGTTGACGGCAAGTTTCTTCAAGTTAAAATTTGAGACAAACCAGATCAGCAGTTGTTTAGACAGTCGCAGCTAAAAAGTAAATGAGGAAGCAAAGCCTGGGATATAGAAATGCACGGAATGTGATTTATTTATAGTCATGTGAATGTGATAGTACTACTGAACACATAAAATAACACCAAACACCAACACACAGCATTTAGAAATACTAGAAAAAAAAGACATAGTTGTGATTAAATTAAGTCCTTTATCATTTGTTATTGGCGATGTGGAAGTAAGCATATTGAAGTATAGTAGCATATATAGTTCCTTGAAGAATGTCAGACACACTGTAAAATTGAATAAAAAGACAACAGATTCAGGAATGTATCATATATAATACAGTATATAGTACACCCACTCTCCGGTCACACACACACACACACACACACACACACCCCACACACACACACACACTCTCTCTCTCTCTCTCTCTCTCTCTCTCTATCTATCTCACACACGCACACAGAGAGAGAGAGAGAGAGAGAGAGAGAGAGACGTTAACCTTTTGGTGGTCAAGCTGGAAAAAGCAGGCCTCTAGATCTATCTTGTGAATGTTGGTTTACAGACCAATAGACCATTTTTGAAGATTTAACATTGGAATGAGTGGCATGATAACATACAGTTAGTGATTCCGGTGGTAAGCTTTACAAATTAATCTTGGCCTGCAAATGAACAGCTACCAAACTCAATTTTAGATGTTCTTTAGAATCTTGCCTATTAACTCTTTAATAACTAAATTTGGTCAAGAATATTGACATATCTGCTTATTGAATGCCCGTGTACAGGCCAAGAGAAGACTATTAAAAAAAATGGGCCCCTGACATGTCTGGCTCGATAATCGAGTCAGTCATTCCAGTGATAAATTTTCAAAACTAATCTTCTTATGGGCTGTAAAATGATATTTCTCAATACAGCACCTACTTTCAGTCAAACCTTTGGTAAAAATGTTTAACAGCTGACCTGTATGACCGCCATGAAATTTACATTTTAATACTAGATGCTATTTCATGAGTTTTGAATCAAACCCCGAGTGGTTTCGAAGATTTTTAAAGAGGTTTCTAAAAATCGGCCAAATCCAAGATGGCCTCTCGTCAAATTGACTGAAAAACAAGATTGGTTGGTCGGGAAAATTGAAAACTTTGCTTGGGGAATGTCCATTTGCAGGTGATCCTGTCATTGCAGTGGTACACTTTCAAGTGTTTTTCTCTTGACCTACAAATGTACAGTTTACGACCATTAATGTGTTAATTAATTTAATCGTTTCAGCAATGAATTTCTCATATCTCATTCCCAGGGCAATCATTCAGTTAACAGTGTTAAATATGTTGCAATTAATGTGACTAGAACCTGTTGCAATCAAATTAATTGCAATATATTTAACAAAATATGTTACATACTTTAAAAGATACTCCCCATACTTTTTCAGGAAATTCGTCGGTGAAAGGATTACGTATCATTTTGAGGCACTGTTGACATAAGAGGGGTTATTGTATAAAAGTGTATCAGTGCATAGGAAGAGTGAAAACCTGTTTTATAGCCATTACAACTAGCTTTTGACGTTCATGCAATAGACGTGCAACAGCTTTCAGAATCACGGAAATACATTTAATTTCAATTGAAACTGATTTGTTGTATTAATGCGCTAAACCGCACAGCATGAGATGTTTGTGTTTATATTTAATGGTAATATAATAATGTAAATGCTGGGTTCTCACCAATTTGAGCCATACTATCCAAAACCTTGGCGCATCAAATGATCACCAACACGCAAGCGAGTTGTCAGAATGTTAGCGAGTCAATTTTCCGTCGTACGCAGATCCCCTGATATTACGTCATACGCCTTGTTTTCGGGTGTTCGAGTTTCGTTTTCGGAAGGTACGAAAATTAGCACCTTTGATATGAAATTTTATATAAATAGTAATAGTCTATAAACATATTATATAACCATATCAGTATCTTGGCATATACTGAGTTATTTCCATACACTAACGCAGTAAGTTGGCTTAGCGTTTTGCTTACACTATAAGTTAGTTAGCATTTGCCGATCCATGAATTTGTCGTTGGCGTGCTATGAGAATTCCAGGCTTAGTGATCAACGAATACATGGGACTTCCTCACTATAAGAAAATTGTTGTAATGTTAACATGCTGATATGCTAAATATTGCATGTGCTATTAGTCTGAAACATAATATTTATTTTACTTTTCAAAATTTCTTTTAGCATTTGAACTTGGATACACCAATCAATTTGTCAACTGTACAGTAATTAAGAAGGAAAGTTCAGTTGCATATCTTGAAACTAATTTAATTACATATGTTGAAGCAAAAGTGGAGGCGTGGGGTGGCGGCCCACCTAGGGCACTCACTTAAATTCGCGCCTGTACTTAAAGAATAGCTCAGGAATACGCTTAAATGTTTCCAGAATGAAAACATAAACACGTTAGTAAGAATACGATTGAATACGACATAATAAATGTTCCTTTCAATATTTTGGACGTACTTAGTTTGGAACGTATAGCTGCCGTTGGTTTGTGTGGCGGCATTCGGCAGGAGAGCCTTCCAATCAAACTACGTCCAAAAGATTGAACAGTGCGATTTATGTTGCCCAAGAAACATGTTAAGTTACGTGTACTGTTAACTCAACCAATGAAGGCTATGATAAAAAATTGCAATAGCTGTTGGATTAAACTTTCCTTCGGTGTAACTGTATAGCTGACTCGGTGAACAGATATAGCAGGCACACGACTATGCCATCACTGTTATTCTTTGGAAATAGCGAACAAATCTAACAGTCGGAAGACTATGCCATTGCTGTTATTCTTTGGAAATAGCGAACAAATATAATTGTCGAAAGACTATGCCATTGCTGTTATTCTTTGGAAATAGAGCTAATTAATACACTAAGCAATTCATCTCTTGCCTCTAGTATCCATCTATTACTGTATCATAGATCATGTTGACAAGCTTGTTCAATCAGGAGAGTGCTAATTGATGGAGTGTCATAGCATCCAGGTGTAGCAATGTTAACCAATTAAGCACTTGTACCGGAATTGTGGCATTTCTCATTTTAAAATGTATGGATAAAACTTGTATTTTTAACCAAAATATAACAATCGAAGCCATATATATAAATAATTACCACTGAAATGACTGGCTCGATTCTCGCCCCAGCCATTTCAGTGGTACATATACAAAAACAGTCATCTCTTGACTCACGGATGGGCATTATGCATTGTTTTGCCATGAAATGGTTAATATTTTGCTGTTTTTGATCCAAATCATCATACCACCCATCATGCTGCTACGGATTTAGGAAAAAACCGTTTCCAGTACATACTTTAAACGCATCCAGACGTGTGCATCCGTTTGTGTTGGGATTTGCACTGTACGCATTTATTCTTAATCACCATGCCAATATACACAAGCTGCGACATGATAAGCGAGGCATAACTAGATTAGTGTGATGGGAAAAGGCCTGAAACAAGATTTGTACTGATTTCCTCTTGAGCGGATCTCCACCTCCGTCTATTACAAGCAAATTGATTTATCCAGGCCGACTATGGTCATTGGCTATTGTGAGGATCGGGTTGTGAAGACGGAGAGGCGACAAGATGTACAGACACATACGTATTGTCTAGCACGTGTTTTGTTTAAGCTATTGCTCTTATTATTTCTATATTTCTTCAAAATGGAGAACTAGCCGGCGGGAACAGTAAACTGTTGCTTATTTGCATTTACATATCAACCTGCATGTCTAATAGATCTAATTTCCTACAGACACATTATGCCAATCAGCCAACTTAGAGAACGTAAGAACGCTGAGTCAATTCTTTTTTCAAATTGTGTTTAATCTATTGTAAATTTGTCAAAGATACACAATTCAGAAGCTTTCGCGACGAAGCGACACAAATTTCCTGACGGCTTATGTCACAATGTTAGTGACATCAGCCAACATATTTTTAGTCCCGGTTCCTCCATACTCCTACCATGCTATGTATCGTCTTATTTGTGATGACCTACAGAAGCCACGATACACGCATAGCATTACCATGGAGAGAATGCATCAGTCCTCAAATTAATGGATGAATCCGATCTGTCAGTCAAGTATATGAAGTCATAATCAATTGCATTACATGTAGTTTGATGCCACAATAATAATTGGAAAAAATACTTCGTCACGAACTGACGGCCAGTTGTACAAATTGTTTGTCTTTAGCATTAATAAACATGCTACTGAC